>JAHRHJ020003728.1:0-124194 GCA_019776745.2 Taxus chinensis | reverse complement strand
TTTTAGAGTTTTTCTTATTCAATTATTCCTATATCCTTTAACTAATTAAAATTCTCCAAATAACCTTATATCCATCATCAAATTGACTTAAGATAACCAAAAACAAAAAAATTATCTTCTTAGTCAAAGTTGCCTACCAGGTGTCCTTAAGGCAAGCATTCTTGCAACATTCATAAATAGAGACTTTTAAAGATACCCAGAATAAAGTGTAAGATTAATTAAGTTTATTTAAACATCCCTAAGATTCATGGAAAAATTTATAACTCCAATCCTTCTGTAGCTTCATGAATCTCACTTTTTTCTTTCTTGTTAACAATGCTCCTACTAGTCGTGGACAATCTTTTGTCATGTATAACTTCAGGTACATCAATAAAATCACAAAAGTATTAAAAACCCACATTGAAAATGTGGATTAATTACTATATTAAAATTTTCAGCTCTTTATGACACTTCCATAAAATTTTATGCTTATTGTCCCATAACTGGGTTTCACAATTTTTTAAATCATTAAAATCTTAGGTGTTCAAATTATTATATCTTATGGTACAAACATTAAAGGCATAAAACAAAACCACTTTTATTTTCATTCCATAAACATTCCCCAAAAATTTAAGATCATTTTTATTACCTAAAAATAGGTTATTATTTCTGTACCGAATCACACTCCTAGATGGCAACAAACACACAACTTTGCATTAATTTTCAATTCAAGCATATTTGACCCAATAGAGTACTAAATCCTAAGTACATTATGTTAATTAATCTATAATACACTACAATATAATTAAAATCATTATAAAATTCTACACCCATTCATTACCATGTGAAAATCAATCAATAAACTCATATATGTGCCATGCATTATGGATCACAGTCATCCACATTGTTAGGACAATCCAGATATTAAAGCAGAGTTATCATGATATAAAATACATTCAAACCTCCAAAATATTATTTGAAAATATATTAATCACTTCCATAAGCATGAAAATAAACCAAACATATTCACATCCTACATCCAAAACTCAAAATTATTCAAGACAAGACAAACTTCCCATACAAAATGGAACATTATATTGATATCCATGTGCTGCATACAACGTTTTATGCTTGATCCCTTCACTCCTTCCTCCTATAATGTGGGTATGACCTTTGATCCTCTCCCTCTCATCATATATCCCTATTTTGTAACTCCTTCCCCTTCTAATATTCGAATTTCATCATTACATATAACTCCCTTTTGATGTGTAACTCCTTTCTTGATTCATAACTGCCCTTTTTGTGACTCTTGGACTTCATATGTCTTGTTCACATATTATGACTATTTTTACATATTTTAAACATGTCCCTAAATTTAATGACCCTTGACACCCCAAGATAGACACTTCCTATTCTTATACAAGCTTCATTTTCCTTTTACAATCACTATAGGCCATTTTACCTTTTTTAAAGATTTTACAAATTTGAATCCCTTTTTGGAGGGGTATACAATAAGAAGGAAATTTCAAATTTTAAACATTTTCATCACCTTGACATTACTCTCATTATCTCCCTAAGACCCCTAAAACAATCAAATAACCTAATATCATGAAAAAGAGGACAATGATCACCTTAATGTTTCTCGCTCCATGATACTCCTACATCAAACTCCCAAGGTGGAAAAAAGAAGCCACATGCTGCAATTTGATTTCTTTTGAGGTCTTTGATCTTCTTGCAATTTTCCTAGTACCCATAATTCCTTTGTTTATCTCACAACCACCTGGGTCCCATATATTGTTCTTCATCTTTGCATTTGCCTTGAATTTTCTCTTCTTCCTCTTGATTTCCACTACATATCATAGGTTCAACTTCATCCTCTTTCTTGCATTTATACATCCACTTATTAATAAAAAATCAACTATATATTGTTCCTCATGACATCTTCAGGTATGATATAATCCATGCATATAACTCATATTTTGAAGAACTAACCTCTTCTTGCATTGTGATATCTCTTGCATAGACTGAAAGATTTTCATTTCTCTTCATATGCTTGAAGGAGATGCATAATACTTCATCTTTTCCATTATCCTAATTTGTCTTAAATGCCATCTCTGTCACCATGTCCTTATCCTCATTTTTCCTTTTTATGTCCCCAAGAATCTAGAATCTTCTTGGCTTTACCTTTACTCCTTTCTCTTCCTCATTCATCTTACTTGAATGTTTCTTACAACAAATCATCATGCTCATTACCCCACTCAATCTTACTTGTTCCACTCCTCTTCTTGCTTTCATTAGCATGCTACCAGGATATCATTTTCTTTCTCATAAACTTTCTATAGCATGCTTCTATTGGAATCCATCATTCTACATTTGCCTCAAATAGGTAAGTCTGGAGTCAATTCTGGGTTACCTTTCACTTGCTCATTTTTCATTCATCTTCTTCTTGATTGCTACTTCACTAACTCAGTCTTCAAACCTATATACACATCATGCAAAATTGGTTTCTTTCTTGGAAAATTGAGAATATAAAATCATCAGAGACTCATGTTGATCTCTATAAGTGCCTCTCTCTTAAGCACACTTATTTATCCTTATCCACCCTCCATCACTAAGTGTTTGCATTTTCCAATATCCTTTGTTCTTCCATTCTGGTCTATCTTATCACTAAAAGTTCTCCACTATTGGAACTCAACTTGATTCACATACCTCATCATCATGTTGAATCACTGATGTACCTTACTCTATTATCTTCGTATACCTCTACTATCTTAGGCATCTCATCAAGTAACTTTGCTTCCTCCAGGGTCTTAGTAGATAAATTCTTCACTGAGTTCTTGTTCTTCTTCTTCCTCACCTTTCCATTGATACTCTTCTTATACATATGCATCTTCTTATTCCATTCTCATTATCCATTCCTCAACCATCACTACATCTTTCTTGAGTTTTCTCAGCTCTGTATCAAACCATATATAAAAAATTCTCTCTTTATCTTTCCTCTTGGACTTTTATCTCTTCTTTTTGTCATCTTGACTCTACTTCTTGTGGTTAAAGATTCTCACCAGCTCAATCACTAGATCTTCTATTTCCATCTCTATATTTACATCTATTGAAAAATTATTTTTCACCTTTCTCTCCTCCACACCTCACCTAAGATTCAAATATGGTCTCTCGGTGTCCTCTTACTATTTTCTTCTTCCATTCTTCCACTTATTTTCACCTCTTCTATTGTACCTGCAATCTCACATTCACACTTACACTTTGACTACTACCCACAAAAATACATTCTTTCCCCTCACTCTGATACTAATTGATACAGAGACAATAATAATTACAAGCATATATTCACCTTTAGATAGTTTCCAAACATCAACTACACCTTATATTTGCATTTAAGGATCATACCAATGCCAAAAAGGCTTATAATTTGCAAAAAATTAAAAATACCCTTTTGAATGATCTCCTTGGCACCATACCTTGTCTATAATATTCAATCATTAATAATTCAATCATCAAATACATCACATTTCATGCAACTTCTCTAAACACTCAAATTGTCAACTACTTACCCAATTTTATGCTTCACTGGATACTTACACACGAGTGCAATTTTTGGATATTTTCTTCTTTAATGCTAGAAACTAGATTATTTAACTTGTTCTAATGCTCCAAAAAACCTTACCAAGCTTCTCCTCTGAGTCAAAATTTTCTACTAGATGTCCTTCACACAAATATTCTTCCAAAATTCATGGATGGATGATTTTAGAGAGACCTAGAGTATATCATAAGATTCATTAGTTTTATTTAAACATCCCTAAGGTTAAATCAAAATTTTATAACTCCACTCCTTCTATATATTCATCAATCTTATTTTTTCTCCTTCTTACTAACAATGCTCCTACTAGCCCGAGATAGTCTTCAATCATGCATAACTTCATGTATAGTTTTCAAGCCACAAACATATTAAACCACCACTTGGAAAATATAACTTAGTTCCTATAGTACAAATTTCAGCTTTTTATGACACTTACATAAACATTTATGACCACTATCCCACAAATGGGTTTCACAGTTTCTTGAACCATTAAATCCTTAGCAGTTCAGATCTATATATCTCACAGTATTGATGTAAAAGGAATTTAACAAAACCATTTGTATTTTTTTTTATTAGTGGTAAAAAGAGGGTTAAGGGGACCCTAAGTGTACATCAAAAGAGCTCCATAAGAGCATATAAAGCCAAATTATAGTAACATCAAAAAACCATAGTATAAAAGTTCATAGTTAAAAAAGCTCATAGTAGCCCATATAGTGATACTAACAACAGAAAAAAACCATAGTGAAACTAACAACATCAAAGGAAGTTAAACAACTATAGAAAGAGAAAGTGAAAAAGTTAGATCACCCTACACCAAGTCATTTGTAGGCTTTTTCAAGCCCCTCCAGCACCTTAGACCATTCTTTTGCAAGGGCATCAATATTAATAGCCAATGAACCTGGGTCAAAGCCATCCGGGGTCGCCTTAGAACACGTTTCCTAAAAATTCCCTCAAAATTTCAGATCATTTTGATTAACACAAAATAGTTTATGCTTGTTGTATTGAATCAGATTCTTAGATGGCAATAAAATCCCAATTTTACATTAATTTTCAATTCAAACATATTTGGCCCAATAGAAAACCAATTCCTAAGAACATGTTATTAATTCATCTAGAATACACTACAATATCATTCAAATCATGATACACTTCTACACCCGTTATTTACCACGTGAAAATCAAGCAATAAACTCATTTATGAGTCATGCATTATGAATCACAATCAAACACTCTATTAGGTCAATCAACATATAAAATCAGAGTTATCATGATCTAAAATGCATTCAATCCTCCATAATATTATCTAAAAATATCTTAATAACTCACCTAAACATGTAAATAAACAAAAAATCTTCAATTCCTCAATCCACAAATCAGAATTCTTCAAGACAAGATAGAGTTACCATGCAAAATAGAACATTATTTCGATATTTATGTGCTTCATAAATTTTTATTTTATCCCTTCATGCCTTCCTCCTACAACATGGGTATGAAATTTGATACTCTCTCTCTCTCTCTCATCATATATATATATATATAGTTTGTAACTCCTTCCCCTTATAATATTCAAATATCATCATTACATATAACTCGATTTTGGTATGCAACTAATTTCTTGATTCCTAATTGCCCTCTTTTGTGACTCTTGGAATTCATGTGTTGTTCACATATTATGACCATTTTTTTTGCAACTTCTAAACATATCCGTAACTCTAAGGACCTATGAAACCCCAAGCTAGACACTTCCTATTCTTATACAAGATTTATTTTTCCTTTCACACTCACTACAAGCTAGTTTGACTTTTTACAAGATTTTACAAATTTGAATTCTTGTTTGGAGAGAAAATACAATAAGAAGGAAAATTCAAATTTTAAACATTTCCATCACCTCGACATTATTCACATTAGCTCCATAATTTCCCTAAAACAATAAAATAACCTTAAATCATGACAAAGTGGCCATTTATCACCTTAATGTTTTTCATTGCATGCTTCTTATGCATCATGCAAGGTGCTTTTACAGATATGTTCTAGTTTTCCTGACATTTTGTTATGCTTTGTTGTTGTTTTAAAAGGTCATAGAACTGGGTTTTTGATTTGATATGGAATATTTCAATCATGCATATGAGTTTTATAAGGTTTAGTAGAATAGAGTTAGTTATTAAACATCTATGAAGTTGTGTCTCTAGAGAATGAAAAAGATTTTTACAAGTGAGAAAGGAAAGGTCCTAGGTAAGCATGGTCTTTGTAATAGTGTGAATACATGGAGTTGAAGATGTTCTCATCTTAGTATCCCAAATCTATGAAATGGTGAAAAAGGAGGTGTTACAGGTTAGAATGAGAATCATGAACCAGTTTTAATAGTGGGTTTGAGATGATTTTTGCTTATAGTGTTGAAGCATAAAAATTTGGAGCTGGTTTTAAGTAGCCAACACTAAGGATTAAAACAACCTTAACAATATATGGTAATTAGCCAATTTAAGGAATCCTAAAACCTGCCCTTATACCTTTGTATCAATGCTTATAAATCAGACAAAAACCCATAACCCTATCCTATAGACCCAAGAAAATACATTAAATGCTACAAGTATGCTTGATATCCTTCATTCAATTTATTACAACCATTCATATTGTTGGAAACTCAGGAAATGATCATCTAAATCACCTTTGTAAGAATTTCCAATTAGGGCTTCTTGATAGTACATTCAATAGAATGATGTTGGAGAGAACAAGACAAAAGGTCCCTGAAGGAAGTATTAATTATTTTTATCTATTATTATAGAGTCTGAGGTGTGTACCAAATGTCTTGATCTAGATCTGATTGCAAATGTTTATCCCTTCAAACTTCAACTACTAGGCTAATTGCACCTACAAGGCATGTTACACTACAAACTTCAACACAACATAATCTTACAAACAAATTTCCACCATTCTAGTGTTAATTCAAACACCCTTTTTGGCCAATGTTTTGTGTACAAATTCTTATACTCACCTTATTTGGGGAATTATCTTGGAAAACATAATTTTAGCATCAAATTATCTCCTCTCTGCTATGTAATAGTGATTTCATCACCATTGTCATGGATTTATTCATGATATATGTATTTCAATGCAAAACTCCACCATATTCCTAATGGTAGGCCTTTGCAGGTTATATCTTAATAGTTTAGGATTAGTAGATATAATAACAGTTACATTTACTTACTAGGCACGGTTTCAACAAAACCTTTCTCGACTATGACATCACATTATCAAGAAAATATCCTCCCCTCAATTTTGAATCAACTTAATTATTTTTGCATAACCTTAACAACCCTAGTGCAAACCTTTATAAAAAAATTGGGAAATTTTCTATGGTGGGAATTCGTGTTTCGTAATTTTTCTTAATCAAAACATAGCTAGCATTCTATGTCAGACTATATCAACCTGAGAGCTAATTCTACGTGTTTCTTTCTCACTTTTGAACTCTTTTGGATTTTATAGGTCTTAACAGGATGAATGAACTCTCTAAAATATTCTTAAACACCTAGAGCTCTATAAATAATCCTTGTAAATCATCTACATCTATGAGTTTCTTCCCAATCTGAACTATGCTTGAATTTCCATGTACATAACCTAGGGAAGAATAATTTCATTATGAATAATTTCTTGATACCTTTAATGTAACCATACTAACACCCTTCACTATATTGCTCAAGAAAATCACACATGCAATATCAAACAAAATATTTCATAGAAATGCCACAATGGAATTGAATGCAAAAACATAATATCTCTTACTTATTCTCATGATTGGAGCTCCAACATTTCAATTTCTTAATTGATCAATAAATATGAAACAGTTACAAAGTCTCCTTTATACCTTTTTCTCGAATGGTTTAAGCATAACTATGTTTTTCTAGGATCATATGACCAAGGTGACATTTTGAGACTGTCATAACAAGAAAAAGGGCCTAAATGGCTAACTTGGGACTAATATGATCAACCTTGTATCTTAGGGAGATATCTCGAAGCCTTGATAATGACCCAAAATGTACATGTTCAAGACTTACTAAGACCCTTAAAACACATTTACATATGCAAAACAAGCCAAAATTGGCTTTAGAGAATTTCAAATTTTTGAATAGATCAAAGTTGAGGGAAACTCCATAATTCAAAATTTTAAATTTATAAACCCTAAAAGACACCATGAAGGACTCAATTATAACTCTAATAAAGATCCTAGGAAACCAAATTTTGACTAACACATAACTATACTATCTCTATGACTAGCCCCGGAGTAATGATGCCCTTACATCATACTACGTGAGGGGGAAAAAAAACTTCCATGGAGTTATATGTTTGCGTTTTAAAACATGTTCTTGTCCTTTCTTCCTTTGTTTTCAATTTGGTATATGTTCTTCTGATGAATTCTCTTGGACTGAATGTATGGCTTCAGGTGTGCCTTGGAGTTGTATCATGTTCTTGGTCCAATTTGTCCTAAATTAGAATCATCCATCATAACAAGTTTACTCATTGTCATATCTAGACTATATTATACCCTTATCTAACTACTGGACTGAGTTCTAACACCTACTTCATGATCTTATGAAATAGTTTCTTGTGATGTTCTTTACTATCTACATAAGCCTTTCTTGTACTTTTTCCTCTGCCCTTCTGGATCAATTCACTCTCAAAGTTTGAGAAAATTTGGTATTTACTTGTCATTATCTATCTCACTTGTGGCTGCTCCATATTTTTTCCTTGTCACACCTCCACTAAACAACTCAAATAGAATAGTTATTATTACAAAATCTGAGTTATATTTTTCATGCTTGAATTCCCTTACTTTCCTTCTCATGTTCATCTTCTCCTATTGTTCTTTGCACTAGATGATCATTCTCATGGACTATTTTGTCACTTGGCTATAGGACTAAGTTTCTTTCCATTTCAAATTTTTATTTCACCTCATATACTGAGTTATGATCCTTCTTATTTTCTACCTCTAACAAGTCCACCATTATTTTTATCCTCATCATCACTTAGGTTTCCATTCTCATCCTTCCACATTCTCTTTGTTTTAGAAAATTTTTATATTCATGCTCTCCATGTAGCCACTGCCACATTATCTTTATTGTGCTAGTTTTTTTATCACTTACTTCACCTTCTTTCTTCTAATGGAAGAATACTTTCATCCCCATAAAAATTACCCTTGAATGATGCTTAGGCCATGCATCTCTATCCTTTAATGGATTCAGTGTATACTTCACTCCATATTTTACAAATGTGTATGTATTTGTCCACCCATCATGGATGGATCTCCTGTCAAATTGTCATGGTCTTCCTAACATAAGATGGCATGCATCCATGGGTATTATGTCACATAAAACCTGATCTTGATATCTACCCACCTTAAATTCACTAGAAACTACTGATTCACAAGTACCTGATGCTCTTTTTGTACCCAAAAACCTTATAAGGTTAGGATGCTTGAACTTTTTCAAATTTATATTTTCTACCATTTCAGTGGACACTAGATTGTCAGTGCTACCATTGTCAATAATAATCTTGCAGCACTTACCTCTTGCTTTACATATTGTCCTAAACAAGGTTCTTCTTTGCACTGGTTCTTCTTGCTCTTTACATGAACCAAAGGCTATCTCCTCATCATCAAAGATTCTCCAGTTTTAGGCTCTTCTCCCATAAATGGTGATGTTGCGCTCTCTTCTTCTTCTACATGTGCTACTTGGTTCCTTGCTTCACTAACTTTGTTGGTTCTTGTCTTGAGGGTATTCAGGACATTTAAAATATCTATGTCCAAGAAAACTTTGTTACATTTGAAGCACTTCCTATGAATTCACCTCTACCTCTTCAATATCCACCTCTCCCTCTGTATCCATATCTACCTCTTGAGTAACCACCTCTGAATGAGCTCTGTGGTTATGAACTAGTCATTTCTTCTTCATTTTTTTTCTATTGTTGTTTTCTCTTCCTATCTGTTGATTTCTTTCCTCTTACTCCTCTTCCTCTACCTCTCAAATATTGAGTTTTCTTCTTGACAACTTTTCCTCTGCCCTTAAGGCTGCCTTATATGCTTCCTCTACTGATCTCAAGTGAAATAGGTTAATTTCATCTTGAATGTTCAACCTCAATCCATTTACATACCTAACCACTTCTTCAACATCATCCTGTATATGACCAGACCTCATAGCCAACTTGTAAAACTCATTAGTATAATCAGTTACATTTGACTCTCTCTGTCTCAAATTTTGTAATTTCTTTAATAAGACAGTTTGATAATCAATAAGAATAAAATTACCTTTGAAATTAGCCACCATCTTGTCCCACTTCTTGATCTTCTCCTTGTTTTTGCTTAATATCTCCTGCTGCACAAAATCCCACAATACTACTACATGACTGTGAGATTAGTGACTACAAATTTTACTTTCTTGTTCTCTACAATGACCTCTAAATCAAAATGTTTTGTATCTTAGCTATCCAATCTATAAGTTCTTCTAGATGTAGGCTACCTCCATACTCTGGAACTTTCATCTTTGGCTTTTGTGCTTGCTCCTATGATTTCCTTTAGGAGTCTTACATCCGGATTATCCTCTTCTTCTAGTTTTGTTCTTGTTCTTCTTGTCTTTCTCCTTCATCACTATTTTCTTCTAATGCCTTTCCTCTTCTCTGATACACTTCTAGTGATCCTAATATTTCTTGAATATTTTTCAATACTGCAATCCAATCAACATCTCTTGAGTTGCTTTCTATGTCCTCCTCCTACCTACTCTTCTTGGTGGCATTTTGTCAACTCTTCTCTTTCCTCTCAACTTCTTCTCTTCTCTACTTCTTGCTTTCTCTCTCTATCACTTTCTTGTCAATTTATTCTCTTCTTCTTACCTACTCTGATACCAATTATGATGTATCCATACCTTCAATTATCCACAATCTCAACAAGAATTTAGATCAATCAATTCAATTAAGTCTTAAATCTTGTAATTCCCTTATACCTTGGTCTCAATGCTGAGGAAACAACAAAACCCAAACCCTATCCTATAGACCCAAGAAAAATCATTTAAATGATTCAAGAATGATTAATATCCTTCGTCAACTTTTTTACAACCATCTCAGACCCTTAGAAACTGCAGGAAATTGATCATCTCACTCACCTTTAAAAAAATTGCCAATTTGGGCTTCTTAAGGACACATTCAATGGAATGACTGTTGGAGAAATAAGACACAAGGTCCCTAAAGGAAGTACTAATTATTTTAACCCTATTATTATATAGTTTGAGGTGTGTAAAAAATTGCTTGGTCTAACTCTGAACTGCAAATTACCTTACCTGCATAATTCATTTAGTAGGCTAATTACACATATCAGCTTGTCATCACTATAACCCAGTTCAAATTGACAACTTCATCTTGTAAATTTTTTTCCACTCATTCCTACTAAAGTTAATTCAAACACCCTTTAGGGCCAATGTTTTTGTACAAATTCTTATACTCACCTTCTTTGGGGGAATTCTATTGGAAAAGAAAATTTGAATCTTCTGATTAAGCATCCTCCTCTTTGCTCTACAGTGCCATAAGAAAAATGTTCATGAAATTTATTCATTATATGAGGATTTCAATATTTGAACTCAACCATAATCATCTAATGGTAGGAATGTGTAGGTCATATCTTACAGTTTAGGAATCCTAGAATTTAAAGTACCCATTTTCTTACTAGGTACTCTTTCATCAAAACCTATTAGAGGTTTTTGCTATGACATCCACTGTCAGAAAATATCCTTCCCTCGATGGTGAATCAACCAAATTTATTTCTACATTTAAGACAATCACAACTCTAGTGCAAGCCTTTAAACTACAAAAAAATTTATTTTTTACTATGTGGGAATTTAAATTTGGGAATTCGATTCTTAATAAAACACCTAACTACTAGTCTATCACATTGTATCAACTGATGATAGGGCTAATTCATGTGTTTTGAGTCTTTCTCACTTTTGTAATGCTTTTATGAGTCTACAGATATTATAGGATGAATTGAACTCATAGGTTCACTTCTTAAACAACTAATTCTTTAATGAACAATCCTTGCAAATCATGGAATGTATAATTCTCCATGATTTATTCCACATCCTTCAAATCTGTTTCAATTTCCATTACAAACCTTGAGTTTAATCATTTTAGTATAAATAATTTCTTTATACCTTTGATGCACCATATTGAAACACTTCACTGTATCTTATCTCAAGAAACTCACACATGTTAAGTATCAAATAAAATCCATTTACAAACTATTTCACAATGGAATTGAATGTAAAGTTTGAACACAAATGCCCTGTTTATTTATGCTTGGAGCTCTAAATTTTTTTCTTGATTGATCAATGAATATAAAACAGTTACAAATCCCCTTTATACCTTTTAGCTTGAATGGTTTTTTCATAACTGATTTCAAGGTCTCATAGTGACCAAATTACATGGAGTTTGCATACAAGCAAAGGGATTAAATGGATTTTTAGATTATGACCAATACATCTTAGAGAGCTTCAAAGTATCGAAAATGACTCAAAATGCATGCTTAAGACACATTAGACCCTAAAAACAAACACATATGCAAAACAATCCAAAATTGGATTCTGGAAGTTCAAATTTTTGAATAGACCAAAATGGAGGGAAACTACAAAATTTAAAATTTTCAATATCCAAATCCTAATAGACACCACAAATGACATAAAGACAACACTAAAAATCTATACACACCAAAATTTCACCACCATAGGCCTAGAATAACCCTAAAATGATGCCCTTGCATCATTGATTATCTATGAAGTGGCCCCATGGTGTTAATGTATGTCTTACATCATATGTTGATGGTTGTTTGGTCAAAATATGAATGTGTACGTTTGCAATCAAGTTTATAAGTATTAGTGTCAAACTTTTGAAGGCTTCTTGAGAGTTTTGAGAAGAGTATTTTGTGAAATAATTAATGATTGATGGATTTTAAATATTAGAATCAAAGTATCCCCAAGAAGTTATTGGGTGAAGTGTTCTTGGTATATTACACGTTAATAAAATGTCTTCAAGAATTTTTGAGCCTTTGTTATCCTTAAATAAGCTATGAAAATACAAAGATAGTGTGGTATGAGGAATGTCATGACTAAGATACTATGAAGGTTTGGTTGGCAAGTAAATGAAGAGAAAAAGTGTGAAGGTACAGGTCTGGGAAGGCTTTATAGGATGGGGGAGATTAATTTTCATATCTATTAGGTATCTCACATGTTTATAAGGTGTCTAAGAGCTTGTAAAGTGAAAGTGGATGATGATTTTCAAGTAAATATTAGAGTGAAGAAAGTTTTTGACTTAATAAGGTTGAAATGGTATGAGAAGAGGTAGAAAACCTTTCAAAAGCTTCTCAGGGAAGATTCAATATGGTTGAGTCATCTCTATGATTCATATGAAAGGTAAGTGATATAATTATTGTGTTTATAATAAGATATGGATAGTATGGTCCCAGGGGGAGTTACAAAGAGCAATTTCATATCGTTCTTGAGCCTATAAATCATGGAGAATGTGGTCATTAATGGTCTTAAAAGGTGTAAATTTAGTATTAGAGGAAAATTCACGTGCTTTATTCCATGACACGGTATTAGATGGTGACGAATGACAAGGATAAAATAAAAAAAAGAGGATATTAATTCAGGGGGATCTGGTTTATATAATTTATGAGGTTTATAGATCTATTTTTGCAGCTGTTGAAGTTAGACAAGAGAAACTACAGTCCAAGGGGGATTCTTTTGAGTAAGTAAGTTGATTTTATGCATTATTTTCATTATTTCATATTGTGTGTTGTCAATTTTCATGTCTTTTCATTATTGTATTATTTTTATTATATGTCAAATGGTGAGATAATCATTAGAAACATGGAAATGAGTCATGTAGGTGTGTTGGCCATGTTGGTTGCCATTAATGAAGGTGGTTTCCATCAATGAAAAAGTGGATGATATTTTTGGCCACTCTATGTTAGTTTTATAATTTGTGTAAATTCCATTGATTTTAAGGGTGTAATCAGTTCATATGAGTCTCCATGAGATGTTATTGAAGTGTGAAATATTAATATTGAGTGGTTGAGTCATGTTTAGTGAGTTTTCATGAGGTCTTGGTGCATGGTTGAGCTAGTATAGTCATTGTTTGAGCTCTCTAGAGTTTGTTGGAGGTTTAAATGAGGTCATTCATGGTCCATAATTTATGTTACAAGTGTATATGAGTCTTCAGGATGCCAACATGGTCAGTGCATGGTGTGTCGTGGTTGAGTCAGGTTATTTTAGGCTTGTTTCTATCCCTGAAGCATGCAAAATAAAATGGATATGTGAAAATTTAACCAAATAAGTCTTGTTTGAGAATGGTAATAGTTTTCTGACAGTATACCTAAGGTGTGTGATGAGTTTTAGGCCAAATATCAGAGGTATGATGCATATTTGGGGTCTTTATAAAGCAAACAATGAGAGACATAAAGAGAAACATGGGTTAATGAGATTGGATGGATATTTTGAGACATATCCCAGCTATATGGTGAGTATGGATAGTTATAATATGTTTTCATGATACCTCATGACAATTTTTAGGTCATTATGACACGGTAATTTGAATATATGTAAATTTTAGTGAAACCGTATAAGTGACAATGTGTTTTTAGAGAAAATGTTGACCTTGTGATGCTCATTGTGAATTGTGTGATTTTAATAGGGACCTAATATCTTTGGTAGAAATTATTAGGTCAGTTAGGAAGGTTCCACAAATATAACATGGTGATTTTATCTTCACATTTTTGATGAACAATTGTTAAGAAGATAAAGTTGTTTGATACCCAAGCTAAACCCTAGCTAGGTGTAACTTGCAAAAAAGTGAGTATACCATCCTATTTTTTATGTTTTTTAGCAAATTTAATGACTTGATATTGTATAGGGCTCATCCATATTTCTAAAAAGTTATGCCAGAGAATGTGGTTATATGTGGGCCCCACCTGAATTTACTTGTTTATGAAGAGTTCTAGCTTCGTGCCAAAGTTATCCAAATGAGGTAAAGACTAAATTGAAATTTATGATATATTAATATTTTATAATTATTTTTATTAATTTTTAATATTATGGTTGTTATGAAAAAATTCAAAGTGTGCCCTATCTATGAAGACTAGTTTTTGGGCAATCTAGAGAAACTTTCAGTAAAATTGACATTACAAGAGCAACATGGGGAGTTAGGACTCCATTAAAGTTGTGTTGTGAATATTTTTCAGATATATTTCTAATGGTATATAAATTTTTTGATTTAATTAAGGTATGCAGAAGTTATGAACTTTTCTTTTAATCTCAAGTTTGAAGGATGTTTGTTCTAGCAGGGTGCAAATAACTCCATGACGAAAAATGTTTATCCTGAGTTGTTCAAGATTTTGATGGTTTATGAGGGATTAGGAATCATGTATAAGTATGCTCTAGGAATTTTTTGATCTTATAAGGGATTTTTGGCATGATGGAGCATGTTAGGCTCATTGTTAGTTCTTGAGTCCAAGAAGAGATTAAAAATAATTTTACAGAGATTGGCTTGGTTGAAGGCCTTCCACTTGGATTTGGAAGTAGTTCCAATATGTTATAGAAATTTTATTCAAATATATTTACAATAAGGTATTGATTTTCTCATGATGAGTTGTTTTGGTCAGTCATTCAAGACAATTTGTGAAGAAGTTTGTATTCTGGATTTCAAGACAGTTTTGCTTTGTCTGACATATTGAGTTGTTTGGAGCATTAAATGGATGATTTGATACTAGATATAAAATGAAATGTGAAGAGGGGTGAATTTTGAATATATGGAATGAATTTTGATGCCTTTAAAGTGACAACAAAGGGTATTTTTAATTAGCTGCATTTACAATACAAGTTTATTGACAACTTATTTAGGTGAAGGCAAAAGTAGTTACGGTTTTAACCCGCAGTTGTTTCATGAGTTTTAATTTTCATAAAATTGTTCTGAATTATCTGATATTTACATTGAGTGGTCATATGCAATATTTTAGGTCTCCTTGGGTGGTCTTGAGGCCCAAAGGTAAAATCTAGTTGTTGGAAACATGTGTTTTGTGAAGGTAATGAGCCAATGGTCCCATTAAATGAAATAATCATATTGGATAATGTAAATTTATACCATGGTTGATATTTAAATGATATATTCATCATGTTTGGTGAGTATGGGAGTCTAAATAAAAATAGTTTTGGCATGACATGATTTTTCTCACCCTAGTGATAGAGTTTTAAAGTTTGTTGGTGCAAAAATGAAGGTTTTTGGAATAGCCGACCTATATGGGTCATCTTTAACTATTTTAATGAATGTATTTGAATTTTATTATTTTTTATGGGTATAATTTATTAATATTAACCGACCTCCCTTGGATTATAAAGGATAAATACATATAAAAGAGAAGTTTGAGCTCATTTGGTGAGCTAGTCTTGTATGGGTGAAAAGTGTAACCCATAGGTGAGTGAATTGCAGGTATGAGGGTACATTTTGAGAGATGTTCACATGAGTTACATGTTTAAGACTTATTGGGAATATTTTTTTAAGATTTTAGAGAGAAGAAAAGTCCATGAAGATCTAGAGAGAGCAAGTTGAAGAAGGTGTGCTTGAGAGAGGGTTTAAAGGAATTTGGAGCTGAACTTTGGGATCATTATCACATGTGGTATCAACATATTTTTAGTGGCCACACTTCTTAAAAATATCTTATGATGAGTCATATTCATAGGAGTCTCTTTTTTTGAGTCATATAAACAAAGGTTTAGAGGTTGGTGCTCCTTATGCATTTGGTGCCTCACTACAAAAATATCTTGTGATGTGAAATATTCACTTGATTCCTTTGTTGTGTTTAATATAAAAAAAAACTTAGGGATTGGTTCTCCTTGTGGGTTTTTTGCCTCAATAAAAAAATTGTAGGATGTGTAATATTCTTACATACCATTCCTTTTAGTAAGAGAAGAAATGGTTTTCAATGGGGTTTCTTCCCTATGAGGGTTTCCTACTTACATATAGTGTCTATGTGTTCTCTCTATTATTGCATGCTCTTTTGAATGGTCAGTGTACATCTAATAAGCTCACATGTTGTTATGGATTATTAATGGTTAAATGAATTTTGAATGTTTCTCATGGTAAAATAAGTTAATGTTTTGTATGACTGATTCACCCTCCCTCCTCTCAGTCCATTGTGCTTCTAACATAATGTAGTCAAGGAAGTGTTGTACTTGTTTTAAGAGAAAGAGAATCAAACATTAGATATATTTGTTAATCTCTTTGTCCCACTAGCTATTATGATTTCCTTTACCACATGGTTAACATGGTTTGTAGCAAGGAAGCATTTTTTCATCAAAAACTCTCTTCTAGTCTTTGAAATATCTATTATCAAGACAATAAGTTTATTTTTCACTAGTAAATCTAGTATCACTGTAAAATATAATAAGGAGATAGGCATAAATCTTGAAACCTGATATAGTTGTGTTACTGTGAACCAAAGAAAATGAGTTGACATAATTGTAATTTATGAGGGAAAAAAGACTACTCCATCTATGGTCTCTTTCACTCCTAGGGGGAGACTTATAGGTGATTCTAAAAAGAAAATTTTAACTTTTGATCCATATAAAACAACATTTGAAATCAAAATGTTTATGGGGAAGCATTTTATTGATGATTCAATAAAGAGAGACTTGGGTTCATGTCCTTTTCAAGTTGTTTGTGGAAAGAACAATAAGCTTGTCGATGAAGTAGAGTATAAGGGTTTCAAAAAAAAATCAGCCGAGGAGATTTATTTAATGGTCCTATACAAAATTTAAAAAATTGCAAAAACATATCTAAAGTGTGAAGTCAAAAATGTGGTTATAATTGTACCTACATATTTTAGTGATTCTTATGAGTTAAACTACTGCTATGGCTATAGCATGTGGGTGAGACACAATGAATTATTCCTCCTCCAAAGGTAAAAAATATTATTTTCGATTTAGGGGTTGAAACCTTTGACATCTCTCTTCTCTCCATAAAAATGATATGTTTAATTTTTTATTAGTGGAAGGAGATACTAATTTAGGAGTTGAAGCCTTTAACAAAAAAATGGTTTATTATTGTGTAAACCATTTTGAAATTAAGTATAAAAAGAATATTTATAAGTTTTTTGAAGGCTCTTTGAATGCTACATAGTGTATGCAAGACAAAAAAAATAATTCTCTCTTATGATCTAGAGACAATAATTGAAATTTACTCTCTTTTCTAATGAAAATATTTCCATATAAAAATAACTAGAAGTAAATTTGAACAACTGAATATGGTGTTTTTTGAGAAGTACATGAAATTTGTTGAGAAGTTTCTAGATGATGCAAAGGTGGTTAAGTCAAAAGATGACATTGTTGTGTTATTGGGAGGGTCTACCTACATTCCAAATGTGTGAGAGATGATCAAATGAGAGTTTGTAAATGGAATGGTTCTCTGCAACACCATCAATCCACATGAGGTTGTTACATATGTAGCTGTTATACAGGATACAATCCTCACTGGCTAATTAGGTGATATAACCATAATAGATGTCACCTTTTTAAGAATTAGAAAAACTATTAAAATTAGTCTCATGGAATTTTTCGTACCCCAAAATTCTCCCATTCTGGTAAAAAATGAGAAATCATATATCATAACATATGGCAATAAAAAATGTATTCACTTTTGTGTTTATCAAGGTGAAAGAGCTAAAAATAAAGAGAAAAAGTTTTTGAGTGAGTTTAGTTTATTTGGACTTCCACCTGCTTACAAAGGCAATATGTTATTCAAATCATGTTTTAGGATAGATTAGAGTGGTATTATAAAGGTTTTGGCTAAGCATAAGACATCATGTGTAAAAAATGAAATCATAATTAGTAGTGAATATGTCGGTGGATTGAACAGAGAAGAGATGGAAAGAATGTTTGTTAATGGATATTGATTCAGACTGGAAGATATATATTTGAGAATAATTTTCTTACATGAAAATCATTTGAAGAATATGCTTGCAAGATAAGAGAGAGAGATTAGAAAATAAACACCACTATAAATACCACCAAGAGAAATATTTGAAAATAGAACTAATTATGTGGTACAATTTATGATTAACCACATTGCATGAAGGAATAAAATGTAATAGAGACTAAACAAAAATGGATGTGGTTAATTTTTTATTCATGCTTGAGGAAACACAAGAGGGAGGAAAGATAGATACAATATGTTAGGGAAGGATCTAATGCTACTTTGAGAATTAGACAAAAGTGTTTCTGTGTTGAGAATTACAAGGGCATCATACTATTTTAGTATGTGGTGTCTTGTTAGATCTAAGTAATCACCAAATACACCATGCAACGATTGAAAAATTAGCTCCTTTGAGAAAATGTGTGTGTATGATGTATAGTTTTTACTCCAACTGCCTTTTTTTCACAATTTCTATGTTTGTTCAGCAATCACATTTCCATGCCTTTCCTTGATCAATTGGTCAACATGCAAATGAGTGATTCAAAGCAGGGGAATTTTCTTTGGATGTAATTCAACATTTAAGCATGGAAATTCAAATATAGGTTTGTAAAATTTATTTAATTAAATTTCAAGTTTGTGCAGTTATAATGTTAAATGCATTTAATTACTTTGTTTATAAAATTAGATAAATATCATATTTAAAAAAAAAACATGTTGAGTCAATTTGAGATTGGAAATGGGTTAGAGATACGTCAGGTAGTTTTATAACTAATTTTAGAGCATAATTCTTATAAAATGTTGCATTATAATGAAAAAGGGGATCTTCTTCCTCTCACCAATATTTTAGGAACTATTTTTATCTACATATGTTGGATTATGTTGTTAAAACATTTTGTACACATATTTTCCCAAATGAATAAAATGCATTTTCAATTTTTTTGTTAAAGATTCTCAATTATAAAATATATCATTATGATTGTGGTTGAGTTATTAATTTTGATGTTTCTTCATATTATTATTGATGCTCGAGTGATCAGACTTTATGATGGATATCAGGATACGGGGACTTTTAGTCATATCAACATTTTCTAAAGGATATGAACACTTGGTTCTTCCCATATTTCATCCTTAATATATTCCTTTATGCCAGATAAAGAAGCTCCCTATTTATAGCTTTTTCCTTACAATTTGTACATCCCTTTCCCTAGTTTTCCAAATAATGTAAGTGCGGTAACCTTTCATAATCAAGAAGGAACTGTGAATTCTTGATAGGTATATATTCGTAACTCTATGTCTCAATTTTATCCGTATTTTGAGATACTGACATAGTTGTATTCTTTCCATCCTCATCCCTCTTTTGTTTCTTTATTTCCCATTTTCTAGTTTTTTTGACCTTTCACAATTTTTAGTTAAAAGAACAAAACATACAAAAATCAAACCCATCATATCATGGAACTTCTCATCTCAAAATAAGAGATACTTCACCCTATCGAAAGGTTGATTTCCTTGAATATTTATTGTTTTTATGTTCTTCCATTGTGCATAATCACTGACATACAATCCAACTAATAGAATGCACTTTTGCTTTTTATTTTTTCAAATAATCTCTAATCTTTCCTAAATTTTTCATACAATCCTTAGACTAAATTTTCACCTATAATACACCAAAACCCCCATTTTAATGTATTATTAGAGACCTCAAAGATTCCATTTTTAGCATTCTATCTGTCATAAAACCCTAGGGGAATGGTTCAGTCTATAGTATCAAGGATTAGTTTTCATTGCTTGTGTTATAATTCTTCAATTCTTCTAGCAACATGCTTCATAAAAATCCACATCTTCAAATACCTTTATAAACAAGTCTCACATACTTCAATCCCTTCTTTACTTCACTTACCTCATTTTAAAAACTCATATACTCATGTATTTGATTGTCATCCCAGTATTGTTGAAATTCTTTCCTTCCTCCATAGACCTGCACAAATCCTATACCCTATGATGACATTCACACAATCATTTTTAGATGATATTTAATTAGAATTTCCTAAGGATTCATGGCATAATACCATGCTACACCCTCGTACATAATTTTTACACACTAATAAATTTTTAATTGATATCAAAAATACATTACAAAGATTATTTAATATGATCCAGTAGGATATGATATATAGTTTCTACTTCCTTTTCCTACTTAATACAACTCAAGAAAACCTCCCTCATTCAAATATCTCATCATAATGTAGGATAAAGAGGCAATTGGGCATTAAACTACTAACCCAAAAAGGATTTAGACTAACTAGGTGAGTTTCAGGGTTAATTAAGGATCAAGTGGATAGTCTTACAAGTGCATACATGCTCCATGACCCCTTATTTCATGTTTATTTAACCTATACTAACTATTAGGCGTATAATACATTATAGGGAAATTTAAATATTTGAAATTTGATTTTAGAGGGAAACCTCTAAAGACCACTTATTACATTACAAAGGAGTCCAAATGAACTTGATTTGCCTCAAGGAAAAAAATTGGACTCTTTGAACCCAAAATGAGTAGAAAACTATAACTTTCAAATATATAAGTGATGTTACTACATCATACTCCCCAAGTGGAGAGAATTGATCGCTTTACAATTAAGGTCTTTCTTACTTTTCGTCCAATCCTGTTGTTTGTGTAAGCTCATCTTTTGTCCTGATGTATGCCTCTCATATTCATCAACAACAATTTTTTGTTATTCATTCTTTGTCTTCAACTTCTTCATATCTTTGTTCCCGAAAATTAGGAATTCATTCCTCTTTCTCTTCATTTGATCTCTTTCAATAACTTCATCTTCAATGCACTTTATCTCTTATTCAAGTGAGCCTACTAAAACACATACACACAAAAACTTTGTTAAAAAAAAGAGATGTTTGAGTCCCTTAATTTATTTCTTCCACTTTTTCTTGTTTATTCTCCATATTGAACTTTGTCTCCACAATTTATTTTCCTTCTTCTTCTTCATTTGCAGTCCTTGCATCCATCATCTCCATTATTAATTCATCTTCCTTCACTTCCTCTCCATTAAAAACACATTGAAGTTATTGGATCACAGCCTCAATTTGTTCGTTGATCTCATATAAAAACTAAAAATCTGATTGTTCTTGTTCTATTTAAATTTCTCCTTCACCAATGAACTTATCCCTTATAACGTGTTTTGTTTCCTCTTTTTCTTGTTTACTTTTTTTCTTACTTATCCTCTTTCTTCTTATTTATTCTTCTCTTCATTTTATTTTTCCTCTCCATGAGTGATATTATAGGTGACTTAACTACTTTCTTAAATATTATTTCAAAAAAAAAAATCTTTATTCCACTTTTTCCATCAATACCATCAACTGCTCCATACCCTTCCTTAACTCTGTGATGTCTTTTTCCATTCAAAACACTCTCTTCTTTTCTAACTCTCTCTCTCTTCTTTCTCTTTCTTCTCATGACTTAATAACTTAAGTAATTCATTAACCATTTTCACTTTATATTCCTCCCTTTTCTTCTAACAAGTTTATTTCACCTTGCCCAAGTATCACCAAGGTTCTCTTTCACACATAATCTCTTAACTCACTGATTTCTCTTATCTTTTTATCTCTTTTCTTCAAATTGTTACCACTTTTAATGTCTCTTTATTCACTTTTATCTTTCTTATTTACTTATCTATTTAGGGGAAACCTATCAACTTCATACAACTCTCACAAGGAGATACATGGCTGGCTCAAACAATTTCATTTCAATTCATCAAATAAATCAAATCACACATATATAAATACTTGTAACTAGGATGAATTCTTATTATTTTAATCTTCACATCAATAAATCCTTTCCTTTTATCATCAAAGAGAAAATATGCTCTAATACCAAAATTATGTAGAGGATAATAGAGCTAAACACAAAAAAGAATTAGTTAGATTCAACATCTTGGAAATCACCCAAAACCAATTAACTATGTTATTTTTCAAGAAGCCCGAATATTTCTTGCAACACTAAAAAGAACCAAATAACTAAAACATATGCTAAGAGTTATTTTTTAGATAATCCCATAAACCTATCAAACATTATTAGGATCTTCAACAAGTTTCATACCTTCTTTTGTTATCAATCACCTCATTAGAATTAAAAACTTCTTGTAGCCCTCTAAAGAGGCAATTTATGATGAAAACAACAAATTTCAAGGACTTAGCTATGACTGTCAAGATATTTGGATTCCCATTTTTCCCATTAAGGTTTCTACTATTTCAAATTAGGCCTATATTCTATCCCTTCTTGTATAAAAACCTTATAATTTGGATCAACTTGGGTACTTACATGAAAAATAAATTAGTATTTAGGATACCCTTTATGATCCTCTTTGTTCATGCCAAATTTCATTGCTTGACTCAGACTACAATTCACCCAACAAAAATCTCTCCCTATCAACTACGTCTTATTAGGTATAGCTAGGGTTTTAATTAAGTTCTTATGGTTTTGATTCCTCCCACTATTTTTCAACATCCTACACACCTTTTACCACATATTTACACCTTATTAAATCCTTCTTTAGTGTATCTTCACTCTATTTCATAATTCTTCTTCTATTTTAATTTTTAGCCTCCTAGGTCTTCTTGTTTGCTCAACCATGAACAATCTTCTCTAGACTCTATTTTCTATCCTTCCTTGAATTTTTCTTACTTCCTCTAAAGTCATTTTCTTTACCTTCTCATTACCTCTCACTCACCTTATCCACCAACTCAAAACTCCCTGTAATCCTTGTTTCAAACAATTTCCATCTTTTTTCTAATTTCTCTCTTCAACATATCTTAAGGCCTAAAACACTCCACCAACACTCCAAATTTCTTTTATCACTATTTCTTTACAAATTATTTTTATAAGACATTGTTTACCTCCAAGGTTATGATTGTCATAGATTATAGGATGTTATGTATTTATTATTTTTTCTTTTAACACTCGTATTTCTATGAGTTCCCAAAATAATTCTTATGATTTCACCAAATTATTACTCTTCAAATTTTCTTAGACTTCATAGTTCCCTAAGGCATACATTAGACTATCTCACCAAGTAGAATTCCTTACTAGTCCTTCCCTAAATTGTGCATAACCATAAAATAATGTAATTTTTCTTTTTGTTTTGTCAAATCCTCCCTAATATTTCTCAAACTTTTCATACACTCATGACACTTAATGTTCAGCTAAAATTCACCTGAAAACCCCCTTTTATTGTATTATCACATACCTCAAGTCTTCCATTTTTATCATTAAACCTTAGGGGCAGAGTACAATCTACAATATCAAGGATTAGTTTGCAATATTTGTGTTAGACTTCTTCAATGCTTCTATCAACATGCTTAATAACAATTCACATCTTCAAATACCTTAATAAACAAGTATTACATACGTAAATCCATTATTTTTCACTTACCTCATTTTTCATTTTGATATACTCATGCATATGATTTTCATCCTAATATATTTGAACTTATTTCCTGCCTCTATAGGCCTACACAAATCCTATAACATGTGATGACATTAACACAATCATTTTTAGATGAGATTTAAGCATAAGTTCCTAAGAACTCAATGCGTAATATCACAATACACCTTCATACAATTTTTTTACACACTACAAAGATATTTAATTGATACCACAAATAAATTACAAAGATTCATGATCCAATATGATTTTATAAAGAGTTTATCCTTCCCTTTCATAATTCCCGCAACTCACAACAACCTCCACCATTCAAATACCTCATCCTAATGAAGGATAGAGAGGTGATTAGGGTTTAAAATACTAACCCAATTAGGACTTAGACTAACTACTAGAGGTTTAGGGTAAAGTTAGGATTAAGTGGATAATTTTACAAGTACATACATGCTCCATGACCCATTATTATACCTTTATTAAACCTATACCAACTCCTAGGCCTATAATATATTATAGGGACAATTTGAATATTGGCAATGTGGTCTGAGAGTGAAATCTCAAAATACCACTTATTACATTGCAAAGAAGTCCAAATGGACTTGGTACACCTCAAGGAAAACAAAATGGAATCTTTGAACCCAAAGTTACTAGTAAACAAAAACTTACATGTGTACAAGTGATGCTCCTACATCACTATCTTTAACAATTAATGTAAGAACCAAGAGTTTGTTATTGGAAAGTAGAAAAGTCAATTTTGAGGTATATTAGAGTAACTATGGGTTTTTTCCTAGAATAAAATAAGAATGATAGGTTTTTCTTGATAGGATATTCAAATTTAGATCATGAATGTAACATTGACGATAAGAAATCCACTTCTGAATATGTATTCTTTTAAGATCTTGTCTAATATCATGGAGAGGAAAATAATAAAACTTTGTTTCTTGATCTTCCATAGAATATAATTATCATGTTTCAAGAGAAGTTATCTACGAATAAATATGTTTACATCACATACTTGAGGGACTTGGAATATTAAAGGAAAAACCTACCATCTTGTATTTTTCCAACAAAGGTTTTATAAAAAAAATTCGGATTCTAGTATTTCGTGAGAGGAAGAAGAACATTGAAGTATAATTCATTCATGAACATGTTATTCCATACATCATTTAACTTTAATTTTTCCCAACATATAAAAAATATGCATATGTGTTCACAAAACTAATGGCACGGGAAATTTTGTAATCATTTAGAGAATTTATCTCCTTTCACTTGAAACCATGCATAATTAAGGAGGGTTATTTGGTAAAAGTTGAATATTAGTAGTCAATTATACATTTTAGAGTTACAATTAGTTAATTATAATATTATTATATTGTTATAACAATCATATTTTGTATTTGTATTGCCGGATAAGATTTTTGGATGGTTGTATGTTTTTTATACCATCTTAAACTAATTGTGTAATGTTTATAGCGTTGTTCAAATTGTGCAATATATGTAAATATTGTAGAATTCCTCATGGTTTGAAGCTAGTTTTGTAAATCAATAAAAATCAATAAGATATTATCCATGTTTCTGAACCACATATCCATGATTGGATCTCATCACCCAAATCACTAAAATTTAGACTCCCTACTACTTTGACCAAGAACACACCACACATGTGAAAAAATACTCTTTTATTGTGATTGCCAGATACACACACATTCTTCATCACTTTTAGTAGAATATTAGTCTTTTTTATCACTTCCCTTTTTTGGTTAGGAGAATATTGTTCCTAATCACTTTCTTCGTATTTTTTTTGGAAACAATGAAGGCCTTATTCTTTAGTTTTCCAACAAGAAGATTTTTTAAAACTTTACAATACATAAGACCATGTGTAGGTTGTTTAAAAAAAAAAAGTTATATTTTCCAAGGGGTCTTGAAGGTAATATTATGTTTAGCTGATTTGAAATATGATTTGGGTTTATTTTTAACAATCATCACAATTTCGTCTTCACTCAATTTTTTTGGTTATGTTTTCTTCATCAAGTAGGGAAAAGATTAAATATTATAGACTATCATTTATTTTAATCAAATTAAAAACTATATTTGAATATTTTTTGGCATGTTTTTTAACAAAACAACCTTTGCATCTCCATATTTTACTTCAACTTGTCTACAAATTGATTTATTTATCAAAGAATGAAATTTATTGATATGCCGTACCATACTCTTTCCTTCCTCCATATCGAGTCTAAATAATTTAATCTTTAATAACGTTGTACTGTTCCCAATATGTCATTTAATTTTTTTTCAATGATTCCTAAACAAATTTAGAGGTTGTGGATATGTTTATGTGATGTAGAAAGATCAATAATCATTATCTTATTATTGTCCTTGATATCTCATTTAGATCCTTCATTGACAAATTTTAATCTTATTATTTTTCTATTCGCAATATCCAAATTATCATTTTCGATAAAAATTTCTTAGTCTTGCGCTGTAAGCTATGAAAATAACTACCCTCGAACTTATAAACTGGACTCAATTTATCCATATTTACCCCCCAAAAATTATATTAACACAATGGACATAAACTTCAATCAACAACATGTCCATTACAAAATGAGACTATGAATTTAATATCTTTGACATGCAAAAAAATGATGACATTACAAATTATGTATGAAACATTAACAACATTTTATAGACTAATTAAAAAAAATTATATTGATTAGGTAATTAATCAATTCAAATACTTTTGAATCAAATGAGTTTACAAAGAAAAAATTATAACCAACATTATTGTTCACTAAATTAACATGCAACACTATTTATAGATGGACTATAACAAATGACACAATAGTAATGATATAGTGATTCAAATAACTAAACTTTAAAATTGATTAACATCATTACTAATGAAATTAAATAAACATAACCTTAAACAAATATCTAAAAGGGAAATACAAATGATTTCAGTAAATATTAAATATATATCTTCAATTTTTTAAAAATAAGAGAAAATGAATGAATGTGGCATGGAAAAAATATAGAGCTTAGCCTAAATGAATATAAAAATGTAGTTGTATGCCCATAATTTTTATAAATTATTTCTTTATATTCCTAAAAATTAAAGATTTATGTCTCCTTCTCTAAGAGAGACTTTACAATAAATTTAGATCCTTCATTATAAGAGATACACCAAAATCTCTTAGGAATTTATATTTAGATGCCACCACTGCAATTTATTTCATATCTTTTTAAAAAATATATACAAATTCAAATGAAATATTTGTAGGTTGTAATAAGAATATAAAGGATTGTAAGGAGGAGCAAGAAGTTATTGTGAAGCATATATTGAAGTATGAAGAGGCAAAGAGGTAATATAGAGCATGAACAAAGGAAACTATAAACTCATATGTTGTGTTTTGAGTGTGTACCTCAAAACTATATTAGAAACTTTATTCATTCTTTTTAATATAAAGAAAGTCTATTTCATAATCATGCATTAACCCATTTGTTGTGTACTTGCTATGGTACACCAATATCTCAAACTTCACTACATTTAAAGTAATATTATGATTCTTGACATGGATCTATGCTAAATTTGTATTCAGACTGAAATATCATTACGTAGGGAAATAATATAAAGGAAATTCACATTTATCATGACCAAAATATATTTTATATGGTTTTCCTCTCCTTAAACTATCTGTCATACCAAATTAAAAATTGGCATGAGATGAATACAGTACTAAAAATCCTCAAATTTTTGAGTCAAGGTGCACGAGGCTTATAAAAATCACCTCATTATTCATAAAATATCTTACTAAAGCCAAGTTTAGCATGATTTATTATTAAAAATCATTACATACATTCTCAAAACATCACACCAACAATAAAAATAAAATTTATGTGAATCATTAAAGGATAGTAGTTACATCAATTGCAGTTGGCTAAAATCATTTTAGTCATCAAATTTCTTTATCTAGACTATTAGGTTAGAGTGACTCAGTGTAAAACCATCTAGTTGATTAGAAACAATTCACTCTTATCGTGCCAACCTCGAGTATCTGGTTTGAAGTTTCTCATATTTATTTAATTAGCACACATAAGAATATTTTTGACTATGAATGAACTTGAGATGAAGATTTCATTCTATATAAAACCACTCTTAACATCCATTTCATGGAATTACCACCTTTGTTTTACAACAAAAGATAACACAATTTATAATTGTGATTTTTTTGTGACCATCCTTTCTTTATAGCAATCAATTAACCCATTTTTTGTGTACTTGGTATGGTACACCCTATTGCATTATACTATTTTTATTTCTTTTGGAAGTGGAACTAAGTCCTAATTGTTTTTAATTCTTGAGAGAATGAATTATTTTCCATAGCCTTCAACCATTCATTATACCCATGTGCCTCATTATAAGTCTATATATCCTGACTTATAGTCTCTAGAGTCATATGAGTCCTAAAAATCCAGATAAGACTTATTTAGTTTGGTGTTTCACCATTGGCATAGTTAGTTGTGTATGTGTGTGTTTGCATGCACACATGTGTTCGCATGCACACATGTGTTCGCATGTATGCGTGTGTGTGTGTGCGCATGTGTGCGTGTGTGCGTGCGTGCGTGCATGTGTGTGCGTGCATGTGTGTGTGTGTGTGTGTGTGCGTGTGTGTGTGTGCGTGCGTGCGTGTGTGTGTGTGTGTGTGTGTGTGTGTGTATGTGTGTGTGTGTGTGTGTGTGTGTGTGTGTGTGTGTGAAGATGTATATTGGGATTCTTATCTTAGGTGGTAGAATAATTTATTGCAAAATCATCTGAAGTATATTGACTCTCATATTTATATTTATCCAAAATAACTTGTTTATGCAAAGGAGAATTCAAGAATTATATGTGGATTGGAAAAACAATAATGGAAGAGGATAAACTATGTTAGCTCATAATCTTGTGATTATTCAACAAACAACACATCTCATTGGTAAATCACTTGATTGGTGTAAAAAAAAATAATATGACATGCCTTCATAGATTTATAATAGTTGATAAAAATACTAGGAGGTACCTTCTTTCCCTTTTCTTTTCCTTCATGTATTATTTGGGATACATGCTCGTGCATTGCAACCTATAAAATTGAATTGAGAAAATTTTGTCTTTACATTAACATTTTTATTTAGAAGTAATGGATTAACAGACTGACTAGGAATTATGACACTATATATAATTGACACATTGAATTTTATCTACCCAAAAATATGGAAGCACGTGTCAAGAATGAGCCAAGTATTGACCATTTCCTAAAGTGTATAGTTTTTGCGTTCAACCACACCATTCCACTAAGGGGTGTAGAGAATATTATACTAGAGTTCCTTTTTTACTTCCTCATATAATTTTATTATTAGGTTATTAAGATAAGATCCTCTATTATCAATTATAAAATGATAAATCTCTCTTTGACATGTTTTTATCGAGGGATTTGAATTTTTTAAGCTATCAAAGAGTTAACATTTTGTTTTCAAATACTAGACCCAAGATCTATTGATAAATTGTCTACATACGTAATCAATTATTTATGATTATGAAAATAAACATAAGTGGATGACATGTTGATTAACTAAAATTACTATCTTAGGCTAGTGAAAGATAGTTAATCTAATCTATGAGGACATATAAATGCAAAAAAATAATTGTATTAAGATAACATGTAAATTAAATAAATGAAGTAAATTGATTTAATAAAAAACCCTAAGGTACAAGAAGGGAAACGAAAGAACTCAGTTGATAACTCAAGAGTGTCAGACTATGTTATAGTGGTGCACAAAACATTAGAAAGAAGGAACAATTGTGACACAATGTCAAAAATGAAATATTTGGATGATGTGGTTGGATTGGGATGCCTAGAGCAGGACTGGGGAACCCACAGGTACTCTAGTATGAAATATGGGTGCCCTGGTTTAGGAAAAATTCCTAAAACTAGTCTTTGTTAGGTCAGCAGGTGATTTGAAGCTCTTCATTGCCTATTGCATCAATTTCTGTGTACTATGCAGAATGCTCTGAAATATATTCCAAGGAGAAGAAATAACATGCAAGAGACGAAAAGGAAGTACCAAAACCCTAAAAAAGAAAGATGTAAAATGAATGGGCTGGACTGACCTCAACTGCCATAATAATGGGATTATTAAAATAGTCATTGCACTATATTTGGCACCCAGATATAGTTATGGTATGTGTGTGTGTGTGTCATTCCCTAGGTGTTCTTGTGCTAGTCACACTTTGTGAAGTAGCAAGTAATAACTAAATGTAGAAAATTTAATAATATGTGTACATGGAATAGAATATAATCCCTCCCCCTATGAAGTATGATGCAAATATCCTAGATTATTCCTTGATTATAGAGCTATGTGGATGTAAATGCAATAGATGGATGTAACTCTAGGTGGAGTGATAGTAGTGTATGATTATAGGACCCTAATTTTGGTCTCACAAATTTATATTTATAGGGTTATCTTGGTCTAATTTCATAATTAACCCTGAAAAGGATGTCCTAAAAAATATAATCATGAAAAAATAGCTTAAAATACCCAAAAATGGTGGGAAAGTGGAAAAGAGACTAGGGCACCCCTTGGTGGGACCAGGGCACCTGTGGGCACCCCAGTATTAAATATGGGTGCCCTAGTTAGTGCAAAGATGACACAGGATCTTCATAAATGAATAGGTAATTGGGTACAATTGGTTGTATGAAATAAAAGTGAAATAAAATGGTCAAAATAATGGGGAATAATTAGTACTTTCTTCCATTGAGAACTTTCTAAATACTAGTATCAGATTAGGATAACTAAATGTCTAATTTACATGACTTTGTGACTACATATTTCCCCCACATTACGTTGGTGAAAAGAAAGCTTAGTAACATAAATTAGATAGAGATGCATACCTGATACCTCTATAGAGTGATGAAGAAGGCATGCTGAAGGACTTGAAAAAAGTGTGGAATGAGAAAGGGATAGAAGAGCATGGAAACTATAGATGAAAATTTCACAAAGAAAAAGTAATGAGAGTGAACTTAGGGTGAAACGTGTGTGTGCATAGTTACCGCAATGTGTAGTGTACTTACATGATTGGTAAAACATGTGTGTTATTACAAAATGTTGTTGTTTTCATTGTGTTGTTACCCCCATTTGATTTCTTGTTTCTCATACAGACAGATTGCAAGGATAAAAAATCAAGTAGTCAAATATGTATGTATGTAAATGTAAAAAATGCTATGTAAAATACGTATATAAGTGTAAATGTAAACTGTAAATGTAAATCAAACATGTGAACTTGATCCATGTGAAGAAATAGTGTAGAAGGATACCCTATACGATTTTTTTTAGGAAATCTCATGCCACTATGGCTAAAGAAGTGTAGGGAGGAAATTCTTAGTGTCCTCTAAGATCTAACAACTTTTACTAAAATGTGTGTGAAGATATCTCTATACTTTCCTTATTTTTTTGGTGATTTGACACTACTGGACAAATTAGTTTAGGGAGGCACGCCATTTGTAACCTCCAATCCTGTAAATACTTCCTAGAATGCTAAGGAAATAATTTCTTGTAAAATCCATTGTGTATGGGGTTCGTAGCATGGTCTTAGCCCACTTGTTGTATGTAAATGCACTAAACTGAACCAGTGTAAATACGTCGTGTTAGTAGAAACCCCCTAAATGATGCACCCATCTTTAGGGGTGCATGTGATATCGCTTATAGGATACATGTGGCCCAAAAAGAGGATCAACCATATGTACATTGAAAAGTGCTTGGTAAAAACTAAGACACACACAAACAAGAAGGCTAGCCAAAGACAAGTGTAAACATGCATGTTTATAGAAAATAGTGTGTAACCTAAGAAAATAGTGTAATAACTACCAAGTAATGTAGTAAACACATGAGAATAAAAATAGGCCGCAGAAAGTGGGTTGTAAATATGGGACATCACTCATGATTTCACAATACATGCAAGGTAGTCATGGTTGCAAACAAGAAAACAAGTTTGCATACTAAACATAGGGCAAGAACACATACAATAACAAACAAGAGTAGAAAATAACAGATAATGTAAAAACATAAGTATGGAAACCAATATCCCTGCATAATAAATGTTTCACATGAATCACCTGTTATCATGTTAGAAAGATATCTAGTATGTAAAAAATGTGTGTTAGCTAGTGATGTAAAGTGCGAAGTATGAAATAAAACAATAGCATCTGGAAGAGATGAATGTCAATTCCCCTAGTGACCAGTATAGTAAGGGTAGAGTGCAAGAATTTGTGTTATGTGTAGGAGACTTGTATCTATGATCACAACTAGAAGAAGTATTAAACTCGTATGTGTGTATGATATAGATAAATGACATACAAGTAATCAAACTAGCTTCTGTAATAAAGTGACCATAAACAAGAGAAAGTAATAAATAATAAAAGCAACCATAGTATGTAGTATGGTGTGGATGGATGGAATGGAATGAAATATGGAATGATATGAGCCACGTGCCCCTCGAGTGGATGGAAATGTATGTGGTGAGGTTCTTTTTTTTTTCCCCTTCAGTAAAGAATTAACTGTAAACAAGAGTATGTCATCGAGAAATGATCAAGTAGTGTGTGTTTTGTCTAATGCACTATGATGAATGTCTATATGTGTAGTGGTAATGAAATGTGACATGTAGAATATATTTTCATGGACCCTATAGCCTAATATTATACCACGATGAAATGAAATGTGGGGTGATGACTTAGTCTAGGTGTATATCACTATAGAATTAAAAGAGGGAGTGGTGATGTAACCTAAGTTGTATATCGCTACAAAATTATATATTAGACCTGACAATTTAGGATAATCTGTATGTCACTAAAGTATTATTAGATGAGTGATTATTTATCCCTAAGTGTATATCACTGTAAAATGACCAAAAGGGAGTGGTGATCTAACCTAAGGTGTATGTAGACACCTATGATTACGCCCAAGCAATTTAAATACTTAAATTGTGCTAATTATCCCCTTTCTCGCAAATCAACGACATATCGTCAAAAGCACTCATTTTCCCTCATATCATCATTAATTAATTACACTAAGCTAATTAATTAAGTTGCCTATCTAACAAATACCCTAATTAACGACCTTCCGTTAATAAATCACCCCTTCTACCTAGACTAATTAATTATTATTAATTAATTAGCTTTCCCTTCCATTTAACCAATAAATCAATATTTAATTGATTTAATCCCCTTATAATAGCCTAAATTGCACTAATATTCATCTAATTGGCTTCTATAAGCTTACACCTACCTATTAATTAATCACCTTTGATTAATTAAAATATCCCCAACTCCCATGACTTGCTAAACATGTATTAAACCCTTCTAAAGTAAGGTTACCTTTAATAAAGAAACCTTATCCATTCCTAATCATGTTTTACCTTTATCCCACATTCATGAGAATGTGTTGAATCATTTATCCTTTGGGCTATATAAAGAGCCCTCCACCTACCTTTTTACTTACACCTAAACTCCTAAGAGAGCAAATGCAAAGCATATAGCAAAGAGACTAAGAGCTTGCACCTTGCCCTTTTGAGAGTTCATCATCTTGAAGAGTTAAGCCTCTTTCTTAAAGTGCTTGGGTCATATGGGAGGTGTCAAAAGGGTCTTGTAGCCCAACTTTGATTAGCCCCCATTCCTAGGTTCTTAGAACATTAAGGACAAGTATTTTGATATCCATGGAGCTTACTTAGGTCCATTCATTTATTTGTTGTTAGAGAATAGAGGAGTTTAGATATTTAGCATTATTAGTTTCAAAGTTTGTATTGATGAATGCTTTCATCTAACCCTTGTTTAATTCTTATCATGATGGTGTTTATGCTTTGTTTTAGCTAAATTGTAGAACTATTTTAGGTGGTAGTTCTTGCTTCATTTGATTTAGCATTAAGTAAAGTATACATGCACACAGTGTATACCACTAGAAGTTCATCTAATGGGTGATGATTTAGCTTAAAGCATATATTACTAGCCTAATAATGTCGCATGATGGAATGTCATAGGATAATCACGTGATGAACATAAGTTCCATTTGATTTTTAAACCCTCAGCAGTTGAGCATGGACCAAAAAAATAAAGTGCGTCATCGGGTAGTGAGTGGAGCACATAAATGATAATGTAGTATATATAATGATAAAAGTTGACCATGTGATGAGTAGAAATGAGATGAGGTAATGTGTATAATGTGTAGATATGCTATGTGTAAAATTCAAAGGTCATATGTATAAGATGTGAAAGCACCTGTAATATATGTAGAAAAATAGGAATGTAATACTAGACTCCTATATGATGAATACTAGTAGAACATGTATGAATATGCACGGTGTAATATGTATGGGATGTAGACAAAATATGTAGAATAAGTAGTGTAGGATGCAAGACACGTAAACATGTTATATGCAACTATCATGATGTAGGATATAAAAATGTGGAGATGTTTTAGATAAAATATAGAATGTATAGTGTATGGCGCTCAATGTATGAATAGGTGTAGTGTGTCGGGTTTAGTGTAGTAGTAATCCCTCAATAGTCAAGTTTAAACTGAAGCCAAGAGTTTTTCATTGGGTAATGACGTTGGTAGAATGTATGATGATTATGACTGACGATTGGGTTCAAATATAGTAATGGTGATTAAAATGAGGTGGGGAAAATGTGAATTTCTATTCCACCAAAGAACATGTGAATGAATGAGCTATCCGATGATCGTGAAGGATGTAGGTCCTCCATCTAATGCATGGAAGGAAAGTGTATGAGCATGCTCTAATAACGGTGATATAGTATGCATATTATGTACTGACCAATGAAGTGTATGTGCATGTGAAGGATGACTATATGAAGAAGGTTGTGATGTCAATAAATGTGTGGGTGATGGAGATATTTGTGATGTGGAACACGAAGGTAGAGAAGGACTGTGTGGAATAAAACTAGGTGGAAATATACGCCAAGGTGTGGTAACTATCTATGGAAAAATTCAATTCCTTTGTATGAGTCTAATGCAACGATGAAGTCTAATAGACGATGATTGAGTAACACTCTTAATTCTTATGATTTATAAGAATCACCTGGGCATTATTATTAGTATTATAATTTCATGCAGAAAATGAAAGAAGGCCTAAATGATTGATATTTTTGATTGTTCATGCCAAAGAATGGGAAGCGTTATAATGATTTCTGTTAATTTGGTGATAATGGTAGTATGGATGACCTTGGTATTTTACTAGCCGATAAGGAGGGTAATAATGAGTAGGTTGTAGGGTGATCAACCGATGACTAAGGAGTGAAATAATAATCTCATGTGGCATAGCATTATATTCAAATATGAGAGGTTCAGAAAATGGTAAGCCTTGAGTTTTGATTAGATGGCAGGTAGTAGACATAGATTGCATATGAGATGTAGAAAGAGAAAAAATATATAGTTGAGAGGTATCCTTAACATGTTGAAATTTGGATCTAATATAGCTAGTAGTGAATTCCATAGCTTGACGGCTATCCTGAGCTAAATTATAAAGGGTGTGGATTGATTCCAACAAAGGTGTACTAGATAGATGATCAGAAGGGTCAGATTTGTCATCTAAAGATTTGATTATAGGATTTATTGTGTGTGATGGAATATTGTGATCAATAAAGGGATACAATGGACATGTAAATTCTTCTAAGAGGTCATCAATATCATTGTCGAAACTGTATGGAAAAACACATGAAACATGATAAGAAATGGCGTGTGGTTGGCCATCCAAATAACCATGAAGATGTAAGTTATACATTTACAAAGCATATTTTTCATCAATAAAAAGAGGCAAAGGACACCCCTGCGCATTCCAAATATTAAAATTAGGTGAGTAACAAAGAAATGAGATATGGAAAATGTGGAAAGTACTAATTGTCATAGGAAAATTTATATCTATATTGTCAAGATCAAGTGTGCCTTCGATATAATCTAACCAAAACTTGATAATAGCAAGTGGGGAGGAAGTATGATATCGCGCAAGGTAAAAAACAAGATGAAAAATGTGAAGTACATATGCAAAAGTGAGAATAACAGATCCATGATACAAATGTGAGTCATATAAAGGAGAATGAAGGTCCTTAAGTGTAAATCCAAGCCGAAGGAGTTTATCATGTGAACATACATTGGCTTGACAAGAAGCATCAAGTGATATATGCTCCCAATAAGAATCATTTATGAAGAGATTAGAAGTTAATAGTGTGTGTATTAATTGTGGTGGTGAATATGTGGATGATAGAATAATGTCTACGGATTGGAAAAACCCTTGATAAGGGATCATAGTAGTAGTAGTAGCAGGTGGCATAAAATAAATTATGTCTATCACGCCTATGGTACCCTCAAATGGAGCTAAGAAAGGTGGAGGTTATAGACAAAGAGAACGTTGTGGAGTGGATCCTGTATAAAGTATCATAACATTATTGACAATAGGAGCTGGAGATGAAATAAGAGGAATCTCATCAACCATGCAGATATTAATGTGAGTTTCATGTGGAGATTGAAGATGTTTTTTTGAAGGATGGAAAATGGAGAGGTAAATACACATACTATATGAGGAGAATCATGTACATTTAATGCGGGATAAGTGAGGGGAAAATTAAAATTATCTTAGGAGGTAGCAATAGTAGGGGCTACAATTATGTGATCAGTTTGAGGAGCCTATGCTTCTTTTAAGATGCACACTATAATAGTGGGATCAATAGTACATAGATAAGTGAAAATAGTGTCATCTAGAGTGCAAGGTTCTATACCAAAATATGGGAACTATTTATGTGAAGGAAAATTCTGATAGACAAATGATCAGTGGGAGCATCAACAAAGGATTGGAGAAAGTGATCAAACTTTAGAATGATTGGAGATTAAGAAGGATTATTTTGGTCTATGATAAGACTTGGAGTTCACCAAAATGATTAACTAAAATTGACTATTTTAGGTTAGTGCAAGATAGTTAATCTAATCTAGGAGGAAATATAAATGTAACAAATAAATTATCTAAGATAACATGTAAAATTAATTAATTAATTAAGCTGATGTATTTATAAACCCTAATTTTTTTGTGCAAAAAAGGAAAGAAAGAACTCAAATTATAACTGGATGTTGTCAAACTGTGTCACAGTGCTACATAGAAATTTACAAAGAAGGAACAACTATGTCGTAGTTCCAAAAATGACATATCTAGATGATGTGGCTGGATTGGGGCTCCTACAGTAGGACTGGGGAACCCATGGGCACTCTGGTATGAAATCTAGGCACCTTTATTTAGGAAAATTCCCATAACTAGTCTTTCTAGAGTAATATGGTGATTTTTAGCTCTTCTTGCCTGTCGCATCAATTTCTCTGTACTGTGTCGAATGCTCAAAATATTCCAAGGAGAAGAAATAACATGTAAGATACCAAAAGGAAGTATAAAAACCATAAAAAAGAAAGATGCAGAAAAAAATTGGTTGGAATAACATCATCTGCAATGATAGTGGGCTTACTAGACTAAGTGTTGCACTACATTTCAGACCTGGATGTAGTTCTAGTGTGTGTGTGCATGGCGTGCCCTAGGTGCTCTTATGTCAGTCATAATTTCTAAAGTAGCGAGAAATAACTAAATGTAGAAAATGTAATAGTTTGTGTGCATGGAATAGAATAGTATACCTCCACTTATGAATTGTGATGTGTATGTCCTAGCTTGTGCCTTGATGATGGATTTGTGTGGATTAAAATGCAATAAATGGATGCAACTCTAGATGGAGTGATAGTAGTGTATGATGTTAGGCCCCTCATTATGGTCTCATAACTTTATATTTATAGGGTTCTCTTGATCTAATTTTGTAATTAACCCCCTAAATTCAAACCACAAGAAAGATAATCATGAAAATGGCTAGAAAATATTTTTAAAAATGGTGAGAAAGTGGAAAAGGGACTAGGGCGTCCCCAGGTGGGACCACGGTGCACATGGGTGCCCTGGTATTAAATCTGGGTTCCCAATTAGGGCTAAGATGTCGTTAGATATTCAAAAATGACTGCGTAAATGGATGTAATAGGTCACATAATACGGAATAAAATAAATAAAAATGGCCAAAAGAATGGGGGTTTATTAGTACTTTCTTCCCTTGAGAACCTTCTAAATAGTAGTATGAGACCGGGATAAATAAATGTCTAAAGTGTATGATTTTTTGAATAAACATGTTATAATTGTGAATCAGATGTAATATATCACTTCTCCTCAATTATTTCCCTTGGTAAAAGGTTCCATATGTTAGTTTCTAAGTTTATAACCTAGATAAACTCCATATTTGAAGGAAATTTTCAGATAACTAGGTTGTGTTTACTGAGGTTTTGTAATTAATGATAGATCAAGTGACCAAGATACTCATGCCAAACTTCATTTAACTAATTTTCATGCATAATTAGGACTTGTGAAGGTTGATCAAACAAAAAAAAATCCAAACTAATATAATAATATTTGATGATGAACCTTTCCAATAACTATAGTCATTTACTAGTATTTTTCACATTTCATAATACCATCAGAAGTTCTAAACTAAACTATTTTTCCTTTATCATATTGTTTGATATAATACATGGAGAGTATGTTCATAATCAATTATAGTATGTGGATAACTTCTAACAACATCATATTTTACATCTCACATGTGCTAAATTTATTGAGAATGTAAAACAAGGGACCCTTATTTTCCAATTATGAGAGGTACCTGAATCCAAAATTCAATTAGAAATTGGTGATCAATGTTTTATTACCAAAAGGTAAACTCTTTCCTTAAGATTTGTGGAGATTAATCTTCTTAAATTTTAATTCCAAATATGTCATTTTGTTAAAACATGATGATTCATAATGGCTTGTAATAATACAAAAAATACAATAATTATTTTTCAAATTTCATAGTTATTTCCGCTTTTTAATTATTTTTGTAGGGTATAATGGCTAGCAGGAATTGATTGATTGTCATTATGTTAATACTTTTCTTTCCATTCACTTTTTCATGGACCTTTACTTTGTAATAGTTAGAGTGTTATTTTCTAATATTTTCATTGACAATTGATTCCTGCTACCTAGAAGCATTAAGTTAGATGTCACATATGTTTTTCATAATATATATTCTTATGTGTAATTATTTAACATAAAAAAAATGAGTAGGTTTTAACTAATTTTGAATTAATACTGATAATTATTTTGTAAACACTCTTGGTAACACATATCTTACAAAGTAGAACTCTAAATCATTTGACTTGAGTGATGAAATACTCAATTTAAGGTTTATTGATTGGAATAAGAGAGCCAAGATCATTTTATAGTTTAAATTCTTGAATCATATAGTGTTTCATAACAATATTATGCGAGATCTTTTGAATTTCATAATGATCCATAGTTTGAAAGAGAAACTTCAATTTTTTGGACTCTTACTGTCCTAGGATTAAAGTGGCTTAATCACAAGAGTTTCCATTTGACCCATTTGATAAGGTTTTGAGGATAATAGTCTCCACCCATTATAATTGCTAGAGGACCTTACTTAGAAACTCATCTTTCATATAGTATTTCTAGTTGAAGTAATTTGAAGTGGTGAGAATTACCTTTATGTTTTCTATTGCATGTATATATATATATGAGGAACATCTTAATGTTATAGTTTCCCCAATGGTGAAACAATATTTTTTCAAAATATAAAATTAGATTTGCATATTAAAATTACCATCTAGATAGGAGGATTGAAATGGTATAGTTGTTCAAAATACTATTTTTCCAAATTTTTATTATTTATGAGGAAATGATTTCATACATCATTATTTATGGTATTTTCTAGTCATAATATCAAAATTCATGATGGTTTGATAGGTAATTTAAAACAAGTTTTAAATCAAACTTTCAAAGTTTAGTTTATTACCCTAATTATAACAATGGAGTTGTGTAGAAAAATACCAAATGTACCTAGGATTCATTTTTACCTAAACTGAAATAGAGAAACTATGTTTAGTTCTATTAAATGTAACCAATATTCATCTGTAATAACTAGGTTAGGGCATTTGTAGTCAATACATTCTATTATATACTTATCTCATTCTTAAATAGTGAACATAACCCAATGTTTTAAGGTACTAACTACGAAAGGTTCCAACATACCTATTTCTTCACTTTACCATCTATAAGTTATGATTAAAATAAGTTACTAGGGCTAGCCACTTATCAATGTACTACATCTATGATAGATGGATTCCTATGAAAGAAATGTTTTCTAAAACCTGGTTGTTTTTGATATACCACATGTACGTGGAAGATAAAAAAAATATAAGTAGTGTTTTCTAATCCTTAGGTACCCGTGAAACATTTTTTACCTCATGTCACATGTATTGACATGTTTAACTAAAAAAAGATAGATGTTATGATTGTTTAAAATCCATAATATATGGTTTATAACCTAGATAAATAGTATACCAAACAAATCCAACCTTTATTATCCCAGTAATTTTATCATTTATTTATCACAAAGGTCCACTATAGACGATATGTGAGAATGTTGGTGAAATATTTTTTTGCAAGGACAAAGTAGTGGATTTGAACCAATGCTCTGGGACTAGGTACATCTTTTTGGTAATGGGAAGGATCCCATTTATTAAATGCAAAAAAAAAAAAATGTTTGTGGCTGCAAACATGGGGATCATATAGGAATACTATAATAGACCTGTGGAAAATTTCTTGCACTTTGTACAAGGGAGGAATTTTCATACTAATAGGAGATAAAGGGGAGTAATAACATAAGGAAGGAGGGTTAACTTTGTGAATAAGGACTAGATAATTTTCACAACATTAAATATAATTAATCCAGAATCAATTAGAAGGATAGAACCTTCATAATTTGATAAGACTAACAAATCATAGACAAAATTCTATTGATTCATTTATCAAAGGCACCAAAATATTTCTTATTTTTACAAGATCCCCATGTTTACAATGTTCAACATGTTAGGAAATATAGGAAATATAGAGAAATAGGAAAATAGAAAAATGCAATGTCTTATTTATATATTATTAATGGAAACCTATCTACTTAGAAAATGAAAATTAACAACCCCTTCAAATGGATAAGTCCCTTAAATTTATAGCCATGTAAAAATCCCTTCCAGCTACCCCCCACATGAATTTTCACTTCATGTTATCACTTTTTACCTTTCATATTCATAGGAAACAAAAGTGAGTATTTTTCATTAATTGAAATGAACTCATTATAAAGTTAGACTATAGGTCATTTTAAGTCAATAAGACGAAATAGTGAAAAGTACCTTCCCAAAAAAATTAGAACATGGAGAGAGAGAGAGAGAGAGAGAGAAGTAAGGAGGAAGGAAGAAGAGGAGATATGATCATGTTGATGGAGATTAGGCCTCTACCAATGAAGAGATGACTGTGAATGTGCCTTGTGGGAATGCTAAAAGAGATATTTCTTCACCCTTGAATTACTTGCTAAAATAGATTGCCACAGGTGCCATTTTCTCTTCTTGAGGGATATGAATGAAGCTCAAGTCCTTGATATAGGTTTCAAATGTAATTCTAATGTGATTTCACTAATTGAACCAAACCTGAAGATCCTTAGCAATATTGGAAAGTTTACATTTGATTTTTACAAGAGACTCCAAAGTATCCTCATTAACCAAGAAGGGATATCCCACCTCTTTCCTGACCAATTCCTCAAATGGTTTCCTAATATATTCCACTAATGAATTTTTACTAATTGTAGTTGACTAAATATTCTTCACCCCATTCCTTATACTTTCCATAATTTATGATGTTATCTCTTTACAAGAGTTAATCTTAGAGATAGTCTCATGTTGAACCTTGTCCTGATGTTTTTATAATTTATGACATAGTGCAGTTATGATGTGTTAACTCTTCATGGACATGAAGTTTGATTAGTGGTGCCTTCAAATATTAGTTTTAATGTTTTTCTTAAGTAGTCATGGTGGTTTAAGGGTATTTAGTGCCTGGTTAAGGTGGTTGGTGTCCACTGAATTTATGGATATGTTTGGTGTGTACTTATCAGGTGTCTTACAGGTCTAAAATTATGTTTTAAGGGTGTATAAGGGCTTATAGGATGATCATCGGGTCAAGTGTTGTTGGTCATGGTTGTAAATAGCCATTTTAGGCCTAATTCAATGACCTAGTGAAAGAATAAGTTGATGTATGAAGTAAATTAAGCTATTATAGGATAATGGAAGTATGAGAGGTGAGTAGGGAACTTGGATAGAACCTTTGGATGTTGCTACATGTCATTTTTCAACTTCTAGAGGCATGTTTGGGGTCATTGTCATGACTATCCTAGAGGATTGGAAGACATTGCAGGTAAGCACAATGTTTACCAAGATGATATAGGCTCATTTGTGAGAAAATAAGGAGTGGGACATGTGGAGAAAATATTTACAAGGTTGTATGTCAATTTTCATGCAAAATTGAATATTTATTCTCAAGATAGAAGGTTTTTAGCAATATTGATCTTCTAGAAAGAACTCTCCCAGCTCCAAGGTCATATCTCAAGAGCTCAAATGTAGGTAAAATTTTTTCATGGTATCTTAATCCTTTCACCAGTGTTAGAGCACTAAGTCAAGGAAAATTTGGAGGTAGGATGAAGTAAAATGGTGTCTTAAGCTTTATGAACAATCTCTAAGGGTGAAACTCACTCCAAACCCTCCCTAAACCCTTAGACTAAATTGATGGAAAAAATATGAAGTGTTTGATTAAAAAATTACTTTTGTAAGCTAATAAAACCACTCATGGTTGTAGATAAATTCATTCTAGTCCAAGTTGATGGCATTTTTGTACTATGGGTATGATTGTACGATACATATTTAACCTACTTTTGCAAGATTGTTAATATACAGTCTTGTCTAGAAGGTTCCAAGTTGAAATCAATGATGAGAAAGGTTACATGGCACATTTCCTTATTTTCCATGAAAAATTTCAAGTTATCCATGTTCAAGAATTGAGTAACACTTTTCAATCTCAGTAATCTACTATTAAGGTCTTATCATGACTAAAACTAGTCATTGGAGTATGAGAGTTTCTTTATGAAAGAGCTTGTGTTCAAGTTATATATGACATTGTATAGGGTGTATGCATATGATAAAATGTGTTTAAGCTAATTTCATGATGAATTTAATTGCCTTTGTGTATAACTCTTAAAGGACCAAAAATGTCATTTCAGAATAGTCAAGAAGGATTGTGGTTTGAGCATGAAAAATTGATATTCCTCATCCAATCCATGTATAACACTAGTTCATTAGGGATTACACCATATTTTTGAAATTTTTGTGTAATGGTTTCTTATAAAAGTGAATTTTAGTATGTGAAGTGCAAGAAAAATCATGGACGACCTTTGAATACTAAAACCTTTCTAGTGTGTCTTGGAAATCATGCATGTTTGATATATTTTTCATAGAATGAAAAAATATATGGACTTGGTGTGTTGAAAAAAATCCACATTCTCCTTGAAATGTGTCTCTAAAGTCATGACTATATCGGTAAGTGCGTGCTTTTTTTAATCTTTGAAGATGTCACTCTATACATGCAAATCAGTGTATACCCTACTCCAATGTATGCTTCATGAATATAATGAGATTGTTCTGGCACATATTTTTAGTTAAAGGGAATCTAAAAAATAAAAACCACCATATCAAAGATCTAATAAGTTTTTAACATCTCATTCTTTGTGGTTGTTCTAGCACTTTGTTTGACTGAGCCTAAGTTCTCCATGACTATGTAGAAATTTTTTTGAAGAAGAGTTTAATGAGAAGGATTCATGATAGTGTATACCTTCTGCATATCCCTTTCCTTGAATTACATTTCATAGCACAGATGTATTAGGTTTTTGTTTCAACATGATCAAAGTCAGTATCCTTAATGTACTTACACCTAACTATGCATTTAAGTTCAAATGAATGTGTTAACAATGAAATGGTGAGATTTGTATATTTTAAAGGAGTTAAAAATCTAAAGGAATGTGTATTTAACTTTCCGACATGGTCATGAAACTTGGTACATTATTCCTTTTAATACAAGACAAGGTGCATACTTTGGAGAATAAGACAAAGGCCTACATAACCATTACAAGTAAGTGAGTATAGTAGAATCAGAAGGTCAAGGAGTTTGAGAGCATTATTTTCATCATTTTCTTTATAGAATCCTGACATGACATATAATGTCTCTATATGAACAACCTTTATGTTCAAAATTAATCATTGTAAAAATGGCAATTTTTATGTGATGTTACATATTTGCCTTGTACGATTTCATGTGTAGGTAAGTGAAATATTTATGTAAAATGAAATGTGCAATAATTTTGATCGTTTCTCTCTTGATGATATAAAAACTCTTTTTCTTGAAGGGTTGTTAAATAAATAGAGAGCTGATTGATGAGGAATGAGCTGATAAGGTGTGAGAGTTAGTGAAAATAGTTGAGGATGATTGTGAATGAGAGAATTTAAATATCATTATCTAATTTTTAAGAAACCATGTCAAGTGTGTGATCAAAATGATGTCAAGTCTAAGTAGGTTCTCAGCATCCTAGGAAGTAGGTTCTTCTATGCAAGTTGTAGCTTGTAAAATTGTTAATTAGATGCTTGATAAGATTTTGAAGTTGATACTTCATGTTGATTGGGTGCTCAAAAATTTTGAGACCTTTACAATATTTCATTAGAAAAAATTCTAGCTTAGTGCATTGGATCTAGTGTTTTTTTCTCCCTTCAAGGGTTTCGCACTATAAATGTTGTCTTATTATGGTTTTACTCTTGATTGCTCATAGATAGTTTTTTTGTTTCTTCATAACAAATTAAAGAAAATTGAATTGTCTTTCATATTTTGAATTTTCATTGATTCACCCACCCCCTTGAGTGCTTAGAATTCCAAACACCTCATTCACAATTTCATAGTGGGCACTCTATATTCAAGACCAAATGGGAGACAAATTATATGTTATGGACATGAATACATTTCTACCCACCAATAAAAAATAATCAAGGTTACTCATTTCTACAAATAATGGAAGCATGTTGTCCCAATGATCATTTTCCTTCTCGATTTATTCCTTAGTCATGTCTACTTTTAAATCACTGGTGATAAAAAATTCATAAAATGATATGATCTCAGGAAAAAGTGTCTTTCCCTTTTCAATTATCTTTTCAACCCATCTGTCATTAGATCTTCCTTGCATTGTGTGACCTTGGGCCTTTTTGAATGTTTTATGGTCAAAGTTTCTAATAGGAGTGATGACCTCAACAAGAATAGTTGATAGTGCACTAGGATCAAAAAATGACTATACATAAGGAGTGAGAGTTCTCACATGCTCCTTTAACTTCTCTATGGTATGCTTTTACTCCCATTTCCAAGAAATCATGTGGAAAAAAGATTCCTCAAGAACAAAGTTCATCACCCTCATGTGCTTTTTAGCCCAAAGAGATTTTTTTTCATTTCATAATTTGTCTGTTCTATCTCCTCTACGAGTTTCATAAATTTTGGTGGGGAAACCTATACATATTGAATATCATAAGCTCTACTGAAAAAGTGAGAATTTAGCTATATATTATTACCTCACTTGGTTTTTATGATCTTTGAGATATATTCAAAGTCAGGTGTTGAAAATTGTTGCACTATCAATAGATCACTCCCAACCAATTATTGGATCCAAGGGAAATTTCTTTTTTTTTTGTGGGAACAACACTAGGCATGATGGAACTTGTAGATTCATGATGAGGATTCACATCTTGTACTTGATACTTGATGATATATCTATTGAGGAGGAAACACTTGGGAACTGATCTAGATATGGAGGTTTTGAAGGATCAATCTCACCTTGCTCAAGATCCTCAACGATATATTCAATGGTTTTAGCTTTCATATGGAGCTTCTTGGGGTGATATCCTTCAGTGTGTTCTTAGTTCATGTAATTTCTCTAGAAGGAATCCATTGAGTGAGTGAATCTCATTACTCTCCTAGATTCCTTCAAGGATGAAATGTTAGATTCCCATCTTGAGAGAGTTATGAGATCACCCAACTCAATGATGGTAATTATATTTTTCTTAAACCAATCCCTTGATCTAGAAATAATTTTTACACTCATCTCATTAATGTCATTTGATTCTCTTGTGTTTAATGAGATATATGAAAGAGGTGTAGGCTTTACTACTTGATACTCTAGGATCAAAAAAATATGTAATCAAGTGTAATGTGGAAATAGAAGAACTATAATGGAAATATAACACTGAGATGTAGTATGCAAAAGGAAGATGCGTCAAGTGGTTAGTAGCCTAGGTAATGGGTACACCAACACCTATCAACATATACCAATATATGTACGTTGTACATCACACTCAATATGCCATGCGAATGCATGTGTGTAAGGAATAAATTATATAAATCAAACCAAAGGAATAAGAAAAAAGAATAATGTAAAATAAAAATAATGTATTCGGGTACGTGTAGCAAGTTAGGGGACAATTAAGTGGACACCAAATCCTAAATTTTACATCAAAAAAAACAAAACATCAAATTTACTCTTTCATAGACTTGAACCATGTTGAAAAGTAAAAAATATGTCACACTAATGGTACCATCGCATAGGGGATACTCTTAGATTTTTAGAAATATTTTTTAAAGTGAATAGAATATGATAAATATCATTTTATATTTTTTTACTAATAGTCGGTCTTTAAGACACTTTTTCCCAAGAATGTTCATGTCTACGTTTAAGACTGTAAATTTTGTTTCACTTATCAAAATGTGATAAAACTTATACCATCCTAAGCATGGAGAAATTATGTACATGTTAAAAAAAATAATAATTTGATTTCAATATTTTTTTATAAAGTTATGGCGGGCAAATAGAAAGTGCTCCATTTTCTTTATGGTTTTAGACCAATTTCACGGAAAAAATCATAAAAAATAAAATATTGCTCCAAAAATACAAAATAAAATCTATCCCAAGATAGATAGTGGCATCTAACTTCTCACCAAAGGAAAAAAATATATATCAATTTTTGGTCATCCAAATCATGGGAAAACGGACTACAATCTTATAGGATTCTTTTTAAATACCAAGTCATTGAATTTTGAGTTTTTAATATAGCTAAACTTGTCCACTTATTACAAAAAACATTTAATATAGCTAAACTTGTCCATTTTTTACAAAATTATTAGTTTAGAAACTAGATTCCAAATGCTAAGATTCATATTGGTATAAGTTTTTCTAATTTTTAGTGTATGCATTGCTAATAATCCCTACAAGTTGATATTATGTTGTTATTTGCAATATGACGTCCACTTATGACCCCTTTTTTGTCCCCCAACTTGCTGCACTTACCCATTCTATAAAATAGGTCTTGATTTTGTATTTTATAAATATTTTATAAATTTTGTGTTTTAGGACCTCCATATGGGAATAAATCAAATAATATTTTATGAAGAGATTGAAGGGTGATTCAAGAATTCCATCATAGAGGGGAATATATAGAAATTTGAAACTCAAGAATGTCAAGAAAGATTTCCCCCAAGTGTGTATCTGTATGTATAATGTGACGTTTATATGTATAACCAATCCATAAATATTGGAGTTGAACCTATACACCAAGTGCGCCGTTGGATTAAAAGTGGGGAATATCATGAGAGCTACTAAATATTGTTCATGAGATCATTGATGGAAGGATTTAACCCAAATAGTCCAAAAGTTTCCATGTTAGTAAATTTGTTGAAATGTTTATCAATAAACAATATTATCTCATGGAAGTGATTGATTTCCATAATGTATTCCTTGTTAGTTTAGGAATGACCCTATGTGTGCATATCATGATTCCAATATGTCAAGTTGGGAAGATAGTCATAACAAGAGTCATATCAAATAGTAATTATGTCAGTAGTAAGTGAGAAAGCTATGCTAGTATTGTTCTTATAGATGATACTATTAATACATCACAACCAATATCTATCAAAATAAAATGGGGTATGTTTGAGATAAAAACAAAATTAAACTATGTGGTGATAACAAGCAACCAATAAGTTATCATGACTACAATGTATCCTTAAAACTTGATAGAAGGAGTGAGGCAAGGTGTAATGTCAGATGGTGTTAGTCCTAGATTATTTGAATCCTCATAAGCGCAAATGTACTTATTTTGGGTCTACATTGAGATGTGCATGTATCCAATATTTGTTATTGATAAAAAAAAATCTATCTAAACATATCAAAAGGAGGATGTCCCATTAGGAGGATTAGGTGTCTCATGTAGGATAGTAAGGGTGTTGTTGTGCTTGACAGTGTTAATTTTAATGATTAAGTCCTGATAGTGATTAATTTGATGTCCTGTAACATGTTGATAATCACAAAATATATGATCAAGATGAATAGAAATTTTGTGAGTAGAACAATAATGTTTGAATGTAACGTGATGATATTTTGACCAAGAATAATAAAAAGTAATGCATGCACTTTATACCAAGATGAGATGGAATTGTAATAGATGTGACATGAGGCGAAGTGTCTAGAGTATTGAATACATTATCCATATGATCAATCCTCCACATTTTCGGAGTCAACATGATCAAGAGGACATGAATCACTATCATTAGGGGAAGTATTATTAATTTGATATTTTTTAGGTTTGTGGAAATAAATATAAAATGAAACATAAATTCATCTCCATCAATAGGATTAAAATTTGGTTATTGCAAACTATCATCCATGAGAATTATTTTATCATCCATTACTATTCCAGCAACATATTCGGGTGCCTCAAGATGTTGCATAGAACCATATAATAGATTGGAAGTGTCAAGTGGTGGTGTGATAGTGATAAAATATGTTGATGGATTCATGATAGGAGTTTTATTATTTACTACACATGTGGATTTATGTCCAATGAATGCACAATATGATCACTAGTCTCACCAACACCTTATGTATCTATTTTTTCTAGGGGAATAGGCTATCTGACAGAGTGAATGAAGGGTATTTTCGATTAGATATATTAAAATTTGAAATATTCATAGGGATTAGATCAACACATACAATATACTTGGTGCCATGATGGAAATTAGAGGATATGTCTTGCATATCACAAAGCCAAGGATGGCCCAAGTTTAAATTTTATTATAAATCAGTATCCATAATGTGAAATATAGTGGGTGAAGTCTTTGGACTAATAATGAGGTAAAGAGTAATAGCGCAAAGAGTATATTTTGTGATGTTATCAAAGCCTCACATAGTACTGGGATAATGACTGATTACAATTGGAGAGATGCCCATCTTTATAAGTATTGATTTAGGACATGCGTTTATACCTGATCCATTATTTATTAAAATCCATTAGGAAGAACCCTTGAATGTATGTGATGATGAATAAAGGTGGACATCAATTCATATAAAAATTACGTGGTATAGTAGATGAATTAAAATTATTAGCATTATACATTACCTTGAATTTATCCATGAGATAAGAAAAAGTGGTCTGATGGGTATTAACAACATTGTATTCATATGGAAGAATAATCTATCTTGGTTGGAACTTCATGACATAATAATTATGAGAAGCCTATATAAGCAAATTAAGCATACCTCATTTAGTGTATTGAAACTTTCCATATCTCCTCATGCAAAAGAAATCACACAAGAAACTAATTCTCCAAAAACTACAACATAACTCATTCACATTCTTTAGGGAAGTAGTATATATATATAAATATATATATATATATATATATATATATATATATATATATATATATATATATATATATATATATGTTTGAGGTCTCCTACTAGGTCCAGGAGTCTCCATAATCTCTCCACAAGAAAGAAAAATGACCCTTCCCAAATATTTAAGTAAGTGTGAAATATCAATACCACTAATGTTAAAGGATAGATTACAAAATTTGAGTGTCTACAAATGCCAAATTAACTTTATTTTAACACCCCACATTAACTTTATTATAAGACAAAAATTATTAAAAAAATTTAGTAACATCAATTTCTAAATTTTTATTCAATTAAAGACTATTAAAAAATGGTATTTTTCAATAGGTAGGAAGCTTTTGTAGAATTCTTTATAATGGTCATCACTTTTTTTTACTCATAACCTATTTTTGTGATTTTTTCTCAATTTATAGAGAAGGTTTAAAGTAGGATAATTGATGTATATGTGTTAATTTATTTTGTATTTGGACTTTCCTTTTTGGGGTTAATTTATTCTCTATTGTGTGTGACACCTCTAAATTGAATTTTTTTAATTTAGGATAAATGTTGTACGGCTTGAAAAAAATTAAAGAATCATGTTTTTTTGTTACATATGATTCTTACATAAATGATTTGATTTCATATATAGAGATTGATTGATTAATATCTACTTGTCTGTAGAAAGACTATAGTTTCATAATATTTGGATTTATTTACTTTTTTACAAGTTATATCACCCACTATACATGGGTGAAATAATAGGATCCCTTTATTTTCCTAGCTAACAAGGGTGACAATGGTGGGTTATATTTTATTATTATCATGAAGCTTACTTTTATATACTACCTATAATACATTGAAGAAGACTCATATTTCAATGGTTTTGGGGTGGATTTGTATTTTTATTAGCATAAAATCCTACAAGATCATGAAATAAATTAATGTTGATTATGTGCTTGTTGTATTTAGAAGTCTTACTAGTTAATATTTTGATAACATCAATAATTATTTTGACAAATCCATGTTTCCCCTACATATATTTCACATCTTTTTAAACAAATATTAGATTACGATAAAATTGTTTATACGCTAAGTGGATGTTATTACCTTTTCTACACATTTTAATCCCTCACAATATTATGTAAGAAAAATTCAAGGACTATTTAGAACGTATGTAATGCCTACGTTTAAAGATAAAAACATGATTATTTATTAAAAAATTTATGTGTAATTTATGATGAATATATTCGAGGTAAGGACATCCCACAATGTGTTGGAATCATATTATTATGCTAAAGAATTTGAAAATGGTATTCATATCTGTAATTGCAATAGTAGTCTTGAGAGAGGAAAAAATTAATTGCCAACCTCCAAAAGCACTAAATTGACATAAATATTTTGTAAAGGATTGATGTTAGGGATAATATAATTATATCACACTTCTATTATACAATATTTTTATATCGGATTATGTGAGATCAAGATACACTTGTTGGTTCTCTTTGAATTTTGATCTTTTTATTTGTTTGAAATTGTATTAGTTGTTTAATGAGCACACATACCTTCCTTAGGAGGTGAATAGTATCTCTAAAACATGTTCTAACTACATTACCAAATAATGAGTCTAATAAAACATCATATCCTAATTTATCAGTTACTATTAAAGACAAGGAATACCTACTCAAAAAAGATATTTTCTAATAAGGTTTTACTAAGAATGGATGCATTGGAATCAAATAGTAAATACCAAATGACATAAACTAAAATGTAAAATCATGTCCTTCCTCTCCACTCTACCACATTCTTCTCAATAATTTATTCTATTCTCATATTGAATTAACTAAAAATATGGAATTATATTCTAATTCTGTAGCTAATATAATATTAAGAACAACAATAAATAATAGATAAATTATGTATAAAGCAAAATGACCCAAGCAACTAAGGAAGTAGATATGTAAAACCCTAATGAATAAGGACACTTAGAAAGAGTTTAGTTAATTCAACGATGCCTCTGGACTGTGTCACAGAATAATATGTATGAATAAAATGTAAGAACAACCCCACATATGCTCTAGAAAGCACATGTCTAGAATAGTAGGTTAGACTGGGGCGCCTAGAGAGGGGTATGGGCATTTGTGGATGCCCTAGTTTGAGATCTGGGTGCCCTAGTCTATGAAAAATGCTCTGTAAACCTCATATGACGTAGTCATTAGATGAATTACATGCATTTAATTCTTTTCACACTAGCTTTTATGAACTAATTAGTATGTCATTGTAAATAAATAATGAAGGATAAACCTACAAAACCCCAAGAGGAGCATAAAAAAACTAAGAAAAGAAAGATGCATATGAAGGGGTCAGACTCTCCTCAGCTGCCATATTGGTGGACTTACTAAATGAGAGTTACAATGTACATCTTATAATTGTGTGTGTGTGTGTGTGTGTGTGTGTGTGTGTGTGTGTAGTTATATGTTTGTGTGTGTGCAATCATGTGCCTAGGTGATCTTGTGTCAGTCACACTTTGTGAAAGTAGTGAGCAATAACTATGTGTAGAAATGTAATAAAAGTTGGATGGAATAAAATAAACTTCCGTCCTATGCAGTGTGATGTAAATGAACCATCCTCATGCCTTGTGATGAAGTTATATAGATGCAAATGGAGCCTTTGATGTATATAACCTTAGGTGATAATAGTAGTGCTTAGTGATTGGTCCCTCATTATGGTCTCAGAACTTTATAATTATATGTTTTTTCTTGTTATAATTTCATAATTAACCCTGAAAAGGCTGACCACAAAAAGTATATTAATGCTATAATGGTTAGAAAGTTCCCAAAAAGTAGATGGAAAGTGTAAAAAGGCTTAGGGTGGCCCAAATAGGACCAGGGCGCTTGGATCACCCCAATATCAGGCTAGGTTCCCCGGTCAAAGATATAACGATGTCAAATGGCAGAAATGACTGAGTGAGTTGATGTTGGAGGTCAACAGTGACGAAAAAAGAAATTTAAAATTGCTGGGATAATTAGTAATTTCTTCCCTCAAAAACTATATGAATAGTAGAATGAGAGCGGGACTAAATAATAACTAAATTGCATGATTTTGTGACTACATTTACCCCCACTTTATGTTGGTGAGTGGAACACTAGGTAACATAAATTAGATAGAGATACATACTTGATGTCTATGTAGAGTGATTTATAAAGGATGTCAATGAGCTAGACAAAGCGTGGATTGAGAAAATAGTATATCATGGAAACTAAAGATGCAAAAGTGCAAAACGTGGTGAGAGTGAACCTAGAGCACAAAAATACGTGTGTAGTTACTAATGTGTGTGATGTACCTACATAATAGTATAAGGTGTGTGCTGCCACATAATGTTGTTGTTATTGACGTTGTTTTTTTTGTTAAATGCTTACTTTTCATAAGGATGGACCTGCAAAAGGAGAAGACGATCAAGTAATCAAATACGCATGTATATATCTCAAACAATATGTAAATATGTCTATATATATATTAAAAATACTTTAATGGAAATATGAAAAGTGTAAAAGGAACATGTGCACTTGATCCATGATGAGAGAAAGGGTGTAGAAAAGGATATCATGTACTATGAGTTTTTTAGGCAATCTCACGCCACCGTGGCTGAAGAAGTGTAGGGAGAAAGTTGCATTATTCTCCAACCTATAACTCCTTCAGTGAATTTGTATGAAGATATCTTTGTACTTCCTGGTTTTTTGGGTGATCCAATAGCATTGGCTGAAGTAGCATAGGGATTAAATCCATTATATCCTCCAACCTATAAATTCTCCCTAGAATACTAAGGGCAATCTGCACTGTAAAATTCACTACATAAGGAGTTAGTAGAATGGTTTGAGACCACTTGATGTATAACCCACAATGTTAAGGACGTAAAAATGAACTAAAATATACTCGTAGAGAGATCTGTGTAATGTTTGAAACCCCCAAATGATTCCCCCCCTCTTTTGGGGCATATGCAATATCTCTGATAGGAGAATGCGGCCCTAAATGAGAACCAACCACATAAACTATTCCTTGTAAGGGGAAGGGAATTCACCTGATAGAAACAAAAGCACCCACAAAAAGTGGCTAGAAACAAGTGTTAGCATAAACAAACATGTATTTAAAAGAAAATTCTATGCTACGCAAAAAATGTATAGGTTAGAATGCAAGTAAACACACAAGAAGACACATAAACCACCAAATTGGATTGCAAACATGGGACATCAGTCACGATGTCACAAGACACTCAATCCCATAATGGCCGCATATAGTGAACAAGTGTACACACCCACAAAATAGAAAGGCCACATACAATAGCAATTAAAGACAAGAAAGCACACATAACAGGTAGCTAGGGAAGAAAATAATCCTACAAACAAATGTTTCACAAGAATTTCCCATTAGTAGGTCATAAATATAACTAATATATCAATAACATGTATAAGCAAGTGATGTAAGGTTCTAATTATATACTAAAACAATAACACCTATAAGAGACAGATGTGGATTCCCCTAGTGACCATTGTAGGAGTGGTATGAGGAAATCATCCATGTTGCATGTAAGAGACCTATATCTATAGTAAAAACTAGAAAAATACATGAACATGTATGTGTGTATGGTAAAGATAATGCAATATAAGAGATCTAACTAGCATGTGTAGTAAAGTGAACATATACAAGAAATTGTAATAAAGAGTAAAAATAACAAATATATGGAACATGTTGCGGATGGATGGAATAGAATGCAAGATGGATGATAGGAGCCATGTGCCCACTGAGTGAATGAAGTTATATATAATGAGGTTCATTTAGTATACCCCCTCAGTAGTCAAGAATGAACCAAAAACCAGAGTGTGTCATTAAGAAATTTTGGAACTATGTGAGGTGTGTAACACATCGTGATGAGTATGTGGTGATGAGATGTGATATACAGATTGATGCGTGATGATGTAGCCAAAATTGTATAGCACAGTGAGACAAATAGAGGGAGTGGTGATGTAGCTTAAAATGTGTACCACTAAAATATGAAGAAATAGGTGAAAAATTACCATATAGTGTATGTAATGAATATAGAAATGTCACATAAAGGGAAGCCAAGTGATGAACATGTGAATGTGATGTGGTTCATTTTCATTGTATACCCTCAATAGTCCAGTATGGATTGTGAGAATAGAGTATGTCATAGCATAGTGAGTGAAACACGTAGAAGAATGTGTAGTATGTATCATTATAAGAGATGACCATATGATGTGCAAGATGTGTAAAATGTAATGAATAATGTGTGATGTGAGATAAAATCATAACGTCAGAGTGTGCGTAATGTAGTATGTTGAAAGAGTAGCATATAATGTAGACCCTAAGAGTGTGATACATATAGAATGATGACTAATATGGTGTATGATGTGTAGATGCAAATGTCAAAGTGATGTAGACACAATGTAGAATGTATGGTCTAGTGTGTAATACATATGATGCAATATGTGTGAAATAACACAATGTGTAAAACATAGTCTACAGTGTGTAGGGTTTATGTGTAGTATGTATCCCTCAACAATAAAGTATGAACTAAAGCACACGAGTGCATCATTGGCTAATGAATGTTGTGTTTAAGTGAAGTATCTATTAAGATGTAGATTATTGAGTGGTTTTCCTAAAAGGGTGGTGAGGCGATTAACTCCACCATTGATTTTTTCAGTGATAATGCATAAACCGAGACATTTAAGCTTGAATATTTCTTTGATATGCATTTCAATATTTTTATTCTTCTGATAATCTTTTAGAACAAGGTCATCGATATTGAATTCCCAAGAATGATTTTTATGATTATATGCGTGTGTAATGCAGGATTGATATGAATGAAGATGTTCAAGTGCTTGGACACAATGCAAGTCCAACATTTATAACTCATGTAATTAGTTTTCGAGATATTCATTGTCTTTAAGGATGCCTTTGAGATAGATTCATAAGGAATGGATCTCAATCTCAAGAGGAATGACAGACTTAACACCATAAACCAAGGTGAATAGGATCATAGTAATAGGTGTATGAACGCTACTACGATAGGCCCGTAGAGTGTAGAAAAGTTGGTTATGCATGTCGGTACCACTAGAGTCAATTGTTTTGTACAAAATCTTAACAATGATCTTGTTGGTGGCCTCATCTTGGCCATTTCCTTGTGGATAATAAGGTCTGGAGAATGATTATTTTTTTTAAACTTAGCACAAAATTTCTTAACGTCCTTATTTTTTAAGGAAGATCCATTATCATCAATTATAGTCAAAGGAACACCAAAACACGTAATAATATGAGTGATGAGAAAACTACAAATGTTTTTGATAGTGAATCTTCAAAGGGGATCCTCCTCGACCCATTTAGTAAAGTATTTTGTAGTGGTGATAATGAATTTATGTCCTTCAATAGACTCACGGTTGATCATACTGATTAGGTCGAATCCCCAAAGGGATAAGTTCTAAGTTGGCGCAATGGGATAGAGGTCAACATGGGTGCATGGTAAAGGTTACAATGTTTTTGGCATTTTTCAAAATGAGTAGCATATTTGAGGAAAAAAATTTCCATTGTAGGCCAATAATATCCTTGTTGCAAAAGTTTTTCTTACATAGCTTTACAATAAAAGTGGCCACCACACATACTGTCATGCATCTGCAAGATAGCAGTAGGGATATCTGTGAGTGCTAAACAACACAAGAGACGGTCATCGATTGCACATTTAAATAATTTTATCCCAATAATGACATAGTGAGAAGTTTCATGCCATAATTTTCAAGCCTCATGAGGCTGTAGATTATCAGGTATAGTTTGTTTATATAAATAATTATAAATGGGTGTTGTTGGAGTTAAATTTTTCACCCATCCCAAATCAAAAGAACCTAGGGATTTGAGGAAAAATGGTATTTTCTCCAAGTTATGGGACTCGAATTGAGAAAAACCTCCAAAGAAGGCTGACTTCCTCGTCTTAATCCTACTGCTAAAACTACTCATAGGAATTGAAATGCAACTATCTAACTCTACTCTAACATTTTAAGGGACTAGGGTGAGAAGGAGATGCATAAAACATAAACCTAAACTAGAGAAGGTGATAGAACCAAAAATAAAGGGATGAATACTTTCAGCAAGAGAGAAAATGGGAGAGAATGATGATTAAGGAGGGTGAAAAATAAGGACACATATCAAAACAACAGTTGATAATTCCCAATTTCATGATGCACAATAGACACAGATTTTGAATACAACACACCATACATTAACCCACAAATGAAAAGGTGAGGAAACACAATAAACAATGGCTAAGGTGGAAACATGACACAAAACTAGATGTTTTATTTCTTAAAGATTATGCATAGATCATTACAACGTGGGAGGAAGATGAAAATCATTTTCAAAAAATGAATCTAAGGCATGCAACCCTTAGAATACTTACATAGCACTTACGTGATGCCCTTGTATTCGCAAAGTATATTAAAACATCACATTTCAATATATAGAAAATTGGGAAATCGAAGAAGAGAAGAAGAAGAAGGATATAGAGGGAAATTCAAATTCCTCCTTCCAAAATTCAACCACCTTCATTAAATTCCTTAAAAAGATATGATTAGGAACCTTAGAAATACCCATTTCCCCACACCATTTTCCTTGTTGAAAGATAAGGAACGGAACCCATACTACATTAAATTCTGGTTTTTGGACCGTCTAGAAGTGTAATCTTTTGCGTGCTAGAGATGACTTCTTCTGTTTTGACCCACCTACCTCCATTTAATGCAAGAAATATAGATTTTATTACTTATGAAGGAGGTGGAGTAATATTTTATCAATGAAATAGATTTGTAAGGATCAGAGTCCTTGCATTGCAAAATTATATTCAAATTAACCTTCCCTTGGAAAACTATTGTCATTTTCCTTTGTTCGATTCGTGTACTTTCTCTTTTAGTTCACGGTATGTGGCCATGTGACTCTCGTAGATTTGGATTATATATTGAAACCTTATGTTCCCATAACATGGATTTCCTACTTTTGGATTTTACCAACTCCTGATCTTTGACAACGGATTTTCCGATGTTTCGTGGCTTTGAGAACATATCAGTCATGTACTATTATCCTTCAATGTAGACTTTAATTTTTTATTTCACATACCTGTGGAATCCCTTTTACCTTCTTACGACAATATTCAAATCCCTCTCATGGGCATATTCATCCCTTGGTGGCCCTTTCAAGCATATCACTCCCTACATTTTTATTTTGGCCGTTGACTTGATTTTTTCAAGGGTGCAAAAAATGGACATGACATTTTGGTGACTCACAGGGGAATATCTACTACTACATGAATTTATCAGTAGCCTTGTGGCATCCATTGGGCATGGAGTCAACCTTTGAATGATTCTGAAAAACCTTGATCTGAAACTTTGAATTGACTCCTTCCTTCATCAACCTTGGATCTAGAAATGATGGAAACTATGCACAAGAACACCTTCAAAAGAAACCAAGATTGTGTAAAATCACTTAGGGAAAGAAACCTACACTACCAAAAAAATGATGTGCTGAAAGCACTTGGAGGAATTGAAAACCTAAACTAATATGTACAAGATGGAATGAAGTATCTTAATGAGAAGGTTTGAGGTGAATCCTATTGACTGGGATTTGAAGCACATTCCCATCAAGATCAGATAACTCAAATGAGTTAGTCACCTTGCAAGTGGTGATATGTATGGTCCACTCCATATTGTATCAAATTTGGAGTGTCTCCCTGTTTATCTTGATCTGTGTCCCATTTTAAAACTAGATCTCCAACCTTTGAATATTTGATCTCTAGCTTTCCTTTCAAACCATTGTTTGGTTGACCTCTGATGTTGTTCTAGCTCTGACATGGTGGAATTTCTATTCTCTTCCAATCCTACTAAATTCCACCATTCTGATTTCCCTTTGATCCATGCACTTCAAATTCTAGTTGCTGAGATAATTCAAGTGAAGGTAACTCCAGTGATAAAGGAAGTCTAGCTTCTTTTCCATATACCATTTTGTAAGGGGAAGTTTCAATAGCATTTTTTACTGTAATCTTGTCCACCTTGAGATAATTTCTCACCTTTGTGTGCCACTACCTCTGATTAACATCCATTGTTCTCTTCATGACTCTAATCAGATTCTTATTAGTGGACTCTGCCAATCCATTGTCTTGGGGGTAATAATTGGAATGAAGTCTTAAGATAAATTCCAAGAACAAGAGCCCAATCAAAATTTTTTATCCTAAGAAATATTTTGCATTATCAAAAATAATAGTTTGTAGGGACACCAAACCTTGTAACAATTTCTTCAAGAAATTCAAGGATGACATATTCAGTTAGCTTCCTTTAATGGTGCGACTTCTAGTCCACCTAGTGAAAAGTAATATTGTAGCTGTTAAAACCCATTTGTGACCAACACTAGATGGAGGATTAATCATACCAATGAAGTCAAGACCCCATTATGCAAATGGCTGATATGCCTGAATTGGATGAAGTGGGAGAGCCATCCAATATTTTCTTTCAAGTGAATAGAGACATTCCTTACATTTTCTAACCCATTTATGAGAATCAACAAAATGTAAGCCAAAGTATCCTTCTTTTATGATTTTCATGGCTATGTGGATTTACCATAGATAAATTTCCACTCGAGAAACCATCATGGAACTCAGTTAAAACCTTGTCACATTTCTCACCTTCAATACATCTGAGAAACACTCCATCAATATTCCTTTTGAATAATATGTAATTAATCAATGCATAAGGAATAGACCGTAGCCTCAAATGTCTTATTTTTACTTTTTTCAGTCCCAGAGGATATGTACCATGGTAGACAAGAAGTTAGTCATATCAGTAATCCAACTGTAATCATTGAATACATTTATTTAATCATTTTCCATCCACTAACATGTCAACCATCATTTGAAGATCTCAATCACTCATGAATGGAGGTTTCCCAATGTTTCCGAAGCATCTAAAGCTAACTACTTGTAAAGTGCCCTTCCTCTTACCAAAATTTGTGGCCTTGATGGTCACATCATATTCCATAATTTTGGTCACCCGTCTAGCTCTCTTTTCACTGATTTATGCTCCCATGATGAAGTCTTTGATACTGAAATGTGATACTAAAACTTTGATGTTGTTAGCAACAATCATACGCTTGAACTTATTCAAAGATCTCATGATGGAAAACACCCATTTTTCAATGTGGGTGTATTTGAGCTCATAATTCTTCATTGTTTGACTAAAGAAGGCCATGGGATGTTCCATTACCTTGATCATTCCACTGATGTTAAAACCAAATGGCTATACTAGATTCATCCCCTATAAGCATATAGAATGAAATCCTTATGGTATAAGCTAGGTTAATCAAGGTGTAGGATCTTGAGAAATATCTTATTTTTATCTTATCAAATTTATCCTTCCCTTCACGGTCCACTTGAAATTCCGAATCCTTCTTGAGCATGAGAGAGATAGGCCTTACCAAACCTACAAAGTTTTTGAATGAAACACCTAATAAAGTTGATTTTTCAAGGAATGACTGTAAATCCTTCTTGTGAGCTGGCAAGGAAAGAGCCACAATGGATGAAATTCTTTCCAGATCAATGGAAATGCCTTATTTTGATACAATGTGCCCCAAGATCTTTACCCTAGGAACTACAAAGTTACATTTCTTAGGATTAAGAGAACACACCAAATTCTCTAAATCTATCAAATACTTTATCCAGATGCTTTATATGATCCGCTCTTTGCTTTGAGAAGAAAATAATGTCATCTAGGTAGAACCAATATGAATTCATTGATATACCCTTGAAAGCGATATCCATTTCTCTTTGGAAGGTGGCACCTGCATTTGATAATCAAAAGGGTTTTTCTATATGCATATGTTCCCCATTTGGTGGTGAACATGAGTTTTATATCTAATCCTCTTCCTTCACTTTGATCTGATTAAATCCTGAGTAGCCATCAAGCATGGAAACCCTTTCAGCTCCCACTACCATCTGTCTAGAATTTACTCCATAGAAGGTAGAGGATAATGATCCTTTGAGAGAGGCCTTGTTCAAGTCCTTGAAATTGATACAAAGTCTAATTTCTCCATTCTTCTTCCTTACTAGAACCATATTTTCCACCTAAGTAGAGTACTTAATAGGAAAATTATCTTATCCTCAATGATATTTGGATAATTCCTTTCTCATGAGGGGCTCGATGTTGGGATTAGCTAGCCTTTTCTTCTATCTAGTTGGCTTGAATGTTGGGATCAAGATCAATGGAGTGCTTGAAATATATTTGGATTAAATTATTTTAAATCTTCATAGTCCCATAAAAATATATCACTAAAAATTTGGCACAAGGAAAAAAAATATTTCTTTCATTTTCATCACATACCTTTCCAAGTAGAAGTTCTCTGTCTAGAGCAATTAAAACTAGTTGAAATTTTCCTTCTTTGTGGCCATATTCTTCCCATCACCTCTGAATTCATCATCTGGACTGAAAACCTTGTTCCAAAGTGACCAATCCTTTTGGAAATTTTTTTTCTTCATCTGAATGATCTGATCATCCATATCTATTAAATTTTTTATTGCATTTTTGAAGGAGAAGTCTACTTCATTTCTGATGAATTGGACTATTTTTTCGTCACTGTCAAACACCTGCCAGCTAGTCTCATTATTCGAAATAGAAGGTTTGACCACCATTTTCATATGTTGATATTCCCTTGATAAAATCCTCAGTAGGTGAGAATTTAGAACCAAGATCAGTCATTTGATTTGCATCCTTATTCAACTTCCTAGGCAAACTTAGATAGGTTAATAGAATCAAAGCTCTTCAACAGATCCAAAACTCTATGTTTGTAAGCCTTTAACAAATTATTCTTTGTGGCACATCTACCACGGACTTGATGAATGACCAATTCAGTATCCCCAAAGACTTTCAATTCTCTGATATTTCTCTTCTTAGCAATTAGTAGGCCATGCACTAAGGCTTCATACTCTATCTACATTATTAGAACATACAAACTACAACCTATGAGCAAAAAATAAATTCTCATTCCCTGGATAAATGAGAAAAACACCCTCCCCAACTCCATTCTTTCTCTTTGAACCATTTAATAACATTTTCCATAGTCTAGAAGCATTTTCCTCTTCTTATTTTGAATTTCATGGGTATGATATATTATTCTGGGAGAATGCAATAGGTTCCAAGACTAGTTTCAAAGGTTTTTATCTTCAGCATAGGTATCAAAATTTCTATTTCTCTTAGCTCATTCATCTAATAATAGATCAGGCATGAAAGGATGGATAGGTTATTCATCTGAAACTAAACCTTTTTCATGTTCTTCTTGTATTAGAAATTTGATTGGACAGGGGTAGGATCATATGAATCGATATGGTAGGAAAATATACACTCATATTGTATTATAAATCTTATGCCATATCTGGTTCTCAAGAGCATGTGATTCTAATATGAAGATAGATAACCACCTAATTTAGCAGTGAAATCTCTAGACAAGAAAATGGAAAACATGGGATGAAAGTCAATCACTGAAATGTCTTTATGTAGAGTGATACTTAGGAAAACATGAAGGGTTAGCTCAAGATATTTTCTTACACCTAAGACACCCACGGTTGACCCATCAATTTGTAAGACTCCCTTAGATACAGGATTGTATTTGAGACCCAAGATATCAATAATTTTCTTGGGCATTATAGAGGCACTAACCCTTTAATCTATCATACAGTTATGAACCAAGTATTTAACCACAATTAATGACATGTAAAAGGGTGGGGTTTTTTATGGTTTCACATACTTAGTTTTCCTTATCTTAAACCATATGAACTGGGGCATGATATTTTTGTATTACTAGATCCACCTGAGGTAGTTTCTCGAGGGCTTCACACAAAAGGTCTTGCTATGATGGAATAGCCAATGCATCCCACATTGTCACATTTAAATTGGTCCTTTTCATTTGTTCAACAATGTTGAATAGAAGACATGTAGATTTCTTTATCTGTGGCATGTTATTATCCTTCCTCTATTATTGTGACATTTGAATTCATAGTTTTGATTGAACAATAACTTCTTTATCCACTATGGCTTTGTCAAATACCGCGGGTGGCTTGTTTTTTATTCTCCACAACTTATTTCTCCTTAACCGCAACATTTTTTTGACCCACAGAAGTAGAAGGATGTTATTATATCATCATTTTCTTGTGTTGCATATTATCAAAAACACTTATATGGGGTCTATTAGAGCTACCTGCCATTTGATTAACTGCACAAAAATCATCAACTCTAAATAATATGAGATTAACATCATTGTTAGTCTCTTGGACTACTTTTGTGTTTGAACTGGGTGCTTCTATGAGTGGATCTTTCTTATTGGAAGAACCTTGAACCATGAAATCCTGAAGATGCATTTCTCTTTCACAACCCAATTTATTATGTGACAAACTTCATGGAAAACACCATTCATTTTCTTTATCCATATTATTTTGTGCAAGAACCAAAGCCCAACTTGAGCTATAAGCAGGAACTACTTGTGGAAGAGTAATTGTTACCAAGGACAGAGCTACAGTTTGACCTTGGAATCTATTATTTTTCTGATTTTTTGCATATCTTTGATTAGGCTGCTGATTTCTAAATGGCTGATATCCCTAGTTAGAAGATTTCCCTTGATTTGGATGGTTTCTATAGGATTGGGCTTGTTGTTCCTCTAGGAATATAACTTTTTTTTTGTTAATTTTCTAATCAAATATTTCATTTCTTCATCTTTCTTTTGTTTGGTAGGGGTCTGTGACATGGAAGATGTAGGTTATGTGAATTTGGCTTAGGGATATGAGCAATAGAAGGTTGAGCAGATTGAGTTAATTCAAGATACAAAGGCATGGGTGGCCTAGGAGCTAATTTCCTAGCTTGTATTAAACCATTTTCATCTCTAATTACAATTGACATAGGTTTCTGGTAGAGCTATCCCTCCCATAGATTGTATCATGAAGGTTATATAAGAATTAAGAGATTTTAAGAAACAAATAAATGCACCTTTAGCAGTTGTCCTTACAAGGGCTAGAATTCTTTCCTAAGTCATCTAAAATATGAAATTGAAATCTACCATTTTTTCATTTGGTTCTCTCTTGATTGTAGTCAAATGCTCTAGAAGAGAAAAATTGTCTACTCTTGCTTCAAATTGAGTGCACAGAGTTGTACATAACTCATTGAAATTCCTAACTGAGCTTGTTTCTAGGCTTCTAAACCATTACAAATATTTCCCTTTAAATGATGAAGCCAAAACTTTTACTGTGATGTCCATCTCAATAATCTCATGGATTGCACATACATTTGCAATGTCTAGGATATGATCGACTGGGGTATGTGATTTTCTCCAGTAAAATATGGGATATTTTTTGAAGTTGCTACTGGAATGGGATTATAATAATTCAAGGCAAGTGGAATAGTTCCTCTGAAGTTTACAAATGGATTTATCAGTTGGTGAGCCATTCTAATGGGTCTAAGAACACTTTTCGACTACAATAAGGGCCTACCAGAGGAGATGTTGAAAGAGTTTAGTTTGGTGGAGATAGAGATCTATGAATTTGTCTTACCCTTCTTCCTCTACCTAGAGATAGCTAGAAATAACTGATTATGCATTCTTATCTTGTTCTAAACCATGTTTAGATTATTTTCATGAATCAAAGACAATTGGGACTTTTGAAACTAGTTGATCTTCTAAATGTAGTTAGCAAATGTGTTGCTATAGGGCCTCCAAAGGCTAGCATTTCATCAAGATACACACTAAAACTTGATAAAACTAGAAATATTGATTTCAAATATCCCACCAGGTATGCCAAAACTATTGGAGCTCAAATTTTTACCTATCCCAAATCACAAAAATTTGGGACTTTGAGGAAACATGGGAGTGTCTCTAAGTTGTGGGACTCAAACTGAGACAAACCTCCGGAGAAGGATGACTTCCTCTTCTTACTCCTACTATGAAACACTACTCCTAAGAATTGAAATGCACCTATCTAACTCTACTCTAACATTCCAAAGGACCAAGGTGAGAAGGATAAGCATAAAACATAAACCTAAACTAGAGAAGGTGATAACACTAAAATAAGGGGATGGACACTTCAGTAAGAGATAAAATGGAAGAGAATGATGATTAATAGGGGCCCAAGAAGTGCCACATCATAAAAAGGAGTTCAAAATCCCAATTTCATGATGCATAGTAGACAAATCTTCTAGGAATTACATCACATACTACACACCTGCAAATAAATGAAAAGGTGAGGAAACATAATAAATTCATGGCTAAGGAGGAATTATGGCACAAAACTAGATACTTTATTGCTCGAATATTATCATCATAGATCATTACAATAGGGAGGAAGATGTAAAACATTTATAGAAAATAAATCTCAAGGCATGTAACCCATAGTATACTCACACAACACTTATGTGATGCCCTTGAGTTTAAAAAGTATCCAACATTAAAACTGGGAATCACTTTACAATATATAGAAAATGTCTGAAGAAGAATATAAGAAGAAATCAGAGGTAAATTCATTCCTCCTTCCAACATTTAAGAACCTTCATTAAATTCTCTTGTAAAAATTTGATTGGCTCAGAAAGACCATTTACCCATGCCATTTTCCTTGTTAAAGAAGGAATGTTACCCATAATAACAAATAATTTTTGTGGTTGTGCACCCGGATAGTGTATGTTTAAATGCTTGTTGGAGACAAATTCTTCTACTTCGACCAACTTCCTCCAAATAATGCAAACACAAGGTGATTTTATTATGTAGGAGGTAAACTTTTGTCAATGAAATCAGATTTGCAAGGATCAAATCCTCGAGTTACGTATTATATTCAAATTATCTTCCTTGTGGAAAAATCAACCATTTTCCTTTGTCATATGAATGATTTCTATTTTAGTTCTCTGTGGCCATTGAATCCACAATTTTCCTTATATACCATGGCCTTATGTTCTTCATTATCATAGCTTTCTGGATTCTCTTGAATCGTGGGTTTTACGATGTGTCATGACTTTGAGATAATATCTAAAATCACTTTCCTTCAATCAAGACATTTCATTTTTTTTTACCTGTGGATCCCTTTTACTTCCCAGGCATATCCAAATCCCTGTTAGGAGGCTATCTCCTTACTTTGGCAGCTCTTTATATCCTCTGTGACAATTTTACTTTGGTCATGGCTTTGATTCTGCTTTCCTGCATTAAACTTTAATCCCTCTGATGGCTTATATTACTTATCCGCAGTATGTGAGTTGTTCAATTTTTGTACTTGTGAAAATAGACAACAGGTGTAAACCACTCAGAGTTGTCCTGCCTGTGCATTATGGCACAAGATTCAAGAAGTAGTGTAGAGATAGAAGGTTTTCGTAAGTGTGTAATTATAAATGTATCTTGTTCACTAGTGATATCTTGCAGGATGAGTGAAAAGACGCTAGCCATAGCAATCTGCATAGATAAATTATATTTTCGACAAATAGTAGTGATAGAATAGGATTGAAATGTAGCTAAGAGATCTTTTAGAAGCATTTTGTATGGAATTAAATGGATCCTCCTTTTTGTGTATATGTATCATTTACATGATTTATTACTAACTATGAGAATCTTTGTGAATGCATAGATTATCGAATGTGGAGTTTTTGAGATGGTAAGAAGGCCTAAAATAAGGGATTTATGATTATACGATGTATGTTTGTGCAGGAAAATAAAAAATATGCAAAGGGGAGTGGGTCACTAACTAACTAAAATTAACTAAAATGTGCCATATGGGGGTAGTTAATCTAAGAAGTGATGAACCAACTTTAAATAAATTATATAAAATAATTAAAGTTAAATATATAAATGTACCTGGGAAACTATGCAAAAGGAAACTGTTAACCCTAATGTGCAAGATTTGGAAGAGGAAAGAACTATTTAAATAGAAGATGCTCGTAGGACAGTGTCACAGAGGTTGATGAAAATTTATAAAGTAGGAATGACCATGTAAAATCCCCAAAAAGGACTGGATTATGGAGTATCAAGCTAGATTAAGAGAATCATGGAGAGGGACTCGGGAACTTGTGGGTACTCTAGTTCTATAAACTAGGTGCCAATGGTCTAACTGCAAAAGCTTTAGAAATTATCTCTACAGGGCTGGGAGGTATGTTTGAGACCTTCATTATGTGGTCATATAAGATTCATTAAGTGTCAAATGGTTGTGTGTAATGCAGATGATCATAGCCTTGTGCCTTGTGATGGAAATATGTGGATGCAAGTGATCTCCAATGCAATAGATGGATAATAGTAGTGAGTAGTGCTTGGTCGATCATTATATTCTCATAACGTTATATTTATAGGGTTCTCTTGATCTAATTTTGTACTTAACTACAAAATAGTGGAATCACAAAAATATGAGAGGCTAAAAACATGGATAGTAAGAGACAAAAAGATGATGAGAAAGTTCAAAAAGGACCAGGGAACCCCTGTATGGGACTAGGGCGCCCATGGGCACCCTAGTACTAGTTTGGGTGCCCCAGGCAAGGCTATAAATAATGTATGATGATAGAAGTTGATCAACATGTGGGTGTGAAAGGTCAGTAATGAAAAAATAAAATAAAACAATATGGAAAAAAGAAAAGGGTTAATTAGTACTTTCTTTACTCAAAAACCTTCTAAATAGTAGTATGAGACAGGACTAAATAATGTCTAAAGTGCATGATTTTGTGTTGACATTTGACCCCACCTAATATTGGTGATAGGAAATCTCAATAAGATAAAGTAGAAGAGATGTGTAATTTATGTCCATGAAGAGATTGAGTAAAAAAAATTGCCAAAGGACTCGACAAAGTGCGAAATGAAAAAACTATAGTGGAGCGCAGACAATATAAATGAAAATGTGCAAAAAAGTGATGAGAGTGATTCCTAGGGAGGAAATGTATGTGTAGCTATTGGGTTGTGTGTGATGTACTTGCATGGTTAATATGGTGTGTTTTTTTGTGAAGTTTTATTATTGTTGTTTCCCCCATTTGACTAGGTTTGTGTCTCATATGGCCAGACCTCTAAGGAGAAAATGATCAAGTAGTCAAATATATATGTATGTATGTGTAAAATCTCGCAACATAAAAGATGCATGTGTAAGTATGTAAATGTAAAATACACAAATTAAAAATTGTAAATGGAACATGTACACCTGATGCATGTCGAGAAAGAGATTGTAGAAAGATATCCTAAACTGTCGGGGTTTTTTATGGTGATCCGATTCTATAGGCTGAAGAAGTGTAGGGAGGAATTTTGTTGTATAATCTAAGCTCTAACTACTTCCTTGAATGTGTGTGTAGATATCTCTGTACATCCTAGTTTTTAGGGATATCCAACACCACTGGTTGAAGAATTATAGGGAGAAACTATATTATATCCTCTAACCTTTAACTTCTTCCTAGAATGCTAACGACACCATGTCTTATAAAATCCATTGTTTATGGGGTTCGTAGATTGGTCTAAACCCACTCGTTGTGTGTAACCCACAATGCCAATGGTGGAAAGTGCATTGAACTGAACCAGTGTAAACACACTCTATTAGTATGTAAAACCATAAATGATGCCCCCCTCTTTAGGGGTGCATGAGATGTTGCTGATAGGATAATGTGGCCCCAAAAGAGGACCAATTGCATGAACTATACCCTAGAAAGTGCTTGGTAAAACCAAGGCACGCAAAAAGAATAAGGTTATCCAAAGACAAGTGTAAACAAACATGCATGTATGTAGAAAATGCATGTAAGCTACCACACAATGTAGGAATGTAAAACATGCAAGAAGACAAAGTAATCCACATAAATTGGGATACAAACATGGGGCATCACTCATTATGTCATAAAACACACAACCATCATGGAAAAAAACTACAAACAAGTGTGCACACCAAACATGGGTCAAGGCCCACATACAAAGACAAAAAAGAAAATAATTTAACAAAAAAGTATGGAAGTAAATATCCCTACATAATAAATGTTACACATGAATCACCTATTAGCATCTTAGGAATATATAGTATGTCAAGAGTGTATATAAGCAAGTAATGTAAAGTGCTAAGTACAAAATGAAACAATATCACATTTGAGAGATGAATTTGGATGCCCTTAATGACTAGTGTAGGAAGGGTAGAAGGTGATAATCTATGTTTCATGTAAGAAACTTGTATTTGTGATCACAACTATAAAGAGTTGTGAATGTGCAGGTGTGGATGATATAAATAAATTACATAAAAGTAATCTAACTAGCATGTGTAATAAAGTGACCATAAACAAGCAAAAGTATAAAAGAGTAGAAGAAACCATAATATGCAAAATGTTTTGGATGGATGGAATGGAATACAAGGTGGAATGATAGGAGCCGCATGCCCCTTGAGTGAATGGAAATGTATGCAGTGAGGTTCATTTTGTTTTCCCCCTTAGCAGTCAAGAATTAACCATAAACGAGAGTGTATCATCGGAAATGGTCAAATAGTGTGTATTATATCTAGCACATTGTGATGAATGTGTATATGCATAGTGATGATGGAATGCGACATACAGAAGAGATGTTCATGAACCTATATACAAAGCATATATCACAACAAGATTAATGTATGAGTGATGATTTATCCCTAAAGCATATATCACTATAAGATTAATAGTATAAACATTGATGATGTATCCTAAAGTGTATACAACTACAAGAATAATAGTATAATGAGTGGTGATGTATCCTAAAGTGTATACCATACAAGATGAATATAATAAATGAGGATTTATTCTATAGCATATGTCACTTTCCTAGGAATGTCAGATGATGAAATGTCAAATGATAAACACATGATGAATGTAAGTTCCATTTGAATTGGAAAACCTTGGTAGTTGAGTATGGACTGAGGAACTAAAGTTGGTCATCGAGTAGTGAGTGCATTGCGTAAAAGAGAATGTAGCATGTGTGATAGTAGACGACCATTTTTGGAGTGGAATGTGTAAAGACACGATGTGTAGAATACAATGCAACATGTGTAAAATGTGTAAAGTATAATGTATAGAGTGGTATGCAATGAATTACTTAGGTAGATTAGTAATGGATTATGTATGATGATGTAATGCTAGACTCATCTGTGATGAGGATTAATATGATATATGATGTGTAAATACACAAATATCAAAATGTTGTAGACTAAATGTAAAATGTATAGTGTATGATGTGTGATGTGTGATGAAACACAATGAGTAATTCCTATAGTGATGCGAGAGGTGCATTACCATTATGGGAGAGTGTTTTGTATGTCATGATAAGAGTGAAGTCCAACACAATGGTATGTTAAAGAAAAAATAGGACCATGCGATGGTGGCAGAATGCAAAATGTTTCTTGGCCTCTAGTAAGAGTATTTGCTTTGAAAAAAGTAATTTTTTGGATCCTATGTGGGATCCATGACACCGCATAAGACTTGATAGGAGAAGAAGGTGCACTATTTTTGAGAGGTGACTGTTTATATTGCCTTGGTAATGTCGTGGATGTCTTGAGAGGAGGTGGTGTTGCATCGATCATTAAAGGGGATTACTTAGTTTGGCTCTTTAATATTGTAGGTGACATAGTAGGAGGAAGTTTTGGACTAATTTGGTGAGGTGGTCGTTTGACTTAAGTAGATTACGTAGATACACTAGAAGTGATGCTCATTAGAAATAGACAAATCAGATTTAGGAACCCATTGAGATGTAGCATTTGTAGATGGGCATGTAATAGAATGTTGTGTAGTGAATGAGATAAATACTTGATGCTAAAGATGTTTAATTATTCTTTATAAAGAATAGCAATCATTTTCATTATGCCCATTAAATCGATGATGCTTACAATATAGATGAACTTGGTATTTTGCTAACCAATAAGGAGGATAGTAATGAGCAGGTTGTAAAGTGATCAATTGATGACTAAGGAGATCAGTAAGAATATCATGTTGCTTAGTATTGTGATCAAAGGAAAGAGGATCTGGTAATGGTATAACTTGAGGATCATTGAAATAAGCACATGTAGAAAACATAGACTGAATAAGTGATATATAAGGAGATAAAATGCGAGTCTCAGAATCATCCTTAGGATGTTGTATTTCAGATTTGAGAGATGTAATCATGGATTTCATAGAATAAAATTTATCTTGAAATAACGAATGAATATCTTGAATGGATTTGGAATTAATGGAGTCCTCAGAAAGATGACCAAAAATAACATTGACTTGTGTAGGCAACAGGTTGATAGGTCGACACATAGTCTCTAAGGTTTGTTGAAGAGCATATTTATAATATGTGTGCATTTGAATCAATTCAAGAAAAGATATTTGATATAAATTACAAGCCATGATAGAAAAATTGTGAAAATCCCTAGAATGAAGGTGGATTCAAAGATCGGGTTCACCAAAATGATTAACTAAAATGTGGATATGGTGTTTACTTAATATAAACTATGAAAATATGTAAATAAAGTAAATAAATATAGTAAATAAATATATAAATGACCCAAAAAACTATGTAAAAGGAAATGTTAACCCTAATGTGCAAGATGGAAGAGGAAAGAACTCAGCTAAATAGAAGATGCTCGCAGGACAGTGTCACAGAGGTGGTCGAAAAATTATAAAGTAGGAATGACCATGTTAAATCCCCAAAAAGGATGGATTTGGAGTATCAAGCTAGATTGGAGAACCTAGAGAGGGACTGGGGAACTTGGGGTCACTCTAGTCTACAAACTAGGTTCCATGGTCTGTGCAAAAGCTTTAGAAATTATCTCTACAAGGCTGGGAAGTATTTTGAAACCTTCATTATGTTTCATATAAGATTCACTCTACTGCTTCAAATGTATCTTATAATCCAAGATGGAGGAAATACCTTCAAGGCCCCAAAATGAGCATCAAACCTTAAAAAATAAAAATACATAAGAAGGGGTCAGACTGACCTCAACTGCCATAATGGTGGACTAACTAACTGAGAATTGTACTACATATCAAACACGATGTAGTTCTATGTGAAAGCATGTGTTAACAAACCCTAGGTTACTCTTATTCCAGTCACACTTTGTGAAGTATCAAGTAATAAATACTTGTAGAAAATGTAATAGAAAATGTGCATGAAATATAATAGAATCCCTCCCTCTATGAAGTGTGATGCAAATGTTGTAGCCTTATGCTTTATGATGGAGCTATGTGGATGCAAGTGATCGCTAATGCAATAGATAGATGTCACTCTAGATGGATTATAGAAGTGAATAGTGTTTGGTCCCTCATTATGGTCTCATAACTTTATATTAATAGGGTTATCTTATTATGATTTCATAATTAACCTCGAAATTTCCAACCACAAAAAAGATAATATTGTAAAATGGCTAGATAGACCCCAAAAGATGGTGGGAAATTTCAAAAAGGACCGGGGCACCCATGGGTGCCCCAATACTAGTCTGCCCGCACCTCAATAAAGGATAAACTAATGCAAGATGACAGAAGCTAATGGGGCATGTTGGTGTGAAAGTTCAGTAATGGTGAAATAAAATAAAACAAGATGGGGAAAAGACAAGGTTTAATTAGTATTATCTTCGCTCAAAAACCTTCTAAATATTGGTTTGAGATCGGGACTAAATAATGTTTAAAGTGCATGGATTTTTGTCTACAGTCACTATTTGGGGTGATGAATACTATCCCAGCTCTGGTGTTGAAGTGATAATGAGAGCCATAAAAATACAGTATCCATGTTTGGGACTCCACCGTATAGGTAGTGAAATCATCACAAAAATAATTAGAGATAGGTGATGCATCTAAGAGGGGTTCCACATCTAATTGATGAGCTATGATTTGTCCTTTGATTGATTTTTGTGGTAGGAACTTGAAATAAAACTTATTGAGACGAATAACCCAACGTACCAAGTGTCCTGAAAGATGTGTGTGAGATAACATGTATTGCAATGGATCAACTTTGGTGATGATATGTACTTCATTATGAAGAATATCTTGTCGTAACTTATCCGCAACAAAGACGAGGCCTAGAGATAAATTTTTGAGATATCTATAGATAAATTCATAAGAGAGTAATGTACGACTAATGTAGTATATCTCTCTTTCACGTTGAGAATCATTATGTTGTGCTAGTAGAGTGCCTAATTCCTAAAACGTAGCAAAAATATATAAGAGGAAAGGCCAATCGAATAAGGGAGGGATTAGGATAGGTGGGTGTAACAAATAAGATTTTATATCATCAAATACCTTTTGACATTGCTTATCCCAAAATATTCTAGTTTCTTTTTTCATAAGATGTGTAAAAGGTTGTGTTTTATTAGTGAGTTGCGTAATGAATCGCCAAATGGATTGAATTTTTCCTTCTAGTGATCATAGTTGATGTAAATTTTTTTGGTGGAGGCAAATCAAAAATGTTTTTTATTTTATTAGGGTCGATTTCAATGCCACATTGGGAGATAATATATCCCATTATTATACCTGTTGTGACCTTGAAAATGCATTTTTTAGGATTTAAGTATACATGATATTTTCGTAACCATTCAAAGAGTGTTTTTAGGTCTTGTGTGTGGGAAGAATGTTGTCGAGATTTATCCAAAATATTGTCTACATCATCTCTTATGATCTTGTGGATGTAATCATCGAATATATGAATCATTATCCATTGATAAGTAGCTCTGACATTTTTAAATCCAAAGGGCATGATGGTGTAACAAAATATTCCCCATGGTGTTATAAAAGAGGTCTTTTCTTGGTCAGCAGAGTTGATTTTAATTTGATCATAACCCACAAAGCCATCCATGAAAAAGAGAATATCATATCCAGCTGTAGAATCTGTAATTGTGTCGATGTGTGGCAAAGGAAAACTATCCTAGCACAATCTTTATTTAAATCATAAAATTTAGTACCGCAACACATGTGGCCATCTGGTTTCAGGACTGACACGATATTAGATACCCATTTGAGATAGTCAAAATCATGGATAAAACTGACATCAAGGATTTTCTGAATTTATTCTTTGACTAAGAGTGTTACCTTAGGATGCATTTTATGGATTTTCTGCTAGACAGTCTTATTACCTGGGTTGAGGAAAATATTATACATGGAAACAAATGGATCAATTCCTGACATATCACTATAGTCCCATGTAAAAATATAAAATAAATTGTGGAGGACTCATTTGATACCTTTTTTTTCATCAAGAGTGAGAGAGGAAACTAGAAATACTACTCATGGGATTTCAGATGTACCCAAGTTGTATGGTATTGTATCTTCATTGAGAAGGGCCATGTGATATTCAATGATTGTATTAGTAGGAATAGTATTTGGAGGGTCAAGTTTATCAAGGGATATATTGGATTCCCCGAAATAATTCTTAGCATTGAGAAATGATGGGGGATACCTTTTATGGTGAAAAGAAGGAAAATGGTCATAGACACCCAAATATTCAAGTAGAGCATCATTAGTAGGAAAGGAATCTAGAGTATCCCATGTTATAGATGCATCATCATTGATGAGTTCTAGGTGTACTAGGGGAAGTGAAAAAGTATGAAAGGTAGTGTAAGCATATGTAGAAGGTGAACAGGGGGGTTGATATCCCAGTCTAAGCTTGTGTGGCTACATAGGGATATTCCAAAGTGATGTGACCTTGTGTTCTTGTGTATTATAAAAACCATAGTAGTGCAAGTATTCATATCCTAACCCATATTTAGAAATTTTTTGAGTAGTATCAGAGGTAATAATAGTATCAATAGATTGTCCAATAGAGTGGAAATACTCAAAAGGTAATGGATCAGCCAGAACATCGTAGACAATGCCTTGATGCTGAAATTTAAGTCATGCATGTAGCGTGGAGGGGACCACATGCATAGCATGGATTCAAGGTCGTCCAAGAAGAATTTTATAATTAATATTATTAGGAATGACATGGCATGGAATAGTGATTGTACATGGATCAATAATGACAGGTAGGTTGATGATACCTAATACACACTTGGGTATGTTATCGAAGCCATGGCTAGAGATTAACGAAGGTGATAAATATTCCTACGACATACCTAAATGATGAAGGAAAGTGATATTACAAATTTTAAGGCCCGATCCATTGTCAACTAAGGTGCGCTTTACCCCGACATTGTGAATGCAAACTTGAATATATAGAGGGGGTCATGTTCTATCATTTCTTAAGAGGTTAGGTCTTATGTTGTTAAAATTATTTGATCCTCATTGAGGGATAGGGCCAAAGTAAACTTATGGTATAAATATTTGGGTGATGTGTGAGGAGGTATGTAATTATTAGATAAGTATTTTTTGATCCTACTTATACAATAAGGATGATTCTGCAAATAAGTATGGATGGAGACATTCATGATATGAGAATCTTATGGAGAGAAGGATCCTAAAAGGTGTGATGATTGAAATTGGGTTCACCAAAATGATTAACTAAAAAATTTGGAATTATATTATAGTTCTATAGTTAATCTAATATAAATAACAACATTAAATAATAGATAAATGTATAAAGAAAATGATCCAAACAACTAAGGAAGTAGATATGTAAAACCCTAATGAGTAAGGTGAGTTAGAAAGAGCTTAGTTGATTTTATGATACCAATGGACTGTGTCATAGAATAAAATAGAGGAAAAAAATGTAAGAATGACCACACATAGGCTTCAAAAAGCACAGATCTAGAAAAATAGGTTGGATTCAAGCACCTGGAGAGGGATAGGGGGGCATATGGGCACCATGGTTTGAGATCTGGGTGCCCTGTTCTATGAAAAAACTCTGTAAACCTCCTCTTAGGTGTCACTGGATGATTTATTTCCTTCGCTTCTTAGCGCACTAACTTTGTTGAACTCAATTATATGTCACTGCAAATAAATGATGAAGGAGAGACCTAAAAAACCCCAAGACAAGAATCAAAACCCTAAAAAAAACAAAATGCATATAAAGGGGTCAGAATGTCCTCAATTACCTAAATGGTAGTCTTACTAACTAAGTTCCACACTACATCTCAGACCTAATGTAGTTCTATGTGTGTGTGTGTAATCAAGCAATATTTTCTCATGTCCCAGTCAAACTTTGTGAAAGTAGCAAGAAATAACTATGTGTAGAAATGTAATAAAATGGTGGATAGAATAAAATAAACTTCCCTCTTATGCAGTGTGATGCAGATGAACTAGTGTCGTACCTTGTGATGGAGCTAGATGGATGCAAATGGAGCCTGTGATTGATACATCCTTAGGTGATGATAGTAGTGCTTAGTTCTTGGTCCTTCATTATGGTCTTATAAATTTATATTTATATGGTTTTCTTGTTCTAATTTCGTAATTACCCTGAAAAGGCCGACCACTAAAAATATACAAATTTTAGACTGCTGGAAAGTGCCAAAAGTGTTATGTTGTGGAGCCTATTTTCATGTGCTGAAGTGTTGAAGATTATACAATAAAAGTATTGTACAGTATTCATGTATTCTCATCGGTGTTCGGGAGGCACAACCCTCAAGAATTTATTTTTTGTCCTTGAAACGTGCTTTTCCCATATGGGCTTGATTTTTTGACCCATAGGTTTTTGGGACGATTTTGGCCCATGGTTTTGATACCCACGGTTTTGTAAAACTACTTAAGAAGTTGTCTACTTATGTGATTTTTTGCATATAGTAGGGTTAATGTAATATTACAGATGTGTATGAATTTGGGTGTGAATTCTGTAGAGTTTTGTTGCCCCCTCAAAAAATTCCTTCATTATTTAATTCTAAACCTAAATTTTTGAGTTGGTACCCTTTGAAAATGGTCAAGTATGAGTATTTTTATTTTTAGTAATTTCCAATGTCTTAAAGATGTTTGGAAATTTCTTGATCAGTTATGATATTTCTTCCCCTTTCCAAAAAGGTAAAGAAGTTGTTCTAACTCATTGTATTTTGCAAGATATGGCTCGGCGGACCTAAGTTACAGGTTTTTCCCAAGGCCGACTGGTGGAGCTGAGGAGAAATATTTGACACTTTGAATTTTTGGAACAAAAGTGTAATTGGCAATGGAGACCCCGTGAGCCCAAGTGGAATAGAGAAAATAATAAGATATAAGGTCCCGACACATGTCAATTCAATGCTGAAAAGTCAAAGCAGGAGTGTGGGTCGACGGAGGATTTTAAAACTTTAAGTCTTTTTGGCTTAAAATTTAAAGGAGATGAATTAAGATACACCCCCATAGCGAATCAAGAGGTGCCACGTGTCCCTATTGACCGGTCAAAGTGGGAGATAGGCCTTCGACAAGTTTTCAAGTTTTTATCCTTCGGGGCTAAAAGTAAAAAGTTGTACATGACCCTGGTAGTGAATCAAGTGTTTCCACGTGTCCACATGGGAATGCGGGTGAGGGGAGAACTTTGTGATTTTGAGCCATTTTCACCAAAGGGATAAAATATTCTAAATCAGCCCGCGATCCCATCACCAATGAAATAGTTCCACATGTTCATGCGGGTTGACGAAGGTTTTTGTAATTTTGAGCTATTTTTACTAAAAGGTTAAAATGCTCCAAATTGAGTTGTGATCTCATAGCCAACCAAATGGACCCCACGTTGAAAAGTTCAAAGCGGGCCGGTGGAGGAAATTGTTTCGAATTACCAATTTTTTTAAAAAATTATAAAATGAAAAGGCACTCCCTACGACCGCTGTAATTACCTCCTGCCACGTGGGTGGCTCAAATTCAAAGTTGTAAAATTTAATCTGATGGTTCATATTCAAACCCACGAAATTTGTAACAACTATAATTATGAATTCACTGGCATTTCCCACCAAAATTCGTTTCTCTATAAATCAAGAACCAGAAACGGCCCGAATGATTTGATTCGATTGAAACCATTTCTTGGATGCCTTGGGAATTTGTAACCACCCCTTGTGGGCTATTTGATGTCCTTTGGAAGTCATTGTACGGGTTGGCAATTTAATTTGGAGACTGCAAATGTGTTTTGCAAACAGAGGACAAAAATGATAGTCAATATTTCTTCCATTCTTCTTCTTTCGATAACTTTCTTGTGTTTCTATCCATTGTACATGTTTCTTCTCTGGATTCAATAAGAAAAGAAGGAATTTTAATTCCCTTTGACAAAGAAATGAATGGGTACTTTGTGACCAATCTATTTTATTTGGACTTATAGCTAGGGTTTGTAAATTTGTTTTTCTTCCAATATTAAATGCATGTTATGAACCTTCTGATTAATGCATGAAGGCCTCTGATGTCCTACCTTCATCATTGATTTTTCTTGTCTATATTCCCACTCCCCTCTCCCCACTCTTAGACCAATTTCTTCCCTAGCAAGAAATTACAAGATTTGCCATAGGGTTAGTGGAGTGCCCCTATGGATCTCTGGTTGAAAAACCACCATTGAATCCACCTGTTTTACATGCATAATATGGAAGATGCATGATTAAAAGTAGAGGGGCTTAGATTCCCATAGCGTTGGTAAGGAAAAACCCTAAATTTGTCCTAAAGACAAATTTCCAAGTCAACAGTTTTGGCGCCCACTGTGGGGCATATTTTGCAGCATCTGCACCCTAAAAATGACCACAAGGTCATAAAATACCATTTGAGTTTATTGAAAAATTGAATTTTCTTATGATCCATATGTATACAAATCATGGCTATTCTTGCAAACCCTCCTATTGAGTGACCTTCCTTGTTATTTCACATTCAAGAAGACATCATTTTTGACCTAAGGGAGGCTATTTACCATAAAAGGCAGAGTGAAAACCATTACTCTATTATTTCTAGAATCTTGGATCAAGAAGAAGAACTTTTTATTTATTCAGAGGAACAAAGACAAATATTGGCACCCCAGAGAAGATAATAAGCCTTCAAGTTGGCTGATAGAAGATATGCCTAACAATTGAGACAAGGAGGAGTGATTTATCCTACTTTTGAAAAACTTGAAAGAGAAGAAGAAGAGGTAATATTTTAGTTTGAAAGAGAAGAACTGATCATGGCTCAACTTGAGGATATTGAAAGACTCCAAGCAGAGGCAGAAGAAAGAGAGGCATCCCTATCTACTCAAGAAGTCATAAATAGAATCAGGATGGGTGATAATGAACATGAAGCAAGAAGACCAAATGTGCCATGGGGAAGAAACACTGGTCCACTTGCTCTCCAAAAACCATTCCATGATCTCCCAAGAGGTTCAAGAAATAATTTCCCCAAATTTAAAGGAGATGGTTCTCAACTCCCTAAAGAACATGTAGCAGTATTCATCACTGCTTATGGTGTATTAGGGGTTGAAGATGAAGATGTATCAGTTAGACTCTTTGTGGAATCACTTCAGGAGAAGGCTGCTGAATGGTTTTACATGCTTCCCAAAGATCTATCACTAGCTAGTATGACATAAGGAGTGCATTTGAAAGTAGATTCAAGAGCATAGAAGATTGCTAAGACCTGCTGGTCCAATTGGTGCAAATGAAGAAAGAAGTCTCCGAGTCCATGAGAGATTTTGTAGTAAGGTTTGGGAGAGTAACAAGAAGAATCCCTGAAGATGTAGTTCCTCCTGAAAACAACTTGAAAATATTCTTCATCAGTGCCTTGCCATCAGAAGTTGGTTTCTTCCTCAGAAGAGCCCAACCAAGAACATTAAAGGAAGCTAAAAAATTTGCAATTGATATTGATGATGACCTAATTCTATCTGGAAAGGTGAAGGCCCAAATGGAAAGCAAAAGGGTCAGAGTTCTAGTTCAGTCACAACAGATCCAATGTTCCAAAAAATGGCAAATGACTTTGTTGCCTTGAAGAAGTAGTTGTCACAAATTACAATGAGAAATGATCCAAGAAGACCTAGCTTTCCTGATAGGAAAAGGATTACACCACCTCCTCACCAACTTTCTCTAGAAGCACCACCAGTACAATTATCTGTGACACCAGAGAATCAATGGAAGAAGTATGAAGTTGATGAACCTGAGGGAGAAAATGCAAAAGATTATGAAAGTTATCTTGAAGTTTAAGAATTCGATATGCACAATGGCCAGTTTGAGTTTGTTGATGATGATAATGAAGATGATGATGAAGCCCCAAGTTTATCATGTGTTGTCTTCACCAGAACACAATCCAAGAAAAACAATCCATCTTCAGTGGCTTCAAAAGGAAAAGAAGACCAAAGAAGACTCTACTTCAGAGGTCACACAAAAGAGAATCATCAGTAAAGGTTCTCCATTACCACCTTCCATGGATTCTGCCAAGGAAAAACCAGACTTCATTGTTTTAAAAGACCATGCTACTATACCAAGTAAGTATTTTATTCCTTCTTCTAATTTTCAAGTTGTTAGGAATACTTCCCCTTCCATTGGAATCTCTAAAAAGATACCTAAAGTTCAACCAAAGGTTACACCTTCACCTTCTGCTAAAATGACTGCTTCACCTTTGGGAGAAAGCCCACCATCCAAAACATCCAAGGTTTCTTCAAAGCCTTTACCATGTAAACCCTCCTCCACTTCCTGAACTTCCTCCTCATCCCACATTGTCCCATTTGATTTTGTGGAACATGCAAGCAAGACCAAAGTCCAACTTTCAGAGATAGAATACCTACAAACACATCCTGCTCAATTTGACAGATTCATCAATGTAGTCAATGGTAGTATCCCTATATCCTCAAGTCTAAATTCTAAAGGAATTCTTCCAACACCATCCACACCTCCATCTCAAAACATGTTAGCTCTCAATGCTTCCAAAACAACTAGGGTTGAACCTTTCTACTTGTCTCTCCTCATAAATGGCTTTGAGTTGAACAATTGTATCATTGATTCTGGAGCCTCTGATAATGTAATGCCCCTCAAAGTTGAAAATTCCCTTGGCCTAACCTTGACTAGAGTAAATGGAGCATGTTACTCAATGGAATCTAAACAAGTACCACTGATTGGAAGGATAAAGGATGCACAAGTAGCTTTGGTTGACTTCCCTGATAAGAAGGTGCTCTTAACTATTTAGTGGTAGACATCCCACCATCTTTTGGCATGCTGCTGAGCAGAATTTTTTGTAGAGACTTAGGAGGTGAGATAAAAATGGATTTTTCATCTGCAACTATCCCAATAAAAGGTGAAATGAAGAAGTTTCCGCCACTAAGGAAGATGAAATTTACAGTGAAGAATTCTGATGATCCAAGAGCCAACATCCTCCTTCAAGATTCTGAGTTAGGAAACTAATTTCTCATTTCACAAAAGGATGAAATCTTGCCACTTCTCATGGAGGAATAAGGAAATCAAATTTGGACAATGGAGTTTGATGGCATTCATTCTAGGGCAGGCTCAGGAGCTGGTGTAGTTCTGTATTCCCCTTCCAAAGAAATGCATCCTTTTTCATATAAGTTGTAGTTTGATAACACCAACAACACAACAGAATATGAAGCTCTAATTTTCAGCATGAGTGTTGCAGAAGGCATGGAAATCATGAAGTTGAGATGTCTTGGTGATGCAGAGGTGATAGTGAACCAAATTTTCCATCAATATCAAGTGAAGAAATCCAAGGCTCAGACACTACAGAAATAGGGTTTGGGATTGCATTAAATCCTTTGATGCATTCTCTATTGAAGCCATTCCAAGGAAACAAAATGAAAGGGCTGATTTTCTTGTAGTGTCAGGCTTCTTTATTAACACCTCATCCTTCTTTTGGCAAAGATAAAGTGACCATTGAGATGGTATTCATACCTAGTGTGCCTGATAATGCAAATCATTGGCAGGTCTTCAATGATGACAATCAGATTTTATCCTTCTTAGACTAAAGAGACAATTTCAATAATATCTTCTTTGAAGGAAGTGTTAATCCACATAGGGAAGATGTTACTGAAGAGGAAGCTGATGGAATTGAAAAATTTGATGATGAGGGTATGATCAGATTGAAAGGAAACAAGATTCCCAAAGGCCTAGTCTCTTTAGAAGACCTATTTGACAAACATGACAGATTCATTCAAGAGAAATAAAATCTCTCTTCTTGGTGTCCATCTGATTTTGACAAAGAAAACATTGGTACTTCAAAAGATCCAAGAATGGTTAACATTGGAAAATGTTGTTCACCTAAAGAGAAGATAAGGTTTGTTGCTCTGATCAAATAGTAATCTGATCTTTTGGCTTATTCCTATGAAGAACTCAAATCTTTCCAACCAAAGGAAATGCACCATTCCATTCCTTTGAAGCAAGGTGCTAAGCCTTTCAGGCAGAAGGAAAGGCCCTATAACCCAAATATTGTTGACATCATCAAGGAAGAAGTGACCAAGATGTTGAATGCCAAAATCATTTTTCCCATCCATCACTGAACATGGGTGGCTAACATTGTGCCAGTGAGGAAGAAAAATGGTGAGATAAAGATATGTGTAGACTTTCAAAATTTGAATCAAGCCTCACTTAAGGACAACTACCATATGCCAATCATGGATCACATTTTTAAAGTAGTCACTGGATCTAATATGCTCTCTCTACTTGATGGGTTTTTAGGGTACAACCAAATCAAAGTGGGGAAAATTTTTTGTAGGAAAACAACGTTCACAACTCCTTGGGGCACTTTTGCTTATAGAAGAATACCTTTTGGCCTAATCAATGCAAGAGCCACATTCCAAAGAGCAATGGACTTGGATTTGAAGGATCTGAAACATTGCATTGTCATATACCTTGATGACCTCACATGATTTTACAAAAAAAGGGAAGAACACCTCTATCACTTGGATCAAGTTCTTGCAAGGTGAAGAAAACATGGCATATCACGGAATCCTAAGAAATGCATCTTTGGAGTCACAGAAGGAAAGTTTTTGGGGCACATTGTGAACAAACATGGAGCACACATTGACCCTGAGAGGGTAAGAGCTATTCAAGAATTATCTCTGCCCACCAGCAAGAAAGGAGTGCACTCATTCTTTGGGAAGGTAAACTTTCTTCGTCACTTTGTCCCTGAGTTTTCTAAAATTACAAAGCACATCACCTCCATGATGAAGCCTCAAACAAGTTTATAATGGATCCATGAAGGAAAAAATTCATTTGAGGAGATCAAAAGAGCTATTGCTAAAGCTCCAACCCTTGTATCCCTAGATTTCAACAAGGAGTTCATCATGTACTCCTATGGCTCAGAACACACTCTTTTTGCTGTCCTTTTCCAGAAGAATGACGAATATTTGAAAGCACCTATTGCTTTCATGAGTTGTCCTTTGTAGAAGCATGAACTGAACTACAGTCAATTGAAGAAGCATGCATATGTAGTGGTCAAGGATGTGAAGAACTTCAGGGTCTACATTCTTAATTCTCATACTGTGGGGATGGTTCCTAGAAGTGAAATCAAATATATCTTGACCCAACAATACCCTAGATCCAAAAGAGGAAATTGGATTGCAAAGACTCAAGATTATGACGTAGAGATTAGTCCTTCTAATCTGGTAGGAGGAAATGGTCTGTGCAAGTTGATTGCTGAGGATGAAACTCTTAAAGTTAAGTATGGAGAAAAGGTGAGTGCTTGTTTAACCTGCTCAGAAGACTACCCACAAGTTCTCTTTGTAACCACTACTGATGAGTGGTATGCAGATATTGCCTTCTTTCTCACTTATGGAGAATGTCTTGCTCATCTAGATTATAAGCAAATAAGAACTCTCAAAATGAAGGAAACCAAGTATGTGATCTGGAATCATGCACTTTACAAGAAAGGGATGGATGGTTGTTTCCTTAGATGTGTTGATAAAGAGCAACAAGGAAAGTTGCTTAAGGCCTATCATGACCAAGCATGTGGTGGACATTTCTCAGCAATGGTCACTACCCACAAGATTTTAAGAGGTAGATACTATTGGCCTTATCTTTTTTCTGATAATTAGAGTTGGGTTTCCAAATGTAAACCATTACAACAATTTGTTGGAAAACCATAGTTAGCTGCATTGCCTCTCAGTCCTGTGATCATTGAAGAACCATTTCAACAATGGGTGCTGGACTTCATTGGTGTGTTGAATCCTCATTCAAGTGTAGGGCATACTTATGTGCTCACTGCCACAGAATACTTCACCAAATGGGTGGAAGCCATTCCAACCAAAAAAGCTAGCTGTGAAGTGTTATGTAGCTTCATCAAAGAAAAAATATTTGTTCATTTTGGAGTGCCTCAGAAGATTGTTATAGAAAATGCCAATTTTTTCTCTTCAAAGGAGCTGACTGAGTTATGTTATGGATTTGGAATCTCTTTAGCCCATTCTTTTGACAACTATCCACAAGGAAATGGTCAAGCTGATTCAAGCAACAAGAAGAACATTGTGACCATTGTTAGAAAGCGTGTTAATGAGTATCAAAGGAACTAGCACAAGAGATTCTATGATGAATTTTGGGCTGATAGGATCACTCCCAAGAATGCCATAGGTACATCACCTTTTCAGCTATTGTATGGAGTTGAAGCAGATATCCCCATCACAATTGAAATGCCATCTCTCAAATTGCTTCAATCCGTGGAGGATGGCCAATACAAGGACTCCATTGACAAAAGGATCCTCTTTCTTGAGAGGTTGGAAGAAAGTAGATCTCAGGTGGTGGATAGAATCAAAGAACATTAGTTGAAAGTGAATAAAATATTTGACAAAAAGACTAAGGCAAGAGATTTTAGAATTGAAGACTTTGTCCTACTTTGGGACAAGAGAAGAAAACCAAAGTTCAATCATGGAAAATTTGATTCTTTGTGGCTGGGTCCTATTCAAATTCATGGAACCTGTGGTGAGAATGTTTTTCTCTTATCATACTTGGATGGAACTCCATTAGGATTGCCTAGAAGTGGGCAATGCTTGAAGCTATATAATTAGTGCAAGTGAGTTGTCCCTCACCTTGTATCATAGTTTTGTTGTTTCCCCTTTTTTGTTGTGTGTTTTTTGTTTTCCCCTTTCTGTTTTGGTGTGCTTTTGGTTGTGTGTCCTCTTCTTCCTTCTCTCCTTCCTAAGAAGTTGTGCATGACTCTACAAGGCCCAATGGATAAGGCACTGGTCAATGTTATATGTTTCAATCCTTGATATTTTGGATCCTCATATCATTTTTTCTCCCTGTTCAAGCCATGTCATGGCCCCAAGTTAGAGATAGTTGTTGCCCCCTAAAAATTTTCCTTCATTTTTTAAGTCTAAACCTAAATTTTTGAGTTGGTACCCATTGAAAATGGTCAAATATGAGTATTTTGATTTTTTGGTACTTTCCAAGGGGTCAAAGATGTTTGGAACCTACTTCATCAAATGGGAAATTTGTTCCCCTTTCCAAAAAGGTAAAGAATTCATTCTAACTCGTTGTATTTTGCAAGATATGGCTCGGCGGACCTAAGTTGCATTTTTTGCCTAAGGCGGACCGACGGAGGCTGAGGAGATTTCTTTGTCACTTTGTCTTTTTGGAAAAAAAGTTCAATTGGCGATGGTGGACCCACGAGCCTGAGCGGAGTGGAGAAAATAATAAGATTTGAGGCCCGCAACCAATCGGATGCTGACACGTGTCTGTTCTAATGTTGAAAAGTCAAAGAGGGAGCATGGGTTAGCAGAGGATTTTAAAACTTTAAGTCTTTTTGGCTTAAAAAACTTAAAGAGATGAATCAAGCCACACCCCCACAGTGAATCAAGAGGTGCCACATGTCCCTATTGACCAGTCAAAGTGGGCGATGGGCCTTCATACGAGTTTTCAAGTTTTTAGCCTTTGGGCTAAAAGTAAAAAGTTGTACATGACCCCCGCAGCAAATCAAGTGTTGCCACGTGTCCACACGGGAATGTGGGGTTAGTGGAGAACTTTATGATTTTGAGCCATTTTCACCAAAGGGATAAAATATTCTAAATCGGCCCGCGATCCCATCGCCAATGAAACAATGCCACGTGTTCATGCGGGCCAGGAGATTTTTGTAACATTGAGCTATTTTTGCCCAAAGGTTCAAAATTCTCCAAATTGAGCCGTGATCTCATCCAATCAGGAGACGCCACATGTTCATGCGGGATGCGGGCCGGTGGAGGTTTTTGTGATTTTGAGCCTTTTTCCAACAAAGGTTTAAAATATTCTAATTTGAGCCATGACCCCATATCAAATCAAATGGTACCATGTGTCCTCTTTTAAAATTCAAATCGGTTCAGTGGAGGAAATTGCTCCGAATTTAAAAATTTGGAAAAAGTTATAAAATGAAAAGGTGCTCCCATGACCACTCCAATCACCTCTCTGCCACGTGGATGGCTCAAGTTCAAAGTTATAAAAGGTAATCTAATGGTCCATATTCAAACCCGTGAAGTTTGTAACGGCTATAATTATGAATTCTCTGGCATTTCCCGCCAAAAGTCGTTTTCTCTATAAATCAAGAACTAGAAATGGCCCGAATGATTAGATTTAATTGAAACCATTTCTTGGATGCCTTGGGAAGTTGTAACCACCCCTTGTGGGATATTTCATGTGCTCTATAAGTCATTGTATGGGTTGGCAATTGAATTTGGAGACTGTAAATGTATTTTGTGAATAGAGGACAAAAACGATAGTCAATCTTCTTCTATTCTTCCTTTTTCTGCAATTTTCTTCTATTTCCATTCATTGTACAAGTTTTTAATCTGGTTTCAATAAGAAAAGAAGGAATTTTAAGTCCCTTTGATGTAAGGAATGAATTGGTACTTTGTGACCAAGGGTTTTTTTCGATCCTATAGCTAGGGTTTTGTAAATTTGTTCTTCTTTTGATATCTAATGCATGTTATGAACCTTCTGATCAATGTATGTAGGCCTTTGATGTCCTACCTTCATCATTTATCTTCTTGTCTTCATTCTCACTCCCCTCTCCCACTCTCAGACCAATTTCTGCCCTAGCAAGAAATTGTAGGCTTTGCCATAGGGTCAGTGGAGTGCCCCTATGGATCTCTGGTTGAAAAACCACCATTGAATCCACCTGTTTTACATGCATAATATGGTAGCTGCACCATTCAAAGTAGAGGGACTTAGATTCCCATAGTGTTGGTGAGGAAAACCCTAAATTTTTCCTCAAGACAAATTTCCAAGCCAACAATTTTTGGCACCCACCATGGGGTAGATTTTGCAGCATCTACACCCTAGAGATGACCACAAGGTCATAATATATCATTAGAGTTTTTTGAAACATTGAAGTTTCTTGTGATCACCATGGATACAATTTATTGCTATTCTTGCAAACCCTTCTATTGAAATACCTACCTTGTTCTTTCATATTTAAGAAGATATCATTTCTGACCTAAGGGAAGCTATTTGGCACAATAGGCAGAGTGTAAACCATTACTCTATTGCCTCAAGAATCTTGGATCAAGAAGAAGAACTTGTTGTTGAGTTGGAGGAGCAAAGACAAATCTTGGCACCCCAGAGAAGACAATAAGCCTTCAAGCTGGCTGATAGAAGGTATACCTGGATGTTGAGGCAAGAAGGAGTGTTGATCCTAATTTTGAAGAATTGAGAGAGAAGAAGAAGAGGTAAGATTTCAATTTGATAGAGAAGAAGTGATCAGGGCTCAACTTGAGGAGATTAAAAGACTCCAAATAGAGGCAGAAGAAAGAGAGGCATCCCTAGCTGCTCAAGAAGCCAGAAACAGAATGGGTGATAATGAATTTGAAGCACGTAGACCAAATGTGCCATGGGGAAGAAACACTGGTCCACTTGCTCTCCAACAACCACTCCATGATCTGCCAAGAGGTTCAAGAAAGAATTTTCCCAAATTTAAAGGAGATGGTTCTCAACTCCCTGAAGAACATGTAGCAACATTCATCACTACTTGTGGTGTGTTGGGGGTTGAAGATGAAGATGTATTAGTTAGACTATTTGTGGAATCACTTTAGGAGAAAGTTGTTGAATGGTTTTACATGCTTCCCCCAAGATCTATTACTGGCTGGGATGACATAAGGAGTGCATTTGAAAGTAGATTCAAGAGCACTGAAGATTGCCAAGACCTGCTGATCCAATTGGTGCAAATGAAGAAGGAAGTCTCTAAGTCCATGAGATATTTTGTAGCAAGGTTTGAGAGAGTAACAAGAAGAATCCCTGAAGATGTAGTTCCTCCTGAAAACAAATTGAAGAGATTCTTCATCAGTTCCTTGCCATCAAAAGTTGGTTTCTTCCTCAGAAGAGCCCAACCAAGAACATTGAGGGATGCTAAAGACTTTGCAATTGAGACTGATGATGACCTAATTCTATCTGGAAAGGTGAAAGGCCCAAATGGAAAGCAAAAGGGTCAGAGTTCTAGTTCAGTCACAACAGATCCAATGTTCTAAAAAATGGCAAATGACTTGGTTGCCTTGAAGAAGGAGTTGTCACGAATCACCATGATAAATGCTCCAAGAAGACCTAATTTCCCTTATAGGGAAAGGATTGCACCACCTCCTTGCCAACTTGCTCTAGAAGCACCACCAGTCAATGTTGTTGGTGACACTAGAGAATCAAGGGAGGAATTTGAAGTTGATGAACCTGAAGAAGAAAATGTAGAAGATTATGAAATTTACCTAGAAGTTGAAGAATTTGATATGCATAATGGCCTGTTTGTGTTTGTTTATCATGATGAAGAATATGATGAAGAATCCCCAAGTTTCTCATGTGTTGTTTTCACTAGATCACAGTCCAAGAAAAACACTCCATCTTCAATAGTTGTAAAGGAGAATAATGCCAAAGAAGACTCTACTTCAGAGGTCACACAAAAGAGAATCATCAGTAAAGGTTCTCCATTACCACCTTCCATGGATTCTACCAAAGAAAAACAAGACTTGGTTGTTGCCAAGGACCATGCTGCCATACCAACCAAGTATTTTGTTACTTCTTCTAGTTCTCAAGTTGTTAAGAACATTTCCCCTTCCATTGGAATCTCTGCAAAGATACCTAAAGTTCATCCAAAGGTTACACCTTCACCTTCTACTAAACTGACTGCTTCACCTTTGGGAGAAATCCACCATCCAAAACATTTAAGGTTCCTTCAAAGCCCTTGTCATGTAAACCCTCCTCCACTTCAAAAACTTCCTCCTCAGCTAACATTGTCCCATTTGACTATGTGGAGCATGTAAGAAAAACCAAATTCCATCTTTCAGAGCTAGAATACCTACAAACACACCCTGTTTAATTTGACAGATTCATAAATGTAGTCCGGGGTAGTAGCCCTATGTCTTCAAGTCCAATTTCTAAAGGAATTCTTCCAACACCATCCACACATCCATCTCAAAACATCTTAGCTCTCAATGCTTCCAAGAAAGCTAGGGTTGAGCCTTTCTACTTGTCCCTCTTCATAAATGGCTTGGATTTGAACAATTATATCATTGATTCTGGAGCCTCTCATAATGTAATAACCCTCAAAGTTGTCAAATGCCCTTGGCCTAACCTTGACTAGAGTGAATGGAGCCTGTTATTCAATGGAATCTAAACAAGTGCCACTGATTGGAAGGATAAAAGATGCACAAGTAGCTCTGGCTGACTTCCCTGACAAGAAGGTGCTCTTAACTATCTTAGTGGCAGACATCCCAACATCTTTTGGCATGTTGTTGAGTAGAAGTTTTTGTAGAGACCTAGGTGGAGAGATAAAAATGGATTGGTCATTTGACAACTATCCCAGTCAAAGGTGAAATGAAGAGGTTGTTTCCTGTAAGAAAGATGAAATTTACAGTGAAGAATTCTGATGATCCAAGAGCCAACATCCTCCTTCAAGATTGTGAGTTAGGAAACTACTTCCTTACATCACAAAAAGAATAAAACTTGCCACTTATCATGGAGGATGAAGGAAATAAAATTTGGACAATGGAGTTTGATGGAAGTCATTCCAGGGCAGTATCAGGAGCTGGTATTGTTCTATATTTTCATTCCAAAGAAATGCATCCTTTTGCATATAAATTATAGTTTGATAACACCAATAATACATCAGAATATGAATCTCTCCTTTTGGGCATGAGTTTTGCATAAGGCATGGGAATCAAGAAGTTGAGATGCCTTGGTTATGCAGAGGTGATAGTGAAGTAAATCTACCAGCAATATCAAGTGAAGAACCCAAGGCTTAGACACTATAGAAATAGGGTTTGGGATTGCATTGAATCCTTTGATGCATTCTCTATTGAAGCCATTCCAAGGAAACAAAATGAAAGGGCTGATTCTCTTGTAGTGTCAGCTTCTTTATTAACACCTCATCCTTGTTTTGGCAAAGATAAAGTGACCATTGAGATGGTATTCAAACCTAGTGTTCCTGATAATGCATATCATTGGCAGATCTTCAATGATGACAGTCAAATTTTTTCCTTCTTAGAGAAAAGAGACAATTTCAATAATCTCTTCTTTGAAGGAAGTGTCAATCCACATAGAGAAGTTGTTGTTGAAGAGGAAATTTATGGAATTGAAAGAGTTGATGATGAGGGTATGATCAGATTGAAAGGCAACAAGATTCCCAAAGGCTTAGTCTCTTTGGAAGATCTATTTGAAAAACATGACAGATTCATTCAAGAGAAAGAAAAGCTATCTTCTCAGTGTCCATCTGATTTTGACAAAGAAAACATTGGTACTTCAGAAGATCCAAGAATGGTCAACATTGGAAAATGTTGTTCACCTGAAGAGAAGAGAAGGTTTGTTGCTATGCTCAAGAAATACTCTGACGTTCTGGCTTATTCTTATGAAGAACTCAAGTATTTCCAACCAAAGGAAATGCACCATTCTATTCCTTTGAAGCAAGGTGCTAAGCCCTTCAGGTAGAAGCAAAGGCCCTATAACCTAAATATTGTTGATATCATCAAGGAAGAAGTGACCAAGATGCTGAATGCGAGAATCATTTTTCCCATCCATCACTCAACATGGATGGCAAACATTGTGCCAGTGAGGAAGAAGAATGGAGAGATAAGGATATGTGTTGACTTTCAAAATTTGAATCAAGCCTCACTCAAGGACAACTACCCTCTTCCCATCATGGATAACATTTTGCAAGTAGTCACTGGATCTGAGATGCTCTCTTTGCTTGATGGTTTTTCAGGGTACAACCAAATCAGAGTGGTAGAGGAAGATTGTAGCAAAACAACCTTCACAACTCCTTGGGGAACTTTTTCCTATAGCAGAATGCCTTTTGGCCTAATCAATGCAGGAGCCACATTCCAAAGAGCAATGGACTTGGCTTTCAAATCTGAAACATTGCATTGTCATATACCTTGATGACCTCACAGTATTTCAAGGAAAAATGGAAGAACACCTCTGTCATTTGGAACAAGTTCTTGCAAGGTGTAGGAAACATGGCATATCATTAAATCCTAAGAAATGCATCTTTGGAGTCACATAAGGCAAGTTTTTGGGGCACATTGTGAACAAACATGGAGCACACATTGACCCTGAGAGGGTAAGAGCTATTCAAGAACTATCTCTACCCACCAGCAAGAAAGGAGTGCACTCATTCTTTGGGAAGGTAAACTTTCTTCACCACTTTGTCCCTGAGTTTTCTGAACTGACAAAGCACATCACCTCCATGATGAAGCCTCAAACAAGTTTCAAATGGATCCATGAAGGGAAAACAACATTTGAAGAGATCAAGAGAGCTATTGTTAAAGCTCCAACCCTTGTATCCCCAGATTTCAACAAGGAATTCATCATGTACTGCTATGCCTCAGAACACACTCTTTTTGTTGTCCTTGTCCAGAAGAATGACGAAGATTTGGAAGCACCTATTGTTTTCATGAGTTTTCCCTTTGAAGAAGCATGAGTTAAACTACAGTCAATTAGAGAAACATGCATATGTAGTGGTCAAGGATGTGAAGAACTTCAGGTTCTACATTCTCAATTCTCATACTGTGGTGATGGTCCCTGGAAGTGCAATCAAGTCCATCTTGACCCAACAAGACCCTGGAGCCAAAAGAGGAAATTGGATTGCAAAGACTCAAGAGTATGATCTGGAGATTAGGCCCTCTAATCTGGTAAGAGGAAATGGTTGTGCAAGTTGATTGCTGAAGATGAAACTCTCAAAAATCAACATGGAGAAAAATATGACATTTACTCAACCTACCTAGAAGACTACGCACGAGTTGTCTTTGTAACCACTACTAATGAGTGGTATGCATATATTTCCTTTATGTTCACTTATGGAGAATGTCCCACCTCATCTTGATTACAAGAAAAGAAGAACTCTCAAGTTGAAGGCAACCAAGTACGTGATCTGGAATCATGCACTTTACAAGAAAGGGATGGATGGTTGTTTCCTTAGATGTGTTGATAAAGAGCAACAAGGAAAGTTGCTTAAGGCCTATCATGACCAAGCATGTGGTGGACACTTCTCAACAATGGTCACTGCCCACAAGATTCTCAAAGGTAGATATTATTGGCCTTCTTTTTTTTTGATACTCAAAATTGGGTTTCCAAATGCAAAGCATGCCAACAATTTGTTGGAAAACCAAAGTTAGTTGCATTGCCACTCAGGCCTGTGATCATTGAAGAACCATTTCAACAATGGGGGTTGGACTTCATTGGTGTGTTGAATCCTCATTCAAGTGCAGGGCATACTTATGTGCTCACTGCCATAGACTACTTCACCAAATGGGTGGAATCCATTCCAACCAAACAAGCTATCTTTGAAGTGGTATGTAGCTTCATCAAGGAATACATCATTGTTCATTTTGGAGTGACTCAGAAGATTGTTGTAGACAATGCTACTGATTTCTCTTCAAAGGAGCTGACAGAGTTCTATTATAGTTTTGGAATATCTCTAGCCATTCTTCTTAATACTATCCACAAGGAAATGGTAGAGCTGATTCAAGTAACAAGAACATTGTGACCATTTTTGGAAAGCTTGTTGATGAGAATCAAAGGAATTGGCACAAGAGATTGTATGATGCATTGTGGGTTGATAGGATCACTCCCAAGAAGGCCATAGGTACATCACCTTTTCAGCTGTTGTATGGAGTTGAAGCAGAGATCCCCATCACAATTGAAATTCCAGCTCTCAAATTGCTTCAATCCATGGAGGATGGCCAATACAAGGACTCCATTGACAAAAGGATCCTCTTTCTTGAGAGGTTGGAAGAAAGTAGATCTCAAGTGGTGGATAAAATCAGACAACATCAATTGAAAGTAAATAAACTCTTTGACAAAAGGACTAAGGCAAGAGAGTTTAGAGTTGGAGACTTTGTCCTACTTTGGGACAAGAGAAGAGAACCAAAGGGCAGTCATGGAAAATTTGATTCTTTGTGGCTGGGTCCTTTTCAAATTCATGGAACTTGTGGTGAGAATGTTTTTCTCTTATCATACTTGGATGGAACTCCATTAGGATTGCCTAGAAGTGGGAAATATTTGAAGCTATATCATCAGTGAAAGTGAGTTGTCCCTCACCTTGTAACATAGTTTCATTTTTTCCCCTTTTCTATTGTGTGTTTTGTTTTTCCCCTTTCTATTTTGGTGTGTTTTTGGTTGTGTGTCCTCTTCTTCCTTCTCTCCTTCTCAGAACTTGTACATGACTCTGCAAGGCCCAATGGATAAGGCACTGGTCAACGTTATATGTTTTTAAACTTGTGATTCTAGATCCTCGTGCCATGTTTTCTCCTTGTTCAAGCCATGTCATGTCCCCAAGCTAGAGCCAGTTGTTGCCCCCTCAAAAATTTCCTTCATTCTTCCAAATCTAAACCTAAATTTTTGAGTTAGTACCTTTTGAAAATGGTCAAATCTTATTTTGATTTTTTGGTACTTTCCAAGGGCCCAAAGATGTTTGGAACCTACTTCATCAGATGGGAAATTTCTTCCCCTTTCCAAAAAGGTAAAGAAGTCATTCTAACTCGTTGTATTTTGCAAGATATGGCTCGGCGGACCTAAGTTGCATTTTTTGCCCAAGGCGGACCAGTGGGGCTGAGGAGATTTCTTTGCCACTTTTCCTTTTCAAAAAAAAGGTGTAATTGGTGATGGTGGACCCACGAGCTCGAGTGGAGCGGAGAAAATAATAAGGTTTGATCCCCATAACCAATCGGATGCTGACACGTGTCCATTCTAATGTTGAAAAGTCAAAGTGGGAGCATGGGTCGATGGAGGATTTTAAAACTTTAAGTCTTTTTGGCTTAAAAGTTAAAAGAGATGAATCAATTTGCACTCTCAAATGAATCAAGAGGTGCCACATGTCCCTGTTGACCGGTCAAAGAGGGCGATGGGCTTTCAGCGAGTTTTCAAGTTTTTAGCCTTCGGGGATAAAAGTAAAAATTTGTACATGATTCCTGCAGTGAATCAAGTGTTACCACGTGTCCACATGGGAATGCGGGTTAGCAGAGAAATTTATGATATTGAGCCATTTTCACCAAAGGGATAAAATCCTCTAAATTGGCCCTCGATCCCATCGCCAATGAAACAGTGCCACGTGTTCATGTGGGTTGACGGTAGGTTTTTGTAACATTAAGCTATTTTTGCCCAAAGGTTCAAAATGCTCTAATTGAGCCGTGATCTCGCAGCCAATCAAGAGATGCCATGTGTTCATGTGGGATGTGGGCCAGCAGAGGTTTTTGTGATTTTGAGCCTTTTTCCAATAAAGGTTCAAAATGTTCTAATTTGAGCCGTGACCCCATATCAAATCAAATGGTGCCACGTGTCCTCTTTGAAAAGTCAAATCGGGCCGGCGGAGGAAATTGTTCCAAATTGCCAAATTTTGAAAAAGTTATAAAATGAAAAGGTGCTCCCTGCGACTGCTCCAATCACCTCCTGCCACATGGATGGCTCAAATTTAAAGTTATAAAAGGTAATCTAACGGTTCATATTCAAACCTGCAAAGTTTGTAATGGTTATAATTATGAATTCTCTTGGCATTTCCCGCCAAAAGTCGTTTCTCTATAAATCAAGAACCTGAAACGGCCCGAATGATTAGATTCAATTATAACCATTTCTTGGATGCCTTGGGAATTTGTAATTGCCTCTTTTGGGCTATTTGATTTCCTCTAGAAGTCATTTTATGGGTTGGAAATTGAATTTGAATACTACAAATGCATTTTGCGAACAGGGGATAAAAACAATAGTGAATCTTCTTCTATTCTTCCTTTTTCTGCAATTTTCCTCTATTTCCATTCATTGTACAAGTTTTTAATCTGGTTTCAATAAGAAAATAAGGAATTTTAAGTCTCTTTGATGTAGATAATGAATTGGTACTTTGTGACCAAGCTGTTCTTTTCCGTCTTGTAGCTAGGGTTTTGTAAATTTGTTCTTCTTCTGATATCTAATGCATGTTATGAACCTTCTGATCAATGTATGTGGGCCTCTGATGTCCTACCTTCATCATTGATCTTCTTTCCTTCATTCCCACTCCCCTCTCCCACTCTCAGACCAATTTCTTCCCTAGCAAGAAATTGTAGGCTTTGCCATAGGGTCAGTGGAGTGCCCCTATGGATCTCTGGTTGAAAAAACCACCATTGAATCCACCTATTTTACATGCATAATATGGCAGCTACACCATTCAAAGTAGAGGGACTTAGATTCCCATAGTGTTGGTGAGGAAAACTACAAATTTTTCCTCAAGGCAAATTTCCAAGCCAATAAATTCTGTGAGGGATTGTTGCGCATATTTTATCCCTTATTTCCTAACACAAAGAGTGGTTGGAAAGTTTAAAAAGGCTCAGGGTGTCCCAAATGGGACTAGGGCACCAGGGGCACCCCAATACTGGGATAGGAACCCCATTCAAAGATAGAATGAAACCAAATGGTAAAAATGACTAGCGAGTAGATGTGGGGAGGTCAGTAATGATGAAGAAAAAAAAGTAAAATGGCCAAAGGACATGGGTTAATTAGTATTTTCTTCACTCAAAAACCTTATGAATAGGTTTATGAGACCAAGACTAAATAATGTCTAAAGTGTGTGATTTTGTGGATAAATATATTTTACTGTAAGGAAATGTATTCAAATGTAATCAATGTTATATTTTGAAATAACATTGTTGAGGTTCCTCAACAATAATTTCTCTTTCACTATTGAAAATTTGCATGTCTTCATAATATATAAGTTATCATTATTGTTCATCTTATTGATATGTTTTGTTTCAATATTTGTATTCGTTAAATTCATACACGTTACAAAGATTATATCCGATATTAAATACATATCATATCATGAGAGACAATATGATATTGTATTTGAAGAGAAAATAATTAGTGTTCTATATTATCTTTAGAGATACAAAATAATTAGTATTCTATATCACCTATGGAGAGATAAATGTTTGAAACATTAAATACAAACACTAACCTTGAGAAAATAGTTTAGATAAAGCATGACTTTTTTTCTTACATAAATCTCTCAAAGCAATTCTTATCGTGGAAGTGTGGCCATTTCAATGATAATTATATTTTTTCTCTATGCCCAACAATTATTTTAAGGTGTACATATATTACTATAAATTACTTCTTAATTCCATGAGTCTAACAAATATTGATGAAAAAATAAATATATATTATGCTCCTTTGTTTGATCTCGAAACCTTTATATAATGACCACTTTTTTTGTTAGCAATGGAATTAAACTTTTGGACTATACCAAATATTTATGATTTGTACTTCAAGAAATAATTTCAAGTCTTTATACTACAATAATCAGAAGAATTCAATGAATATATAGGCTTTCTCTATTTGTAGGTGTTTTCATATGTTTACATAGATCTAAGTGAACAATCTCAAGAGGATCTCTATCTCTATATGGGTTTCTAATAGGGAAAAATTTTCTATGTTTCTTTCGTATAATATATATTTCATAAGGATTTCTTGAATAATCTATTAATGGAAATCGATTTTCCATATTATTCTCCTACAAAATATTTTAAACCAACAAAAATTAATCTCTCAAACCATAAAATCTGTAACCAATATTAATATTTGATGAAAAATTTGAATGCATTTAAAGATTTCATTATAGTGAGAATTTGTGAATTTTTTGAGGTATTTTTCGATGGATTTTAATTTTATGTGTAATTGGTTCTTTATATTTATCCTAAGCGACATATTGAAGACATATTTTTAGAATTTGCACTCTAAATATCACCTTTCTGATATCTTATAGGATTTGGATTTGAAGTTATAAATTAGATGTATCCTTGGTGAGATCTTGTAACAAGTTGATTTACATTTTTTTTGATACATCTCTAAGGTGATAGATTATGGAATTTTTTATCAAAAATATCAATTTATATATCATTGCATTGATACGTTGTTGGAGTTTTTATCCTACTGGATTTTAAAATTTTGCTATAGTGATAACTTGATAATATGTAACTACTGAAAATTCAATTTGAATTTTAAATGGAAACATTTTGTTTATTTAATTTCATGCTTTGCAAATAAATTTTACTTGTTTTCTTTCCTATATCACACGTATATTATTAAACTTACAATTTATATCCATTTTTCATTAAATAATGCTTAATATTATTTACATTTTATTTTAATAGAGGAACATAATAAAAATCTATAATGTCTTTCTTCTCATCTTTCCTGGTTTTAATATTGATTGTTCCTTTTCCCATAATAAACACTTTGTTATCATTTCCTATCATTACTTCATACTTAAATAAATGATCGATGGTAAGGATTATCTTATGCAATAATTTGAACAACCATCTAAGCCATTGAATACCCTCAAATACATGCCAAACTACATGAAATATCAATCCTTTTATAAAGGAAAATCTATCACACATTCTTCTTCAAGAAACAATACTTGAGCTATTATTTCTCATATCCCACACTACCGACCCTTCTTACATGGTGAGATTTTACAATTTCTCCCCATGCCTTACACTTTTCCTCCTACTAATAAATTGACTTCCTTTAATCTTGACCTCTTTTATTGGTGGCATGCAAAAAGCACCCACTCCTAAGAGGATAGTAGGGATCTTAATAAGGCTTCCCTTGATTAATCTCTTAGGCCCTAGTTTGATATCAATTATATTATTCAATAAGGTTAAGAGAAATATAAATCTCTTTTCAGATCTCATGAGGACAACCAATCTAGGACTAATAGTAATGAAGCACCTACGAACCACTTTGTTGATATTATTGAGGGGTTTTATGATCAAAACTACCTTAATTCACAATATGTCAATGTGACTAGAGTTAATTATCTACATAATCCCTCACATATGGAACCCATCTAAAAACCTTGAAAACCCTTATTTTCATTATAAAAATCTCGTTGATACTTCTCATGAGAAATTTGATGATGATATTGCTCCCTTAGGAGAGACACATCAAAAATCTTCCTTAGACATCCTTATAAGGAATCTCTTCCACTATCCGAATATAAGGTTTCTCAATCATACGAACCTCATTTAGCCATGGTTCTTTCCTCCACTTCTCATCCTATTAGATACCATTATAGAACCTAGCGTAGGCCAAAACATAATTGCATGGATGATTTCAATTCTATGACTTGAAAAATCCTTCTAATGGAACTCATGCATACTTCCCCAGAACAACAAACATTCTTCATGTAATAACGCTATCACTTAGAGGATGCCTTTGATGAGTGGATGAACCTTCCTCTTTCCAATCTTTCCATAGCTTCAAAATCCAAAATATCTAAGCTACTATTCCCTTTAAAAATTCTAAACTAGAGTCAAAGAATTTACCAAAGATTATATGATCACCAACAAATTATTTTCCATGTTTATGACTGTCCAATCCTTATTAGTGTACTCGTTCATGATGCACAATTGAGATGTGTATCAGTGGATAAAGGCTCTAGATTCAATGTCACTTCTTCATATTTCATCAAAAACCCCACCTTTTATGTTGATGACCATAAGAACACACTCACTTGCCACATATTTGATAAAACTCATCAAAATCAGATCAATTGTAGTTTTCTTTATATCACCACCAGATCCAATAATATTCCCACTAATATTATGATACTTGATCACCCTCTTTCTTATAATATCTTGTTTTGATGACCTTAGAAACATTGCATGTGTCAATTTGAATTATACAGATACCAATGCATTAAATTTACTCATAATATACCAATGATGTATACATGATTCCAATCCAAATCCTTAGAATATATTTGTCCCCCTCTGCTAAAATATACTTTCACATTTACACTCTTCTACATTGGATAACATCGTATACCCTACGTTTTATGACTATAGACCTGATATTCGGGTCACTTTAGCCTCATCGGATGATGATGAATCTAATGAATTTCTAATTAAACCCATTTACCAAATGCAATTCCCCTCTTATTCCTCTAGTTCTACCACCTTAGGACGAATTTCCTCTTAGTTTTTTAATATGAGGATCTTTCTTGTAATGTGTTGTTATCCTCGACATTGTAACCCCCTTAAAAATTATGAGTTTAATATCATACATATTTTTACAAACCCATCATCCCTACACTCTTGTAGTAAAATGGTGGTCATAACATAAGACACTACATTTGGGATCAATAAGCTTTATTATGAGGGCATGATTAGCCATTCTACTTAATTTATCATTAATGAATACTACATCTTATCTCATGTTAAATTCCTCCATTTAGATGTTCCTCATTACCAAAAGATCCTAGATAAAATTCATATGTTAACCCACACTACAAACATGATTGAAACATATTTTGGGGCATCTCATGATGCCACCTCTTTCCCCAAAAAATATTTTGTGGCACCTCCAAATGCCTATCCTCCCTTCAAATAAGAGATTAATCTCCAAAAAAAATTAAAATGATAACACCTTTTTAACAAGATTCTTGAAAATTAACTACTTCATCAACCTCCTATTCTATTCTTGTTCATCATGATTGTGTTTACCACTCCCGCTTGGGTTTATATGACCATAATTTCTCACCTTACATACATTAGAAATTTATCTATTTATATCTTCAGGTCCATAAACTAAACGACATCACGTCCTTGTGATACCTTTTATATCACTTTATTGTCATCATAGTATCTACCCATTGGTTTTTTTGAATTCCTTAATGGTGTTATCCACCTCTTAGCTATCATCCCTCCCACACACCTCTGAGTCATGTGATTAATTTATTATTTTATTGATTATATTCTAGTGTTTCTCTTAAGTGTTATTTATCTAGGGTATCATTATCCAAATAAATCCAAGAGTTATTTAGGTAACTTGTATTTACATTCTGGTTCTGTGGTTCTATGTTACAGGTTGCACATACCTCATTTGATCCTTTGGAAAATTCTCTTGGTTGCAAATTCCTCGCATACTCTTGCATGCTTCTACTTTTCTTCATCCTTTAATTTTCCTTTTCCTCTTTATTCTATTTCTCTCGTGTGCACCCTTTATGAATTCACCTTCTTCCCTATAGTTCATGCATCTTACGCACGTGACCTGAACTTGCTTCAAAATCAGCTAAGTCCTTGGCAGTCTTGTGCACCGTGCACATCACTTTGTAATAGTTACACCTGGACCATATATTCCTTCCTCAGGTATTTCTCCCATTTCCTCTTACGTGTGTTACCTTTACGTATGCATTACTTTGGTTTTCTTCTCGTACCTCATTCTTTCATGTGTCTGCCTTTATGCCTTCTTATATTCCACGTATTATGTGTCAGACCTTAAGTGTGCTAAACGCAACCAAATAAAGTGCGTTCAACAAGGTGTTGAATCCTTACAATAAACCAGTGGGTGACACGTGGTATAAATGACAAAATAAATCAGTAGTTGTCAATTTATTTAGCCAATCCACGTGCACTACGTGTCTTCCATGCCTATTTTACACTACATACCTTTTGACATTCATAAATTTTGTTCTAGTACTTAGGTTCTCTATGCACCCAGACTTTTCAAAAAGCTGCTAATGTGGGCTGCATGCTATACCATCCAAATTCAAATTTTAGTAGGATTTGGTAGGTGAGAAGCTATAAAATGTTTTTCATGCCATACATGAAGGGTATGATTGCTCTAACCACCTGATTCACTTGATATCTTTCCCCTTTTCTTCTCCAACATGCCAAACAAACATGGAGAAGTGCACTTGACAATTCACAGGTAGATTTCTAAGCATTCATTGTTGGTAGTTGAGTTTTCAAATCAAACTTCCCTCCTCTTTTCTCTCATCGATCCATCTATAAATGTAAATATATTGGCTCATTGTAGAGGGTTAGACATTTTACATCCTTTAGCATTTGCTAAGGATCCTATATTTCTACATTTTGAGTTACAGACCTCTAGATCTGGTTCATGCATGTGAATATTAGCCTGCAAATGCCATTAGAATTGACTATGCATTTCTAGAAGTAATGGGAGCATTATTTTTTGGATATCTTTTGCCTTAATGTGTTTATGTTCTTCTTCCTTTCCTTCGTTTTACATTGTGTGCTTACTATGTCACTTTAAGTTCCTTACAGCTCCATTTTCTAGTTTTCTTTCATGGAATTGATGGTGTAAATGCGTTTTGATTTGTGTTATGCGTGCCTATCCTCCCCTCATTATTTCTCCTTCATTTTAACTTAGATTAGATAGTGTTCATCCAACCTTTTATGGTGCTATCACCTCCCTTAGTTTAGTTTTCCCTTTCTGTTATCCCTCTATCCCTTGTTCTTTGGAATTTTTAGCTTAAATTTCCCTTCCAACATTAGGAGTATCAGTAGTAGTAGAATTAGGTAGAGGAACCGACCTTCTCCGGAGGTATTTCTCAAGCACACAATGTCCCACAAAATGGATACAGTCCCATTGTTGTTGAAAATTACTCGGTTCTACCAGATCCAAGACTTGGGTGTAAGTTTGACAACCAACAAGTACCAAGCATGATATTTATCTCTTTGCATGAAATTCGAGAGAAACAAATAAGTATAAGTCAAGTATATTTTATTTAGCATTTCATTACTTTATTTTATCTCCTTAGTTTAAGAATGTCCTTTTGATTTTGTGTTACATATATATTTTTCCAAATACCATCTTGTGTTTCACTATTGTGACTCATGGTGATCTTTGGTTTGGAAATATGTATACACCATATTTTATTTGTTTTCTAACACTTTGTTTTGTGTAAGGGTTGCTAATGCACTCTACTCCTGAGATGGTTCTTTACGGGTATTGTTGGGATTAGGGTATTATAAGACTTGGTCATGTTGTCTACACCACAACATTTGAGACATTTTCTTATCATCCATGGCTCTCTTACCATTGCCTCATTTCTTCCTTTTTTCACACATCGTACTCACCATATGTACTTACCACCATTATTCTTACTTTCTCTCATTTATTCATGGTCTTTGCACTACTTTTCATCATCTTGGATCTTCGATGTATCTATATTATGTCTTTATCTTCCATTACCCATTATTTACACCTTTGACTATAGTATTACAACAAAACACAACACCATATACCATGGAAGATGGTGTTCAAATTTTTGGGTATGATAACATCGACCATAGTCGATGTTGTCAATTCTTTTTACTTTTTTCATATTGTCATTCTATGAACATCATCATTCATTAACTTACACACTTGACATATTAAATTTATCTCCCACTTATATATGGGAATTGGATTCCTAGAGCTTACCCTCTTACATTTTGATCACCATAATGAGTTAGGATTGGAGATATTCCTATTTATCTTTCTCCTTATCCATTCATATAGATTCTCTCTCAGTGATACTATCTTTTAGGATGATTATTCATATCAACAGTCACGTGTGCATGTAAGTATTGCTAACCCTCTTTGTCCTTTATCTTATGCTTATTATTATATATACGATTGATCATTCATTTTTGTAAACTAGAGTAGATGTATGTTTTATTTGGTTTATTACACTTTCTTATTGTAATTATGCTCCTTGTATTTATCCACCCCTTGTTTTTTCACTCTTTATTTAAAAAACATAGTAGTATACCTTTCTTTATTTTAGTTGTAGGACTTAGAAACCTATAACATTCCTATGGTTAGGGATTCTATCTTATAGATTCATAACTCTAGTGCTCTTTGAGTACCTATTTATCTACATAGTATGTATGATTTTAAATTGGATCCCTATATTTGATAACCCAATTGGAAACAGTTCTTTTACCTGTAAAACTAAAACATTATGTTTCTAGTCATTTGACCCTTTGAAAATAATATTTAATTGGATTTATATCCAATATCAAACATGTATATTTGTTAAAATATAAATGGTATCCCTTTTATATTAAGTAATATTGAATAATCAATTTTAATATAGATGAAAATAAGAAATAAGGAAAAAATCAATGCTTTAAAATATAAAATTTTTATTGCAAATTTTTTAACACTTTGTTGCTTTTCTACTAGCTTACATCATATGGTATGAAATGTCTAATTGATAGAGGCATTCAACCTTGTCAAATTTTTAACTTCTCTTACAAGTTAAGTTAATGTAATTGATTTACATTAATGAAGTGCATGCATATGGATTTGAGGAGATTTGCATTGATTTAAAAATATATATATCCGACAAATGAACACAATTTGATATTAAAGGCTAGTATATCATACAACAACATTTAAATTTAGTAAAATTACAGTTAGAAAAGATCACATATATTTTAAAACAAATTTATTCAAAAATCCATTCAAAAATTTTAACCAACTCCATCATACAACATTATAATCATCTAAATATTTTGGTGATTATGAGGGAACAAAAGCCCCAAAGAATAATAATCTAAACACACAACTGTATAATATATATTTCATTCCATAAAGCTTGTGCATTATTAGCTGACATTATAACTAGTGCTAATGCCACCCCTGAAATAGTTCATGTCAAATACATAAGTTGTAATCTTGATCTGAACCTACCAAAGATACGACTCTAAATAATAATAATACATATAATTCTTAATCTTGTGCACTCTAAAGTGATTTCACTTTAAGAATATGTAGCTTCGTATTTTATAGAGAATGCCCATAAAGCATAGGCATAACCAAAGAAATCTAAATTTCAGTTGATCATTCCTTGCTAAGAATTTAATGCATAAAAGAAATAACTTTGAAAAAAATGAATATATGAAAAATCATTTCGTGAACAATATCACCCAATGCCAATGTCATAAAATACTATGCGACTGACCAATGGAGTGTTTGACGCATATTTATATTCGAAAAAAAAAAATTCCAATACAAAGGTATTATTTTTGAAAAAATCCTTTTTAAAGTCTAAATTCTACAATTCTAATGCAAGTTATATCAAAATTAGTGTAGTTGGAAACATTTTCAAGAACATAGGAAAATAATGATGTGCAAGAAATAAAGCTGATCAAATGGAAATAAAAATGTGTAAAGGGGTTGTAACTATTTTTGAAAAGATTCTTTTTAAAGCCTAAATTCTACATTTCCAATCCAGATTATATCAAAATTATTGTAGTTAGAAACATTTTCCAGAACATAGAAAAGTAATGATGTGCAAGAAATAAAACTGACCAGATGGAACTAACAATGTGTAAAGGGGTTGTAACTATTTTTGAAAAGATCATTTTTAAAGCCTAAACTCTATAATTTCAATCCAAGTTATATCAATATTAATGTAGTTGGAAACATTTTCCAGAACATAAGAAAGTAATGATGTGTAAGAAATAAAACTGACCAGATGGAAATAACAATGTGTTAAGGGGTTGTAACAAGAATGAAAGCAATGGAAACTATAGTAACAAGAATATTGTCCTTTTAAAAAAAAAGCGGTTGTTGGCTAGAGTTTATTGATATGGTCTTTATTATGTGTATAATATGTGTGCGCTAAATGTTTGTTTTGAGTTCTACATGGAGAAATGTAATATATATATATATATATATATATATATATATATATATATATATATATATATATATATATATATATATATATATATATGAACATATATATGATTAATGTGGTAAAAAACTGGCCATATAACCATTCAAAAATTAAATACGGAAGTATTGAACCAGGTGCAGAAGAATTCTCTATAAAATAAAGCTTTCATGAGCCCATGTGTACACTTAAAAAATTTAAATATAAAATTGCAATTTCACTTGAATACAAACACAATAGTCCTTAAATGAGTCTATATGAAACAAATATTACGGCTTATCTTATTTAGAACCTTAGATTCCTTGGTGTTCCGAGAAAATATTCTGAGCATTGGAAACCGAGAAGCGAAGAAAACTAGGAAACCTAACATAAAATGAAAGTTTGTGTATTATAGTGTGAATATCATGTTTAAAAATCAATGTTGGCTACTACCGAACAGGGGGTCAACCATGTGAAGCCCTCCCTTGATGATTCAAACATGAATATAACAATAGGAAAACACAAATAATCAAAATATATTAAAAATCTATTTTACCAATGACAGGATATAAAAAAAGCAAACAATAAAATAATATCATTAATTCAAAAATGTTTCCATATCAAATAAGTTATAATCTACTGACGAGAATAATGGTGTAAAATATGTTTCAGTGACATCTAAAATGGTGCAAATCCCAAGTGATACCAATAAAAAAGAAAGAGGTAGGTATTCTTCCTTGAAAAAATTGACATAATAAAATACACTTCAATCCTTGATACTCAATTGAAGAAATGTAATATAGTCCCTAATAACGGCATGATATTTCCCTTATTCAATTCTTAATCTTTCACAGACAATGCAGTCTAATCGATAGCCAAAATGTTGGTATTTTTTATTTTGTTTTTGATTTACTTTTGTTTGCTAATAAATATATATGGGTACACCTTTAATGCTCACACTATCATCCAGTTGATTAGAATCGCCCATTTCAATACAAAGGCATTTTGTTTCTGTGGAAGGAGGAGCTACTAATTTAGCATGTGGAAGGCACAAAGAAGAGTTACGCGCACATGTTTTGGAGGTGGAAACATATAACAAATGTACAACAAAAACATTTTTCTTGCTTGGGAGTCTTACATGAGCAAACCACACAACATGGCCAACAATGTTGGATTTTGTCATTAAATGTTGCATATCGTTTAAATATTATGTTATGGTCTACAATAAAAAAATATAAACATTAGAAAATAAATTCCTAGAGGAAAAGAATATTCTTAAATATTTTAATCAAAGCAATTACTATATTAATATCAGCATGAAATAAAAAATACCTTGCTTTGTCTATACATTAGGAAATGTGGTAGTACCCAAATTTTCTGAAAAGCCCAAACCTTGCCACATTAATAACAAACCTACAAAACCTCCATATTACATATCGTTTAAATATATTTTGCAACAGTCTAAAAAATTATATAGATGTTAGAAAGAAAGTCTCGAATGCAAATAATATTTAAATCCAATTAATTGATCATAAAAGTGATCAAATTGGAAGGGCTCGTTATATTTTAATTTGAAGGGTTAGGTTAAGCTTGACCATTCGTAAATGACACATTAAATATTATGTTGTCTTTCAATTGGAAAAAAAAAAATCAGTTACCTTTTAATATTTATTTGATTATTTTATATAAAATAAATATGAATAAATAAAAAATTAATAAATACTGAAAAATAAACTTTAAAAGTTGAAAAGTACTTAAATTAAGTAATCAAGATTGAAAAATAATAATTAGATATTTAACTCACGTCACTTGAAGGAAGAGGTATGATAGATTTCATTGTTTTTCATTCCTTATATACCTCATTCCAATCTATTCTATCCAACTTGTAGGTGTTGAAAGAGAAACTGTAGTGCCCACTTCCCTTTGACACCTTTTTGTTATTGATTTTGATACTGTTGACTATACTTATGGATATTATTGTAGTTTTTGATTTAGCATGATGTTAGATGTTAGAGATAATGGACTATTGTTGATTTTGATTCATATATGATGCGTGTGGATTATTAGAGACATTTTTATATTGATGTTGATATGTTGTTGACATGGTTATATATACATAGATATTTCGGACATGCGATATTTCGTCATATTGATTAGACCTAGACAATTGAGCTAATCTTATGATCATATGGTTATTGATGAAATGTAGTAGAAGAAATTGTAAATGATTGTTACTTGCCTAGATGATGTTTTGATTCATATATAGATAATTGTGGAGTTATATTGTATATTTATTTTGGATGTTTTGATGTGGCCATGAGGTCGAAGGAGGTGTTATGTGTTTTTGCAGGTAAACATGTCACAACAAACATCGGGGGGATTGGAGACCAACCACATTGGAATGCTAAATGAATTCAACAAGAATCACCATGGCAACATGTATTTTGTTATGTGTGTGTGTTTGAATTGTTGTTAGGGGGTTCCCATGGGGGGAATCACCTCCAATTGTGACCAAGGGGTTATGTGTTATTCTTGCATTTAGTTTCCTTTATTTAATTTTAGTATGTGATTATTTAGTGATGTATTTTCCCCTTTATTATTTATTTAACTTGTGTCTTGATTAGTGAGTTAATCATGTTTAAGTAAATTAATTATAAAAGGTTCAAAATAATTCATTTAGTGGAATTAGATGGCTCTTGGTTTATGTGTTGTAAGATTGAAGTGCTAAGTGACCTTGAGTGTTGTACACTCTATCCCCTTCATGAAAATTCAGATTTGTCCTTAAGGGAAAATTTTGGAGGCTTGTGGGACAAGTTAAACTTGTCCCATACCTCTTAAATTGCTATATCAACCCTACCTATGAGTTGGGGGGTCAAAATTAGGCCCCATTATGTGTTTTTGGAAAATAAAATGTAATTTTTTATTGCACTTTCCTTCTTGAAATTAGAGTTTGTCCTTAGAGGGTGTGGGTTTGGTTTGTGTGTGTAAGTAAAATGTCATTTCTCTCACCCACCAATTTATGGTGCATTGGGGTTGGGGTTTGACTTGTGAGGTGGAGTTGAGGATGAGTGATTTGGCATCCTACATGGAGCCACCTCACCCTCCTCTCTCTCTTTTCTATTTATTCAAGTTCTTTTGCTTGTTTGGGAGTTTACTTCATTTCTTTGTGCTCTTGCATTTTTGGGAGTTTGAGGATTTTGGAATGCTTATGGATTTTCATTGGAGCTTTTGGTGATTGTTAGGGCTTGAAAAAATTGGGTGTGATACTCTTGGATCAAGCTCTACCATGGAAAGGTAGGAGCTATACTCTTGTAAAATATTTTCCTTTTATATGGTGTATATGTGCATGTTTTGAGTGTTTTGGTATGCTTGTTGGTTGCTTGGAGTAGATTGCTTAAATGTGGTGTAGGAGGGGACTATGTGGATCTTAGATGTGGGTAGACATGTAATAGTTCATTTTCATGATTTGGAGGGAGTTGGGTTGGGTTCCCCACCTTGGACAAGAAATTACATGTATTTCTTAGTTGGTCTATTTTATGAGGGAGCCATAAGAGATTTGTAGGGAGGCCTAAGACAATGTGGGAGGTATAACAGGTACTTGGGGGAGACATAAGAGTGTGTAGGTATTTGAGATGTTATTCGAGGGTTTTTAGTAGGGCACCCATTTCCCATTGGGAGGCATAAGTTACTTCCCCATAGATCTTACTCCTTTGGCTTTTGCATGTTGAAACCTTGTGTATTTTGTTTGCTTTCCTTCTTATGATTGTAATTGTATTGTTTGGATTTTGGTATAAGTTGTAGAATCTTGTATTGTGATGTGGAATCTTGTTTTGTTGTCATGAGTTGAATCAATTTTTCATTGCAATGTGGTTGGGCTCGGGGGCCAATGAGGAGGATGGCTTCTCCTCCTCATTGAAATTCTTGGTTGGGTGGAGAGTGTTTCCTCCGCCCCCCCTTTTTGTGTTGTGACCCAATGAAGCATGGTGGATCTCTCTTGTTGGTGATGTGAAGCATGGAGATTTGTTGGTGTCCTCAAGAAATATTTACTTGTGAGAAAACCTTCTTGTTATTCCCACCTTAGGGTGGAAGACTTGTAATATTGTATTCCTTTTAGCTTTCATTTTTGTAATTTTTTCCCACTTCAAGTGGAAGACATTGTATGAGTATTTGTAAAAAAAGGGGGGTTGTTTTGATCATTGGATTTAAAATTGTGAGTTCTATGTGGAAAGGAAAGGAAATGATTGTATTTGTAAAGTTAGTTGTTGAGTGTAGAAAATAAGTCTTTTAAAGAGGAAATATTTCATTCCATTAAAGTTGATTTGGATATTCCATAATAAAAATGTTGTTATTGTTCTAAATATATATTATGGGAAATTAGTTGTTGTAAACTCTCTTGTGGAGTGTTAGAAATTTGTATGAAGAAATATTAAAATTCATGTTGTATATTTGAGAGGCATGTAGTAAAATAAGTTGCATTGGTTCATTCTCATATAGTGGATGAAATATATTTTAAACTTTAATCAAGTAGATGGAAATTACTTAAGTTTAATTAGTCTTGAAATAGGCCAATGAAGTGATCTAAGTTCTAAACTCTAGTATGTTATCCTCATTTAAAATTTATTATAAATCCATTGCAAATTATTAAAGAAAATGAAATGAAATCTAATTTACCACTATATCAATATATATCATATACCCAAAGGAAAGATGTACAATTAAAACTAGCTTATATGTCAATAGAAATACAAATAATTACCCACAAACTCACTTTCGGGCAAACCCAGGGTTAATAGGGAGCTAAATAAATATATCAAATGCTTTTAGAAACCCTAATGAGAGTATAAACTAAATAAACAAAAAAAAGCTGTTCTTTCCTAACAAAAGCTTAAGAGTGTCTGCAATGGCTTCCATTCCTCCTCCATAAGCTCAAAACCAAAGAAAGAAAATTAATCAAATGAAATGAGAAAGAAGACTTCATAAGCATGCTTTAGGGTTAGATTACCTGTTTCCTAATCAAGGGTCCAAATTTAATCCATCCAAGGGATGAGATTCATCTCTAAAAAAGTAGGTGGAGAGTGGGTGAGTGAGAAATTACCTTTTTAAAAACAGAAACAATTTTAAAGTTCAAAAACATGAGTTGACTTTTTAGGGGGGGGGGGGGGTCACTTTATGGGGTAAGGTAATGTTTATTCTAACCCCATGTAAAATGGACCTTGTTAATTGTTCAAACCTTGTAAAATTAAATACCGAGTATTTATTTATTTTTGGCCCCTTTAACCCTCTACATTTAAATATGGAATATTTAACCATTGTAGGAATTAAATTATTACTAAAATAATACTTAGAGAGAGTTTAACCATGCTTTGACTAATTATACTCATTATATTTTAATGTGGGTTTAATGTTTAGTATAACGGGAAAATTTTATCTATTAAATATATTTATATATAGAAATATATATGTGGCAACTGTTGTTTTTCGAAACCTTTTGTGAGCACGTTTTTTAAGAAAAAAATTATTCCATAACTTTTCTAGCTAACCCTAGGTTGTTCTTGGGTCTAGTGCGGGCAATTTTAGCGGGGCGTTACAGAAACACATTACTGTGTCTAATGTATTCAAGCAAATTCTAGACCTCTCAATAGTTTGAATGCAAGTTAACTTAGAAAAAAAATGTTCACACATTAATGTACTTGTTGGAAGTGTGAGAACTATTTTCCGTAGCTTCATTAAATTAGGGAATGAATTTTTTCCACATTTCATATTCACCACGTTAATTTCATGTCTCGAACATAGTCTTTTTCGAACATGTGTTTTATGTAGATTCACGACAAAACTTTTATTTTACTTCACATATATTTTCTAGCATTTAAAGTTGTTTAGGGCTATAAATAAAATGTCATTTGGCATTAAATTCCAAATTTTTGGTATTACAAATATAATATTTCAAAAAGATACAAACTCTTTGTTATTTGCGAATACCATTTGTTAGACAATTTAGAGCGATAAAAAAATTATAAATTTCTAAAGCATATTAAGGAAGATTCAGAGAAAAACAACTAATATTTAAGAACCCAATTTTGAAAATAAAATAAGGGCATTGAGAATAAAATCCCCAAATTGAATTAATAGTGGCTAGAAAAAAAACTAGAAAAACTAATATTTCTATTATGAAAATAGAAACACTCAACTAATTACTTATTTAGTAGTGATTCATCATCTCCTTAGATTGCATGCTTCATTTGTGTAAAGTGAAAGTAGATTTATTTTAACACAAAAAATAGAAAATTAGTATCAGTCATGTAATGCTACAATTATTCATTTAATAATTATTTTATTAAAATGAATTTAGTATGTATAAAACTTAACATGTAGCATTTAATATTTTTGTGACAAGTATTTTTTTAGTTGGCCCTTTTAATGACATATTAACATAGGTGCCTCATTTTAGTATTGACATGTAATTTTAAATTTTAAATTTCCTTTGAAGTGTAAATTATGAAACACCCTTCTATGACAAGTTGAAAGAGATTTGAAGAGCATTGAAAAATTCAAATTTGATCCCAGAATTGGAAATTTTTAATCTTTTAATAAAAGTAATAACTATATTAATATCAACATGAAATAGAAAATACAAAAGTGTAAATATAAATTAGGAAATGTGGCATCCAATTTTTTCAAAAATCTCAGAACATGCCACATTAAAAACACCCCTATAAAACCATCCCTTACAAAATTCTCCTAGGGAGTACGACAAAAAAAGATCATTTTTTATGTGTTTTTGGAGCTTTTCTTTTCCCCTTATTTATGGCCTCGTATCCGCAGTACACTTCATTTACAATGCGCAATGTGCTCGGTTTGAAAAATTTTCCTACCAAAATTACTCTTACCCCCCTTGTCTATAGCTTTTTGCAGAACCTTGTTATAGTCACTATCTCCCGAAATAAGCAACAATGTCTTATTACTCAATTCACTTTCAATAAAATCATTTATATGTTTTATAATACTACGATTTGCTGCCTGTGGTTTGTGACCAACTTCAATAATAGAAACAATTTTATCAGTTGCATCATCATAAACTCTTGATCGCGTTCCTCTTTTTACAAAACATAGGATCACATCAATGTCCTCCTTAACACCACAAGACTTCAAAAAAATTCTTAAATTTTTTGGAACTTTTGCATATATATCATCTTTTGGGGTGACATTATCAACGTCCCATAATCCAATGACTTTAGCTCTCCGAATAGATTCTATTGCATGAGCAATCACAGACATTCGTTTACCACTACTTGAGCTTCTTTCAAAACACATTTGAGAGCTTTCAGACCTTTCCTGTAAATAAATAATAATAAATAAATACAAATAAGAGAAGATTGAGAATAACTAATTAACAAAGTGATCCATACACAATTGATTATAAATTGATGCATGAATAAAGCCAAAAAACTTTAGAATTCCTAATATTTCTCGAACAAGATATATGTTGCACTTTAGAATTCACTTATACATATTTGTCAATGCTAGGAATTTGGCAAATAAAATTATGATGTATGGAAAGATACTATATAACATTCTAAGGTAATGGTTGTTGTTGAAAACAAATAGTACAAGATATTTTTTCACTACCAAAAGTAACAATACTTATCCACAATGTTATCATTTAATAGAACAAATTTTGAATTATCAACATAAAATAGATTGCCTTTATACAATTATTCTGCAATTCCATTAAATTAATTTAAAACTTGTAGAATATTCATAATCAAATATTCTTGTAGAGAATTTATATTTTATCATTATATTTTGAATAAAATAAAGTTTTATATTCAGAATTTTGTTATTTACACAACCGAGTCATATTTTTATCAAAGTCCAAAACTTTCAAATCTTTTAAATTTCTTTCCTAATAAAAGATACACCAACATAACATTTATTGTATATTATCTACTTTATGAAAAATATATGCATTATGAACTATTTCATGTGTTTCATAAGTTTAGTCATTAGTAATCTACATTATATAATGTACCATGTGACATTGTCCAAAAAATTTAAAATATATGTATTGTGGACAATTCCCATAATATTATTTTTTTATAATCCATATTATTGTTATATCATAATTTCTAATTTTCATACTATTTTTAAGATTCAAATGAAAAATGGGAAAAGTCTACATGGCTAAGATTATATGCATTATGAACTATTTAATGTGTTTCATAAGTTTAGTTGGTAATAATCCACATTATATAATGTACCATGTGACATTGTCCAAAAAAATTAAAATATATGCATTGTGGACAATTCACATAATATTAGTTTTTTATAATCTATATTATTGTTATATCATGATTCCTAATTTTCATACCATTTTTAAGATTCAAATGAAAAATGGGAAAAGTCTACATTGCGAAGATTTTGACTTTATATTATCTACAAAATTTTATGTATTGTGAATATTCAATGCACCACATAACTCTAATTTTCTATAATTTAGACTATAAATAGGGAGTAAATTTTAGGTGTGGAAAATGTGTTTTTGTGAGTAACATTAGCAAATGTGAAAAAAATTAATTCAAAAACTACATATTAATATAATTATATTAACAAAATTTATCACTATTCCATATTTTAAACATATATTCATTTTAGATATCTATATTAATTATAAATTATTAAAAAGATTAATAAACCTAAAAATATGTAAATTTTATATATTATTGATTAATTCAAACTAAATTTCAAGAATATAATTATCTATAGTTCATATTCTACATAATAAACACTATCTCTCATACATACTCTGCTTAATAAATATGAATTAAAATATATTTTAGTGTTTAGGGAGTTAAAAAAAATATTAAATTTCAATAATAATATTGATGCTCTCAAAATATGTAATTTAGCAACAATGTTATTTATATCATTACAAAATAAATATAAGAATGCATGGTTATGTTTTCTTGATCATGTAAATTTAATGTTTCATCGGTAATAACAAGAACAACAAATTATATTATAATCACCCATTTCATTTTATATATAAACAAAATTAAAAAATATATAAAAATGTCTCTTATAATTTTGTTTTGTTAGTAGATTTTTATCTTCACAAAGTTAGAAGGATGACATTTCATAATGTGTGTTACATTCACGTAATTGATTTTTACTAAAATTTTGTATGTAATTTATTTTCAGTCAATCGAATTAATTTTTGTTACATTTATGTATCCATATAACTGAATGATTATTCATCTAATAAATTTTATTTATTCGGCTCAGAGATGGGTAAGATGGAATTATGTAAAGCAAAAGAAAACACAAATCGCGTACGCCAAATTCTTTGGTGATTATAACATTAGTTATTCGTGGAATAAAATAGGAGTCACTCTTTTAACGAAAATGTTCATTACAAAGGGTTAGATGATATGCATAGATTTTAATTTTAATTTTCTTCAAAAATACTTTAAAAAAATAAGTTTCTGGGTAATTTTTACTCAAAATAATTCTCCTAACATTCTGTGTAGGTGGACTAGTAAATTAATGCATTTTCTATAAGCGTAAATTAATTCATTTTATAGAAGCACCTTATATGGGTGATCAGATTCTTTGTATATTGGTGAGAATTGTTTTTCTAGACAATACACTAATAATAGATAAATTATGCTTTTACTTGTTATAATCTTTCAATGATTTTTATTCATTTCTGCAACTTTTAATATATGATCCTATAAATGTGCCCGTTCATAGTGATGTACAATTTTTTTAGTTAAACATTTGAAATTGATTTAAAATGATGTCATGTTTTCAAAAAAATCTTACAATTTAATACTTTTTACGAAAGGTTGAGGCACTCTTTTAAGTCATGGGATATTTATTAACAAAATTAAGCAATGCCATATTTTTGAAGGGGATGAATTGTGAACAACATAAAGAAAGCTTTGGAGGAATTATTCACCTAAAAAAAATCAAAAGTGATCTAATATGATTCATTTAAACTCCATTGAAGAACTGCAAATTGAGTTATGAAAAGAGTGGTTTCAACATGTCAAACAAAAAAAACACTTTTTATTACAATTATTTCACAATTCCGTATAATTATAAAATATTTGTGGCATGATTATGATACGTTAGTTATTGATTTTTAATTATTGTGAATTTTACGTAATAAAATTATATTGTTAATAATATAGAGAAAACCCATATCTCCAAATCTTTATTATAAAAATTCCATATTTAATAATAATAAAATATTAGAATTTATTTAAAATATTATCCAACATAAATATAGTTGTAATATATTTTATAAATATTTTAATATGATACATTAGTTATTGATTTTTAAATATGGTAAATTTTACATAATAAAATTATATTGTTAATAATTTAGAGAAAACCCACATCTCCAAATCTTTATTATGAAAATTTCACATATTAATAATAATAATAAAATATTAGAATTTATTTAAAATATTATCCAACATAAATACAGTTGTAATATATTTTATAAATATTTTAATAGAGAACGAGAGTGGACTAATCCCTGTCGTAATGCTTATTGAATTGTTGTAAAGATAGTAGTATTTTTGTTGTTAAAATAATTAGATACTGCCGTTGCCGATGTTGTTGATGGCAATATTGTTGTCTTGCAGAATTTGCATTTGTAGATTCTCGCCATTACTATTTTGGTTGCCCTGCTCAACTTGTATTTGCCAGGACTAATGTGATGCTGACTTTACTTTTGCAGATCTCATTGCTGCTGCAGATAAAGAATTTATATTCTCATATCATAATGTTGTTGAATTTGCAATTGCAAATTCTGCTGCTGTTGAATTTGCATTTGCATATTCTGCTACTTTTGCGGCATTTATATTTGTGTGTGCTGCGAGGGCTGTGTACCAAACAAACAACGTGGACACGGCTTATTATCAATTTCCTCTTTGCCCTAAAAGTATGTCGTTTAGTTCGGTAGTTTTGGGGTTACAGCTCGTACCCTATGGTTGTGAGATAACCGCTTTTTGATTAAATCAATCCAAAACTACATAGCAAAAAACTCAGTTTACTGCATTTGGGTATTGAAATATTAATAAATAAATCCTAGCTGTCCACATCAAAAATCTCCAATTATTGCATTGAGGTGTTGAAATCTGATGGAATCAATACCAACCCACGTCAGAACCCAAGCCTAATCCACATCAAAATTCTCCAATATTTTTGTCTCTCAATCTGCCTATCAATAGATGCATCAAATAAAACAAAAAACCTTACTCAAAGCCCCGTTGCTTTTCTATACCCGCAAATATCTGACATCCCAACTAAGATGGAACCGCAAAGATTGTTATCTATAGAAAATTGATTGAATGCAAAATTGCTCAATTTTGCATTTCCTTTTACGCACTGTTTCCAACTGTCCTACAAAATTTGAAAGGTAATGTCATTCAAGAATACCAAAAACACCGACAAGAAGCGGCGACGTTCTAAAATCATGCCTGTGGACGGACGTCGATTTGCCGGTAATTGTCAGGTTAACACGGTGTTTATGCGGAAGACGGGGCAGAGAAAGGAAGTTGCCGGTTTGTTCTTTTTTTAATGACGTGGCATGTGGGTTCCTATAGTCTAATATTGTGGAATTGTCCCATATATATATATAGATATATATATATATATCTATATATATATATATATATATATATTTATAACAAACTTTAGAAAATTTATATTACTTTATAATAATAAAAATAAAAATACATCAAACTAAATAATGTGAACATTATGTATTATAAAATTTTAAACAAATAGAATTAATAATAAATATTAATGTGTGTGTGTTATATATTTTAGAAAGGCTAATATAAAATTATAGTATTTTATAATAATAAAAATACATTGAATTAAATAATGTGAACATAATGTATTATATAATTATTTATTATATAATACTAGTTAATATATATGCGTATGTTATATATTTTAGAAAGATTAATATAAAATTATGTAAATATAAAATTGTAGTATTATTTCATATTTTAATTTTCTCTATATTTTCAGAAAATTAATATAAAATTAAGGTAGTGTAAAAATGCCACTTTAACTGGAAAGATATATTTTTAAAATACTAAAAAAAATTATGGATGTGGAAATATCGCAATCCAATGGTGAAAATCAAGTCACATCATTAAAATGTTCTATAGAATTTAGAGTGTAACCATATTACCTATTAAATTTTGATTTTCTAACAGGTAATTAAACAAAAAATAAGGGAAAACTCACAACTTTTCCCACGAATGCTATGTCTATGATGGATTAACTCTTATAGCCATCTTCTAAAATCTATCTCCCATCTCTATCTCTATCTTTCTATGGAGATAAATCGATCATCTCTTCTTCTTCATTCTTCTTGTAACTCTATATCCATCTCCATCTTTCTATCTTTATAAAATTCATACAATATACCTTCGCTAGACTCATGTGGAATTAGATGTCACCATCCTTGCATTCTTCAGTCTCCCATTTCAGTTCAAAGAACTTGCATTATGTTTTTACCCTTGTCTTCAGAAATTGGTAACTTTCTTACTTTCCCTTTTGGAATGTATACCAATTTTTACATTCGTATTGTAAGTTTTACAATCATTTTTGCATTCCCACAGTGGGCTTCACAAAAATTTCAGACATGAAATGGGATTTTAGGCTAATCATGTTTCACAAAAATTAATTGAAAACAAAAAACCTTTGAAGTTCAAGTTGCAAAGATCTTCAGTGAAACACTATTCTGAGAAATTTATTTAGAACTATCTCTTGCTAAACTAAGATATTCGGGAATGACAAGCTACCAATAAGTTATCACTAAAAATTATATCTATATATTTTCTATAACATCAATGAATTCATGTAATGCACTTCATTTCCATAGATATGGGTAATGTTTACTCCTAAAACCTAGAACCTTTGTAATTATTCCCACAATTAAAACATGAGTAAAATGATCCAGACATATATTTGTATGATTTGAAATAAAATGACCAGACATATAATTGGTCATGTTTCCACAATTAAAACATGACCAAACAATTTATGTAAAATGTTTGATTGCAAATATTTGGTCATGTTTTAGTTGTGGGAATTAACTTGTACTGAAAAAAAATACTTTTATGTATAGAATAGATACCTATTGATTTTGGAAGAAATATGTTTTCTCTAATACAACACAATCACATAATTTTCATGTTGAAGTTAGAGTATATTCTGTATTAATATTTTCACACAATCACATAATTTTCAATGTTGAATCATTAGAGTATAGAAGTGTATTAATATTTTCAACCCATACTTATGGCTCATTTGTTTCAAGGTTATAGGGCCGAAATTTAGGTTGATAGGTTAAAAGTATTTCCACCAACCCACTTGATAAATATTCGATTGAATACCCCCCACCCCCCTCTATACACCTAACTGGACCCTTAGGCATGAATAAATATGTTTAATTTTATTTCTTTATTATTTTATTTCAAAATAAGATAATCCCATATGCAAACTGCCTTATTAAACCTTAAATGTCCAAATTTGGCTAAGACCAATCCGTTGACTGACGTTTAACATTGCAAAAGTGCAAACATTTGTAGATTTCATATTTAAACTCCAATGCCAGTGTGTGTGGGAGCAACAAGTAACTTATAAAAGGTCTTTACAAGGTTATAAATAAATAGAATTACAATAAAGTTCTATGCAAGCTTATAAATATAATTGCTTCAGTAGACCCACTTCAATCTTTCACAGGAACTCAACTAGACCATGATCACAGACAATGTATTTAACCGTTTCTGACGGATTTTATTTATTTTTAACAATTAGATCATAATTTCAATAACATTCGAATGAACCATTAGAGCAAACCTCTTGGAAACAATGAAAGAATGAAGTTAGCTATTTTCATTTTCGCACTCACTTTCTCTCAGAAAATTTATGGGCTTCAACCAGAAATTATAGTTTTCAACCTCCACTTAAAAGACAATATTATGGCCTAGGGCATTGTTAGATGTATTGGCATGATTCCTCACAAACTTCCGTTGCAACAAGTAGTTGGTTGATAACAGCCTTGATGACCTAGTAGGACTGCCTAAAGTGAGATTGATAAAATTTCAATGAAATCTCATCATTTGGTTATAGGGAACAGATTTGTGAATCTTTGTGCTCATTTCTCGTTGTTAAAAGACTTAATGAGTTCTTCCTTGTGGCATGCTTGATTACTGTATCTCCCTTCCATGACATTTTCTGAAATCTCTGTCCATTGCGGGATCCAACATGAAAGTGGAGTCGGTAATAGAGTAGGGAATATGAAAGAAAGGCATAAACAACGTCCAAGTTCATTATAAAAACATTGATAATTGACTTCCAAACATTACTCGTTAAACGTAAGGCTTAGTATAATCTCCAAGAATTCAACTCAATAATAGGGGTTTAAGAGTTTGAGATATTTATATATCCAAATTGTCCATGTGATCTGCTAGTGTTTTTGGCAACAATGCAAAAACCAGAATACTGTCTGTCTTGACTCTCAAAACTGATCAGGAAATTATTGATCTATTATAGATGAATTATAATTGAACCAAGCATTTGAATTCAATGCATGCTATAGGATTCACGTAACAAATCTCTTGTCATTTTGTTCTAATATTTTTGTATACTCATGGGTTCCATCTTTGTCATATAATCTATTACTTATCAGATGCAAATCCTATTTAAAATTCACTTCCGATATCAAAATTGTAAAATATAAAATAACCTTTAAAATCTGACAATGGAAAATGAAACAAATAAGTTTACTCAGCATCTTCCCAACCTGTGTGTAAATGGTGAGATAGTGGAATGGACATGATGTTGTAGTTGCAATGACCCTAATAGACATGCATGCAAAATGTAGAAGCATACACAAGATACATGACACTGTTTGATAGAATGCCTCTGTAGTGCCCACTTTCCTTTGACACCTTTTGATCATCGATCATGATACTGCTGATTATATTATGGACAATATTATGAGGGAGGAATGATTTAGTACTTGATGATTAGATGTTAGATCATGGATTATTGTGATCTTGATAATCAATTATGATGCATGATGATTATTAGAGACATTTTATATGTGGATGATGATATACTGTTTGACATGGATATATTATGGATGTTGTTCGGACATGTGATGTTTAGACCCTATTTTGAGTAGACCTAGGAAAATGGACATTATTTGATGATGATATATTTGTTGATAAAATTTACCATAATAATGTTGGTTGCTTTGACGTTGAGCTGTGATTCATATGTATAATGATGACTTGCTAAGATGGAATAATTGATATCATTTTGGATGTCCTGAGATGGCCATGAGGCTGAAGGAGGTATTTGTGTCGTGCAGGTTAAAATATCACAACAAACATCGGGGGATTGGAGACCAACCACATTGAAATTCTAGATGAATTCAGACAAGGTCACCATGGCAATAACTATAATGTGTTTGTAGTGCAACTTCCCCTTGGACTAAGTGCATTTGATATAATCTAACTACTGCTAGCTATTTTTCTGGACAAAAAAATGATTTAGTATGGGTTAATGTCAGATCAGGATTATTATTGAAATATGACAAGTGGGTTGTTAGTGTATTTATATGGATTCCATTATCATGGTTAACATGGCTTTATTATGGATGAAAATTTGAGATGTGTGATAATTCGAATGATGTGAAATACCCAAAAAACATATCCTAGAATCAATTCATTAATATGATGAATCTCCCAAAATGAAAATTGAGATCAACAAGATCTGTAAATGACACTTGTGAGTCTAGGGGATGTGATAAGTTGAAATCCAAGAAAATTGATGATAATAAATTATATAGTAATACTACCATATCATTGGATGTTTTGAATGGCCACGAGTGCGCAAAAGGGAATATTTGTGTATTGCAGCCGTAGCTAAAGAAAATTACAATATACATGTTGGAAATCCAAGATTGGAATTATAGATGTAATTCAACAAATTTACACGGAAAGATGATTGTTTGGGCCACCAACTCCAACGTGGCATTTATTGTGTTGACTCAGAGATTCACCATTCTTGGACCACATGAATGTGTCCAGGGATGTGTACCACTGTTGATCACTAAATAATTACATTGTAAACAAAATGAATATATTATTTAGTTTTGTTTGGAATCATCCAGGATTCTCATTATTATTCATTGTTTGAGCATTACATATATAGGAAGTCAATTTCCACATAAGTCATAAAATTTGACCATATCCCATGGGTTATAAGATCTTTGGGTTCAGATCACTCACAATCTTAGAACCATTCCAACGTGAGTGTGTAAATGGAGTATCAAACACTCCATAGAACTTGAAATTCGAATTTGTAATAGGAGGTGTGTCATTTTTCCATTGCTTGTAGGACAAGTAAAACTTGTCACATACCTCTGTAAATTGTAAGGGATACCCTGAACCATACCTATAGTTGGAGAGTCTAAATCTAGCCTTCTTTATGCATTTTTGAAAAGACAAGTTGTAATAGTTTGTAATTGCACTTTGATTGGTTACATCCTTTTTAATTTCAACTCAAACTTTATGGGGTGTGGGCTTGTTTGAAGTGTGTAAGTAAAACTGACATATTATTCATGACAACTATTTAATATGCATTGGATAATGAAGTTAACTTTTGTGTTGGGGTTGAGGATGTGTGAAGTGGCATCCTACATGGATCCACCTAATCCTCTTCTCTTCCCTCTTCTATAAAATTTGAATTAGATTTACCTTGTTTTGGGGGTACTTCACTTTTGCATCACTTCATTTTTGGGTGACATTGCTTTGGGGTTTTTAGGGAGCTCTTGCGACATTAACCACATAAGTTGGAAGATTGTTGCATATTTGTTGCTTGGGTTTCATTAGCTTGGATTGTTTATGCATTAGAATCAAAATCTTAACTATTTTTGAACTTAGAACAAACTCCATCATGGAGAGGTATAGAGCTTTTGGCTCTTAAGAAATGATTCCTATCTTATTTCTATGCCCATACTTATGTAAATGGTAGACATGTCACCAGCATGTGTAATTGTTTGGCATATGTTGGCTTGTTCAAACACAACCTCAAGTAGATGGCCTAGGAATGGTGTAGGAGAAGACTATGGGGTTTATTTTGTGGGAGGCATAAGTGTTTTGGGGAGGTATAAGTGTGGAGGGAGTTGGGATTTGGGTTCCACCTTACAAAGAAATAGCTTGCATTTCTTTAGCTTATTATGTGGTGACATAAGAGGTTTAGGGAGGCATAAGGAAATGGGATGAATAAGGGGTACTTGGGGGAGGCATAAGGGCATGTCAGGGATTTCATATGATGTGTATATTTTGGCGGTTTGTTCTTAGGTGGTGACACCCATTTCCCCTCGGGAGGCATAAGCAACATCACCCATAGTTTCATGCTCCTTTGGCTTGCATTGTGAAGCTTGAGTATTGTTGTCATTTTGTTTCTATGGTTGTAAACTACAGTTTTGTTTTGGACTGTGTTTTGAATGAGAATTTTGTCTTTGTGTGAATCCTGTAATTGCCATGTGTTGAAAACACACCTTCTATTACAATGTGGTTGGGGATCGAGGGCCAATGAAGAAGGATGGATTCTCCTTTTCATTGGATGTCTTGGTTGGGTGGAGAGCATTGCCTTTCCCCTACTTTTGTCATGATCAAATTGGAGAATGATGGAAACACATGTTGCTATTCTGCAGCTGAGGAAAAAAGACAGTTTGATAGTCCCTTGTAAAGATAAAATCTTATTGTAACCTTTTCCCACTTCGAAGTGGATGACCTTGTATATTATTGTGATGGAAAGATGTTTTGTATTGAATTTGAAAGTTGTAATTTGAAATGTGAAAGAGATATACTCTATTTCTATTTTTGAAAGAAAGAAATTGTATTCTATATAATGAATTTGAGGAATGAAGGAAAAGAAGTTGTAAAGTTGTCTTTTGGAATAAATAAATGATTGTATTACCTTTCTCAAAATTGTATTTTTGTGTTGAATTTGATCATTTAAATGTATTTTAAATATCTGTTTTGAAAGGAAGAAATGCATATGGAAATAATACATAACTCTGTCTTTTCAAATGCGTGAAATTGGAAATCAGAAAAGTATTAAATTGCTTTTGAATATTGGATCTAAATCAACTAAATGTGTTAGATTGAAATTGGAAGGAATTCTAATACTAAGATCATCAAAAATAGAAAATAGATCCATTCGAATTTTATCCATGTTTTATGTTTTGAAACTGGCAAATATTTAACCCAAAATGCATAGCTTGAACCTGCAATCAAGAAATAACAACGAAACATAAAAATTGAACATACCATGATATAAATGAATTCAATTAGACAAAAACACTTAAGAAGTTTCTTAGAAAACTTAGCAAAATTGTGCTCAACCCGTTTTGCTATCAAAATTGTAATTTTTCAAATTGGGAATCGATCTAAATCCATTTAAGAAAAATTCTCCATGTCTATTTGACACCTTTTGATATCGATCATGATACTGTTGATTATATTATGGACGTTATTATGGTTTTGATTTAGTATGATGATTATATGTTAGATCATGGATTATTGTGATCTTGATTCAATTATGATGCATGATGATTATTAGAGACATTTAATGTGGATGATTATATACTGTTTGACATGGATATATTATGGATGTTGTTCGTACATGTGATGTTTGGATATTTTGAGTAGACCTAGGAAAATGGACATTATTTGATGATGATATATTTGCTGATAAAATTTAAATGATATGTTGGTTGCTTTGACGTTGTTGTGATTCATATGTATAGATGATTTTAAGATTTTAATTATATCATTTTGGATGTCCTGAGATGGCCACGAGGCTGAAGGAGGTATTTGTGTCATGTAGGTTAAAATATCACAACAAACATTGGGGGATTGGAGACCAACCACATTAGAATTCTAGATGAATTCAACAAGGTCACCATGGTAACTTATATTGTTTGTGTGTGTTGTATTTTGTTAAAGATTCACATGGGGGGAATCACCTTTAAATGTGACCAAGGGGTTGTGTGTATTTATTTATTTGGTTCCTTTTTATTAATGTTTTTATGTGGTTATTGAGTGATGTGTTACCCCCTTTCATTATTATTAAATTGTGGTAAATATTGTGAGTAATCATATTGTTAAAAATAAATAAATCAAATATGTCATGAGAATGTGATTAATAGAGTTGTTGGCTCTTCGATTAAGTGTTGTAAGAGTTGTGTAAGTAATGTGTAAGAGATGTGTAAGTAATGTGTAAGTTGATTTTGGAGTATGAAACACTTCACTTTCTTGGAAATTCGAATTTGTCCTTTGAAGATGGTGTTGTATATTTTTTTTTCTCTCCGGCCCGATGCCAGGGCAAATCGCAGGAGGAGGAGTCAGGCAAAGGTGGCGGAAAAGCGTGGCAGAGGAACAGGGCGCGGAAGGAAACATGTCGGAGGGGCATAGATCCCGACAGCAAAGGAAAACATGTATGCGGGCCTCCGAATCCCGACGCTAGAACATGTCGCGAAGGCCAAAAAAAAAACGACGCGAATGCAAACGCGGGTTTACAAGTCAGGCGAACAACAAAAGAAAACATGTCGGGGTTTCTTCCAAACCCGACAAAGGAGAAATGTGTCGGGGGGTCTC
>JAHRHJ020003727.1:0-124441 GCA_019776745.2 Taxus chinensis | reverse complement strand
AAGCCAAAGTAAATCATTCCTTTTACCATAGAAGAGTTAACTGCCTTAACTGCCCGGACTTCTCTTCTCATCGACGAGTCTTCTTACACCCATCCCTACAAGACTGTGAGCCGATGCTATCTAATTTATCTATTTCCCAAACGTCCCCTTCTACCACTCTTGCCTACACAAGAGGAAGGCTCGCCACTCCTTTTGACATCCTTAGACGAGAAATCTCTTACACTAACATCACCACATTCTTTAAACGTGACAAATCCCCTCGAACACGCCCTCCTACCTATTAGTCCCTCATCACCTAAATATTTTCAACGACCGGTTGACCTCTTAACATCTATTGATACAGTGCCTCATCTACCTCCTGTGTCACACCCGTAGTGGACTGGAATTACAACCCACCTTTCTTCCGTATAAAAATTACAAATCACACAACACCTGGAGACTGTCATTCCACAGAAGATAGACAGGCCCTATTGGAATGTTTGAGTACCCCTTTTTCTACTCAAATGCAAATTACTGATCCTGATGTCTCCACCATATACCCGAAGTGCTTACAGAAGCTTAAAATGCCCTTGTGCTCACCTTCACCCCCCTCATCTCTACCAAATGCCCCATCCACTTCTATCAACTTAACCAGATCTTCCCCTACGCTTGGGACCTCACCAATGCCCAGTCTAACGCACCCCGCCTAAGCGACTCGATCTATCCAAAAATAAATCCACTCCACCACCTAGGAGACAAACTCAATCCATGTGCCCCTATCACAATCAAAACCATCATCGTCATACCTACCTTCCATATTGGGACCCCATCCCCTCTACCTTACATCATATATTCATACCTCCTGCGTTTTCTTCAAAACAACCTACGCCTTCCGCACCTATACAAAAATTCCAGGGATAGCAAACACCGTCACTCCGCGTATCCTGTCCACCTATCAACCCTAAACAAATTCCATCATCAAAATATTTGTTTTCGGTCACTCCTATTTCCCCGTGGTTGTTTTCTGATACCCCATCATCTGCGGCCTCCTCATCCCACATAGCTTATGTGCCAAAGAAATCACGTTTAGTAAAAACCATGTATCAACACCCCTCGGCTAAACCACCACCCGTGCGAACCAATCATGCCCAAACATTACCAAAACCTGCACAACCAATACCCTCATCCTCTTCCGATTTTGACCCACTCAAAGGATCTTATGCCAAAATCCTTGCTATGTTGGTAGAGAATGCGACCATTTCCCTACCTCTACTTAGACCTTATAACTCGTCTAAACCCCGACCTATGGGTTACGATGAGTCTCAAATCTGTGCTTATCACCGCACACCAGGACATGATGTGGAGGGATGCAAAGCTCTAAAAACCATCCTTCGTCAGTCACCTCTCCAGGATAGAAAGATTAAGAAAGACAACTTACGAAGGGAGAGACCTTTAGTTTCCATTCCCTCTCCTATACCATCTGTCCCTGCCTCACCAAGATCTATCATTATTACAACCCCACCTCTTGAAGACCATGAGTTATCCCAACCATCTTCCTCATCTCAGGTCTACAAGATTAATATGATTAGTGTCGCTACTTGAGGGCAGAAAAACAATGGGAAAGCAAAAGAAAACACACCTGCGCCATCTCTTTCTCTGTCAAACATCCCGATTGCACCACCTGCCTAAAGTGGTCATTCGCGGACCCCGCCTATCCGTCTCTAATGGCATTGCCCACCGAAATATGATTAAACAGCTTCACCAATCACCCGTAAAAATGACATTGTAGGATCTCATTCAGAAATCTGAATCTCATCGACAAGCTCTCGTTGAGATCCTTCAAGGAATAGAGGTTTTACCTAATGAAACCCTGCCTGTCGCCTCCATTCTAACACCCAATCACGTTGCTTCTCTCACCAAACAACCCACTGCCCCAACCACTTCTGTCTCTGTACAACAACCTGCTGCAGTCAGTTTCTCTAAAGATTGAAATTGTCGACTTTGGTACAGAGACCCTGACCCTGCCCTTTTCATCTCCGCTTACATCCGGACATTCGAGTACGTCGGGTTATTGATTGACGGGGGGTGCTAGCCTAAACATAATCTCTTCAAAAGCCTTCCAACAAATGAATATCCCTTCTAGTTGAATGTGTGCCAACCCTATCATGTTACGGTCATTCCAATGACGCTATTACTTCTACTATGCACCGTGATCCTCAACATTCATCGTAGACCACATACTTTACCCGAACTCTTCTATGTCTTGGAGGGAGAGGTTCCAAATATAATATATTGCTGGGTCGTCCTTGGATCCGAAGCCATAGGATGTGTTCCCTCAACATTACATAGATGCATAAAATTTGACGTACGAGGGGAAGTCTTACACCCGTAAAGCTGACCCTCCCCCCTTTAAAACCTGCAATATGTTTATACCGCCCTAACGATGTGCTCCTATACCAATCAGACACCCATACTTTCAACCCAGCCCATCCTCCTCAAATGTACCTCACCATCCACCTCAACTGCAACCTACGCCTTCAATTGATGAAACCACACCATCGCAAAAACACTTCCTTCCTGCAGCTAACATTCCAACCTCCGACCCCTTAGTAGATGTTTTTCAGCGCCTTACGCTGGGGGAGTACAGTACCGCCTAATAACGTTAGTTCTTTCCTACCCCATAGGAGTATGGACAATTACATGCACATCCCACCTACGACCGTCCGCCGGGGGGCGAGATAATCTCTTACGACCACCCCATTGCCGCCACTAACCTAACGTATGGGGGTGTTGACGACTCCTCCATTACCCCCTGAACCTCCTCTTGGTGTGGTTCTTTCCAATCCGATTTTCAATACTTGACAATCGTGTTTCGCCCTCACCTTCTTGACTCGCGTGCGTGGAAAGGCTTTGGTTTTGGCCTTTACGAACACAGGCTGACATACACTCATTCCCGTGACTACACGTGTAGTAAAACACAATGATCCAGTGGTCTCGGTTTTCCGAAACACTACACAGGAGAACCTCATGTCAGATGTCATTCCTGGAAGGAAGAAGATGTCGCCCCTACCAAACCACATCACCCACCTTTGCATCATCACCCGCAGGAATCTATAGACCATTGAACTATCCCCCTAAACTGTTTGTTTTCACACTTAAATGCTTATCTTCATAGGTCCTCTCACTATCAACGCGCTAATGACGACCCATCTTTCTTTGCCCCTTCTTTATACAGACATGGCGCGAAGAGGATTCGCCTTTGATTAATGTTGTTCTGTAATGCCTAGGATGTCGGACTCCATCTCAAGTACCATCGGGCGGATGATTCGTATTTCAACGAGCCTTACCATCTAAAACCCAAACTATGCTGAACGAATCTACATAGAAATCAATATCCACACGGAGGACCTCACATTGTGAAGATTGGGACCAATCCCTAAACACATCAGAACAAGCCGCCTTTACGACTTTCGCTGTGCTCGCAAAAAGCTTTAGCATGGTCTACGATGACATGACAGCAATTGATCCGACCATTTGCCGTCAATAACATTTACCCTAAACCCCGATTCCAAACCAGCAAACAAAATGAGAAAAAGCATCCACGCATTGATCTCTGGTAAAGAGGAGCTCCAACACTCCCTTTCGTTCCTTTTTATCTGCCTATTGACTATCCTCATGGAGTCACATCGTACAGTCACTAAAGTGACAGGGGGACTTCAGCTATGCAAAGATTTCTGGGATCTAAACCTCACTTTGCCCAGGATTGACTTCCCCTTACTAGCATTGACAAACTTGTTGATCTAACAATTGCACGGTAATGAGATGCTCTCTCAATGGATGGCTTTTCAGGATACAACCCCAAATTTTGTTGCCCTGCACGAATCAACACCAAACTGGCCTTTCATAACTCCTTGGGAAACACATTCTGGTATCGTGTTTGCATGCCATTGGCTTACTTAAGAATACTGGTGCTACCTATCAGCGGGCATATGACCTAGAATTTCATGGGACATATGCACACTATCCTTGAAGACTAGGTCGACGATCTTCTCGGCAAGTCTAAAACATCGTAGTGAACTCTCGGAGTTTAACCAGTTTTTATCGACTTTGTTACAATTTCTGTCCGCCTTCAAACCAAAGAAATGCGTCTTCGGTTTTCTTTCGGGGCAAACTTCTGGCTTTACTCTCTTTCGTGGCTTGAGGTCGAATACATCTAAAGCAAGCTACCTAGAAATGCCCCCACCCAAAAATCTCAAACAATTGCGTTATAGTTTACAAGGTAAGCTTCAATCTATCCGATGTTTCATCTCCCAACTCTCGGATCGGTTGTCAACCTTTTCATCACCTTCTTAAAAAGGACATTGCCTTTCAATGGAGTGAGGAGTGTCACCAAGCCTTCGAAGCTCTCAAATCCTATCTCTTGCATCCACCCGTGCTTATCCCACCCCAGGACGGACCGCCCTTTCTACCTTTATCTTTCCGCCACTGACCATGCTATAGGTGCTATGCTCGCACATCGGGATTCGGCACGACGAGAACAGGCCATTTATTATATAAGTCGTACCCTCGTGGATTATGAGACTAGGTATACACATGTAGAAAAATTGTGCCTTGCCCTATCATTTGTAGCCACCAAACTCCGACATTACCTTCTGAATCACAAAACTTTTGTCATCACCAACACAGACCCCATTCATTATATGTACGCCAAACCACATCTAAACCAACGTATCGCTCGATGGCTTATGCTCCTCGCTGACCTTGACCTTGAATTCGTACAACAGAAGTCAATCAAAGGACAAACTCTTGCAGACCAACTTGCGGAGGCCCCTTTACCTGGGGAACAATTTACCAATTTTACCTTCCCCGACGAACTCATCGCCACTCTTTCACTCCGGGAAGAGTTGTATCAAATGACCCTCTTCTTCGATGAATCTAAATGCCAGCGCGGCGGAGGAGCCGGCGTTGTTCTCATTCCTCTCGACGCTGAACCTATACCTCTTTCATTCCGACTTGATTTCCCTTGCACTAATAATACAGCGGAATACAAAGCCCTTGTTCTGGGTCTCCAAGTTGCGTTACACTTAGGCATCAAATCTATCAACATTTTTGGCGACTCTCAATTGGTAGTCAATCAAGTTATGGGTGTCTACCAATGCAAAAATGAGGAACTTCAAAAATACAAACACTACGTGGATTCACTTCTAGCCTTATTTACTCACTATTCTATACAAACCATTCCACGCTCCACTAACAAATTTGCGGACACTATGGCTTGCTTAGCCTCGCAAATTCCCGCCGCACCAACTGACTCTAAATTATTCGTCGTGGTCCAACAAATTTTTGTCCCATCATATTCAACCCCGGTAGTTTGTACGATAAATACTGTGTCTACTAGTTCACAGGATACCTAGTACCACCAATTTCACGACTACCTTACAATCTCTGTCCTCCCACCTGACCTTACTAGTAACGGCAAACGTGATTTTCTTAAAAGTGTTTTACGTTATGTTGTCATGGGTGGACTCCTCTATAAACGTGGCTTTGATGGCATCCTCCTTCGCTGTCTAACTGGCACGGAGGCCACTCATACCATCCAACAGGTCCATGATGGTATTTGTGGTGGACATTTTAGCGGCCTTGCTGTGGCCAAATGAATCCTTCGCCTTGGTTGTTATTGGCCTACTCTCAATAACGACTGCTACGAATATGTTAAGCGTTGTGTTATGTGTCAGCAACATGCCAACCTTCAACATACTCCTAGCCACCCGCTCCAGGTCGCTCGAGATCTTTGGCCCTTCTCACAATGGGGTTTAGACCTTATTGGTGAGATTCACCCGACCTCTTCACAACGTCACCGTTGGATAATCACCGCGACCGAATATTACACAAAATGGGTGGAGGCTATTCCACTCATTTCAATCAAAAAAGAAAAAATTGTCGAATTCATTAACCATCACATTATCTGTCGTTTTGGTATTCCTCATCGCCTAATAACAGATAATGGTAAATCTTTTAAAAACAAGTTGTTACAAGACCTTTGTGACAAATTTGGTATCAAACTTAGTTTCTCATCACCTTACTATCCACAGGCCAATGGTCAGGCTGAATCTTCTAATAAAACCCTAACCAAAATCCTCATGAAAGTTGTCAATGACTCCGGCAAAAATTGGCACGATCACATTCCCTTTGCCCTTTGGGCTTATCGTACTAGCATTCGTACCTCTACTAATGCCACACCTTTTTCTTTGGTATACGGTAACGAGGTTGTTTTGCCTCTCGAAATACAAATACCCTCCCTTAGAATATCTCTTCAGGATATTCTCACCAACGATGATTTCCGTCAAGAGCGGTTAGCCCAATTGGAGCTTCTTGACGAACGCCGTGTTACAGCTCTTGATCACCTTCAAATCTATCAAAAACGCATTAAACGTGCTTATGATAAGCGACTTCATGAGCGTACCTTTAAGGTTGGTGATCTTTTCCTCAAAGAGAATCAACATGTAACCAAACTAGAAAAGAGCAAACGTGGAAAATTTGCTCCCAATTGGATTGGGCCTTATATAATCACTCACACCTATGGATCTGGTACTTATCGTTTAGCTTCGCTTAATGGTAAACCTGAGCCTGAGCCCCTTAATGCCTTGCATCTTTGACCATTCTATTGTTGAAATTAGTGTTATATCACTTCTTATCCGCCTACTGCTCGTCCCTTGAGCTCACTTACCACTACATACACTCTGTTTCCTACACCTCATAATAACAATCAAGCTCACATAGTTTGATTCTCACCTCCCCTTGACGACGCCTTTCCCTTTTTAGTCTAGTCCATGACTTCAAAGAATTAAAATAAGCCGTATTCTTATGGGATTTTCTTGAGTCAAACTTCCTACAAACCTAGATGCTTCACGCTAAAAAGAACATCTAGTCATCTAAATTAAATATAGACTGCTCCCTCGAAGGACAGCTATATGCCAAATTATTGCTGCTATTCTCTATAGACTGCTCCCCTGAAGGACAGCTATGCACTAAAATCATATCTGCTACTATAAATAGACTGCTCCCTTGAAGGACAGCTATACACAGTCAGCCTCTAGCAGAAGCTTCTCGCATCGATCAGCTTCGTGAAGACCTCAAGAATAATACAATCAATATCCCTTGTAGACTTCCCGCATCGATCAGTCTACATTCAATAAAATAAAAGCCTCATTCAAAAGGAACTTTTGAGTCATGGACTTGTCTATTTATGGTAGGTTCTATTTCGTCAGAACACTCACTTTGTAATAAGTTCTCTGCACCTCAGCTATACCATCCACCTCACCTCACCATTTGTTTCAACTCAAGGGACGTAATATACGCTCGATATATTGTGATCACACAACTCTTTTCACCTATTGACTTCTCGTCTATGCACGGTACCTAGGGCTCCAAGCTCGTTCCACGTTGTGTGGTTTGTTTAGCTCTTTTCACCTACGGAGCACTCTTTCTACTTTGCCTCGCATCTAGGATTGTGTGTTGACCTTAATCAGGACATGGTTCCCTTCTACTTGGGTAGGCTAACTTTCGCTTCCCTTATACCTTTTACAACATCACCAATTCATTACCAACACCATCAACCTTACCTTTACCAATCTTAATATTTTTACCAACCAACCAATTGCCTAAACCGTACCAAATTGCCTGAATTCGCCTCTCCCTGATCCTAAGGGAGAACTACATCGGTCTGAGGCCCCTCCTTGCTTTGTGCAATGGGCTATGTAGGCAGCACTTCGGAGACATGGGGTCTCCCAAGGTTAGCTCGACCATCCCCTACCATAACCTATCATGTGTGGTAAATATAAATATTTTTGTGTATTTCTATTTCATCACATTCCTCTTTATCCTTTTTTTCAAAACACCGAAAATCAAAACACAAACATTCTTATTATTATCGTAACTCAAATCAACATACATATTCAGCTTTATTTAGATGTTAAACAAATACATCTTCTCTATCATCGACACGCAGGTCGAGCATCTTTATTTATTCTTATACCTTTGCTAACATTTACTCAAACCCTCACGCCTCATCCCGACCCAGGTGATGATCATGATCGTCGACCCCTTTCGCCGGGCCTCTCTGTCCTCAAAGGTACCACGGCTATTGGTACCCGCCCACTGATCTGCCAATCTCTCCTGTAACATATGAATACGCCCTCTCGCATGGAGGACTCCAGCCTCTAGTCTCCCCGCCCGTGACTCTGCAACCGCTAACAATCCTCTTGTCTCATTCACCTGCGTTTGGAGCTGCTGAACTAAACGCTGCAGATGATCCCTCTCTGCTGTAATCACAGCTATGTCAGGGCGCTCACGTACACCTCGCAGTTCTGCTACCCACCATAATCTATAGGCCTCTGTCGTTCCTGCATCCATTACCCTGCGATCGGCTGCTACCTCTTCAGGCCCTTCTGGAGGTGTTGGCCGGGGAGGTGAGAATGCTGCCTCGGCGTCGATCCTCATATATGGTCTATAAGCCAGGGGTATATCCTGCACAAATCCAAATTGTCGCCGCACGCGATCTATAGGAATCCTCTCATATTCACCTGGCCTTTTGCCCCATGATCCACCTCATTCACTCTACACCCCTTAACTCCTCAGCTATGCTCTCTGTTACCATATAGTTACCGTAAGGCCTCCAACAGATACATCCGCAACCGTCACCCTCTCCCATACCTACCTGTAATACACAATATCACCCGTCACGGCCTGAGATCTTGCCTCTTGTTCTGTCTGGACCCATCGTTTGAATCCCAACCTCTGTACTCCGGTCTCTCCTGCCTGGAGGGATTGGCCTATTGGTCGCACACAAACAATGTGCTCATAGGCCCAACAGTGTAATAAGTATGAACAATCCAGCGTCGTCCTGTGATTTCGCCTACAAGCCCATAAACCCCTGTATAGCTCCGCCAAATATGCAGGTGCCCATGCAAACGTAACATTCCTTTCTACCATCTCCCAGATAACACACATCAATGCCTTTGGAAATCTTCCTCCTTCTGCCCTCGGTAATGCATAATACCCTACCGCTATCATTAATATCACTACTAACCTTGTCTCCTTAGGGTGTGCTGCATACATTACCCCATATCGTATAGGATAAACCTCGCTGTGTCAAATCTCGTGCGTATGGGACCAAATACTACTTGTTATCGCTCCCCGTGCCGGCCTGACCTGATAGACCTCCTGTACCTCATTCGGCCCTTCCAATGACCCTCCCCTGTTGGCAAGGCCTCAACGTATTTCTACTCTATTCCCTCTCAACCGCCTCAACCTACCTATGGCCCGACCTAAGGCCTCAACCTACCCATTCGGCCCGACCCAAGGCCTCAACCTACCTATTTCCGGCCCGACCTAAGGCCTCAACCTACCTATTCGGCCCGACCCAAGGCCTCAACCTACCCATTTGGCCCGACCTAAGGCCTCAACCTACCTATTCGGCCCGACCTAAGGCCTCAACCTACCTATTCGGCCTCCCAAGGCCTCGCCCTACCCATTTGGCCCGACCTAAGGCCTCAACTTACCTATTCGGCCCGACCCAAGGCCTCAACCTACCATTCGGCCCGACCCAAGGCCTCAACCTACCTATTCGGCCCGACCCAAGGCCTCAACCTACCCATTTGGCCCGACCCAAGGCCTCGCCCTAAGGCCTCAACCTACCTATTTGGCCTGACCCAAGGCCTCGCCCTACCATTTGGCCCGACCCAAGGCCTCAACCTAGGCCCCCGACCCAAGGCCTCGCCCTAACCATTTGGCCCGACCCAAGGCCTCAACCTACCAATTTGGCCCGACCCAAGGCCTCAACCTACCAATTCGGCCCGACCCAAGGCCTGACCTAAGGCCCGACCCAAGGCCTCCCTTTACCCTTCTGGCCCAACCCACCGCAACCCAAGGCAACTTGGCCCGACCCACGGCCGCACCACTTCCATCCTCTTACCTGACCCAAGGCCTCAACCCTTATCAACACCATACACTTTTATCCACCCATCAACGGTAGTTTTTTCATGTTCAATCGAGCTCACCTGTTCGTGTTTTAGCATGATTAGGGTCCTTGACTTGATCTGTCGACCAACTTTGCCTAGACCTAGACCGTGACGTTTATCTCATCCAAACCAACCATTTGGTACTGCCGAACATGCCTAAACGTTCCTGTACCTTACCTGTTATATACCCTGGAGCTACTTCCTATGCCTTGGATACCAGGATTATATCACCCTTGTTTGGATAAACTATCGACCTTTGCCTCTGCACTGCTGGTTTGCTCGTCAAATCATGTACCCTAGTCGTACTATTGCATTTCAACATGCGTCTGCTTCCTTGGACCTACCCCACCACCTTACCATCCCTCTCTACAACATGTACCCTTTATCAACCCTATCCCTGATTTCCCGTTCACTCAATCTGCGATAGATTTGAGGGGGATTACCTATATCCTTAACATGAGAAACCACTTCATATTATTGTCCGCGCAGCTTTACAGAACAAGCTACACGACAATAAGGGGCTAATGTAGACACCAAATTTGTGTCTTACGACCCCTTGTGACCCGCATCTCATCTCGCAATCTAACCTCATCACCTAAACCTTACACAATTATTTATTAATTACCTTATAATTGATAAATCCACATCACCTTACCCGCCACCTCACTTTGCCACCTCATCATGACCTAGCCCTAACCCTAAACTAACCTAATTAAGACCCATGACTTGGTCTAGACTCACATCCATAACTAATGCCTCCTTACTCGCACCCAAAGCCGACCTTCTAGCCACTTGACCAAGCCCGCAACTGATCTCTCGGGAGAAAAGCAGGGAAGGTGGGCTATTTTACTAAAAATAGCCTACTTTTTCCTTACCGATGCCGGTTCCTACTCGACCGCCGTCGGTTACGTAACCGCCATCGGTTCCCTGTAAATGGGCTCCCCAAACCAAAACAACGGATCGGAATTTCATTTTGGAGATCAGTCAAAGGATTTCTGGATCAACAGAGAGCATTGCGAGCGAGGAACAGAGTCCAGATCTTCACTTGACAGAGCAGAGACGAGTGGAAATACCAGAAGTGTTTACAACCAAGGAGATCAACTTGCATCTTTGTCAAAACCAGTAAGTCACATCTTGCATGTCCTCTGTTATAACATTTCTTATGCTTCTGTGAATCTCAGTCCTCCTAAATCCGTCTCTGAATCTACTACCCAACGTGCCATTGCATCTAACTGTTATTCTTTTATCTTCTAATCATCTCATTTCCTAATATCATCCATAAACCAGCCTTACAAAACACCATAGCTACCAAGAAGATCCTAGAACCCACCGGTATCGGTTATCAGTAACCGGCATCGGTTATCAGTAACCGGCATCGGTTCCTCTGATCAAAACCAGAAAACCAGCCTTTCCCCTACCCAGTTCAACGAAACAATTTAATTGATACTTTACAGTCTTTTGTGTTAATTCATATTAGCAGGGGAACTGACCACCTTCGAAAGGAAGTTTTATATTTCCTGGGCCCAAGGCAGTTTCCTCATTTATTGTTTAATCAAAATCTTGTGGTCTTGTGTTCTTATTTGCAGGTAGTCCTTCCAAGACAAAAAGGAGTTCTTCGCAGTCAGCCTGATCTTTCTCTACGGTACGCGCACACCATCTCGACATTCCACAGGTATTCCTCCTAGCCCCTAACCTTATCTGTTTCTAAAAGGAATGAAAGGATAGAAGCAACTCTATTCCTATCAAAGCCGATCATTCCGAGTGAAACACGCTACTCATGAAAATTTTGGACTCCATGAAACTAGGTCACCCACTTGTGCCCTTTGATTAATTAAACATTCACATCATCACATACCTAGGTCTGAATTAATTAATTAACTATACCCTCATACCTCACCATGATAAACTCACCCACAATCACTAAGTTGCAACTAGTTAATTTAGTTAATCTTCCATAAATATAACCTAACAAACTCTAAATCATATATAAACTGACCCCTAACTAGTTATAACACAACTAAATTAGAAACCTTCTAATGAGGGAACAGGAAACAATCCTAACTAACTTGTTCCTCATCCGAGCTATCCCTCTTAGTATCTCAACCTCTCTCAACAATCCCTTTAAGGATCAAATTCAAAATGGAAAGAAAATCATTCTTTTAAGTCCCCTAAAGGAACTAGGGTGCCTGAAATCTCTGATTATTCTGGTCGCCGGTGATCTATATAAAATATTTCTAAGCCTCTTTGGGGATAGAGTATTTTTAGGATTTTGCAAGGGAAATTATGTCACATTCATGATTTGTTATAAGCCTAATTTCTAATATTCACCATCATTACCAAACCTGTCAAAACAACCGTCAAATCATCTGTTTCATTGTCAAAAAAAGTCTTCAAATGAATCTACGGTCAAGGTGACCTCAGCTCCACAACAGTGGGCTTACTAATTGAGTTCCACTACATTTTCAGAACCAAATGTAGTTCTGGTGACTGTGTGCATAATGTAAGGTTCTTGTAAAGTCATCACTTTGTGAAAAATAATCATATTATACTAAATGTAAAAAATGTGTTAGAATGTGTAATCATGGAATTGCTAGAATCACCTCCCCCTATGAAGTGTGATGTATTTTCCTAGCCTTGTAGATCTATTGATGATGGAGCTATTGGATGTAAGTGATATCTGTGCAATAGATGGATGTAACTCTAGATGAGTGATAGTAGTGGATGATGTAGGTCCCTCATTATGGCCATCTCATAAAACATATATTTATAGGTTTCTTTTCAGCCTAATTTCATAATTAACCCTAAATCATTTGTTACAAGAAAGATAAGAGACCTCAAACGGCTAGAAAGAGCCTAAAAAGTGGTGGGAAAGTGTAAAAAAGGATTCACATCACCCAATGGTGGGACCAAAGGTGCCCATGGGTGCCTATTACGAGGTTATAGGATCTAAGGCACCCTGTATCAAGAGTAAAACTATGAGGTAGACCTAGAAGACCAAGGACATATGGTATGCAAGGGGTCCGTAATAATGAAATAAAATAAAATAAGATTCCAAACTTTTAATTAGTATCTTTCTTCACTCAATAACCTTCTAAAGAAGTAGATCTCTGACTTAGATAAATAATATCTAAAGAACATGATTTTAATTCATAGAAGACGAGGGATTTTCTTGTAGTTATAGTCTCAAACTTCTCAGAAAATTATATGTCTCACCTAGATTTTGATTTTGGAGCGAATATCTCGATGTTCTCAGGTTTCATTACTATATCTAATGTATGAATCAAGTGAATAAGTGATAATAGTTAATCTTACATTGAGTTCCATTTATGATTTTGTATTAAAATTATCATCAATAAAGCTTAAATGTATTAAAAAGTAGGTTGATATCCAATCAAGGAAGTCTTTGGGCAATATGAGGATAAAGCCTGAATTCTAGACAACCTACCCACCCTATTTTACTATCTCTATTAATGGTGCAAGTGTCTTTGATTTATAGGCTTACTTTTAGGGAAAGGAAGTCTAGTACTCTTCATGGCGTGCAAAAAAATCATACATCCACCACATCTCACAGTGTATCTTGAATAACCCCGGAATAATGATGTTGAGATTAATTTTACCCCCTTTGTAATATCAGACTAGACCCCTGAGGTAAAAATTATCCTCAACATCTTGGCCGCATGGTGGGACCTTGTCCCTTAAAAATTTTTATGAACTTCATCCCTATAATAATATATTCATTGTTTTCACTACCTAGTAATCACCTAAGATTAGGCCAAATCATGTGATTGGAATGTGTTTTCACATTAGGTCACAATCTGTTGTTTTATGTTCTTTGGGGCACTCTCTAATTTGATTGCAGGGCATTGTTCCTTGAAATTCATCTCCTAGACTTATTGCTTGCTTTCAAATTAAAATTAATAAAAATATAAAAAAAGGAGCGCTCTCACGGTAAGTCCTAAAATCTTTCCTTTGCTTATGGTTTTGGATTTTATCTTTGATTTCTGAACATAAAAAATAAACAATGTGTTGGGTTTATGTTAATGAACCAACTCATACTTGATCATCTAGATTTAATTTGAAAATGTAAATTTGGTAGCAGTCACTTATTTTTCCCTCACACACATTTCCAAACGATCACTATAAATCAAAAATTGATTACAAACAACTCCCACCATAATATGATTGGGAAAATGTCATCACCCAACATGGATCCAAGTTGGTGTTTTGGCGGGGTATCAATCTCCTATCTATTGGTATTTATTAGCTCAACATACTGGATCTCTTATCACAGTGGGACCATGAAGTGAGGAGGTAGGCCCTAATAACACGTCCGTATCGGTAGTAGTATGAGTTGGACATCACGTACCTTGGGTATATCGAGAACTAGAATCCATTAAACAAACCCAACCATAAAATGGAAAAGAGCTTACCACTTCTAGGAAAATGTGAATCTATCTACAGAAAATTTTTCATAAATAATCAAGATAAATTAAACAATATATTTTACTTGTTTGTAAATAAACCCATTCAGTTATTTATAACTTTCTAGGTGCATTGTGTGTTTGATTTTTAGGTCTTACTAGGCAACAAGCTCATAACCAAATTCCTGAAAATATGTCTACTTGATGTAGCCTAGAATCCACCATGAACAACCCAGGTGCACTCACACATCACTCAGCCTGAGATGAGCGCTCACCCAAAGTGCGCAAAGGTACCAGGCCCCTCTTTAGAGTTGCTTGTGTAGGATGTTAATGTGTTGAAGATAGAGCATATTCAGAACCATAATAAGCACAAACATTCCACAGAACATAACCATTCAATAGTGCATAACCAGATCTAGATCTTAGGGAATCATGAATTAAACAATAAATATGACAAGATTGATCATACAAGAACCAATTACAGTCATGTTAACACCTTATCCATCCCAATATACTCCATTATATTAAACACTTGTAAAACATAGAAGATTCTTACATCATATAACATTACCATAAGTTTATGCGTGCATCAAATCCAGCAACATAACTCTACAATAACTCATACATAGTGTCTCTGTGTCTCTCTCTAAGACTACATACATACTTATAGGGGTGGGGAATTTCCCTTCACCACCTACACACTTCCCAAAATAGGTCACATGCTAAAAATAGCCATGCGCCTTTACAATAATATGCACACATGCAAGTGTGCTAATAATAGATCTCCTACAGTTAACTGACAGTAGTAATCCTATTATTATCCCCAACTCATGCATGGCGCCTAGTAGATGCTCATCCTCAAAATAACATTTGCATGTCATGCAAGTCTCCATCTTGTAGCGTGCTCCACACGCTATCTCCAAAAATAGCTTGTAACCATGAAAATGGCTAAGTCCCAAATCAGCTTGTCCATGACACGCGTTTCCTTTCCTATCCTTCTGCACCTTCAAATGTGCCTTGTTCCTATGCGTGAATCTTCTGTGTGTGCCTCTCCTTAGTGTCATACTCTATCTACTCAACATTACCCCACACTAATGTACATTTCCATCCCAAAAATGGGGTTTCTCCTGATTGTCCCAAACAATAAAGAATAAGAATGGAAAAAATGTAAAGAATCACTGTACAAAGAATAAACTTCTATTCTACAACACCCTCCACTTCAACTGGGAGGATCAACTCTAGATATTCTATTTTAATCTTAGTCTCCAATGTTTTCCAGTCATCCAACGTGGTTCTTTTCTTCTCTAGAATGTCTGTGGCTATGGCCTTCCAACTCATCTCGGTAATCTCTCCTTTCTCATTCTGTAGTACTAGGACAACATTGGCCATAACAGACATCCTTCCCTCCAGAAGATCCATCTTTTGCGCTATGAGATTTCCAATATCATCTAGCCTCTCCTTATGTGGGTTTTGTGCTACTGCAAGGGCTTCACACTTTTTGTTTTACTAATGCCAATATTTCTGCGCGCCCTAAAGTCTCATCCTTCATTGCCTTCAAAACTTCATTATCTTCTATTATAGTCCTAATCCTGATCACCGCTTCTGGTGATGCACATATGTTCAGAGCTTGATCTGCTTTCTTCAGCTCATCTTGTAAAGTTTGGAGTAATGCCTTGTAAGATGAAATATTCCTAACCATGAAGGCCCTTTCTCTCTCTACTTCCTGTTTAGGATCCTTTGGCATTAGCATTCAAATCAGTCCATCTTCAAGCACCAAATCAATTAATGTGCACACATAATGCATAGCTGAAGGAAACTTCTCAGGTACCTTAGACTCCAGATGTAGGTCTTTCTTTCAGGACATAGTCACAAATTTCTTCTTCCATGCTAATGAAGACCTTATTTTTCTACTCTAGATCCTTCTCTCCTTTTAGACGTGCTATTTCTACAGTTTTTTCCTTGTTATCTTCAAGTAACACTCTAATAGTGGTAACCTTATCGATATTCCTCCACGCCACCTCTATAGATACCTTAACCAAGGCATTTCTCACCTACTCATCAGACATGAGAGTGGGATTTATAGTCATGTGCTTTCTCTGAGGTGCCTTCTTCACTCTTCTTGACACACAAGACTCCTCACATACATCAAAATATGGCTCATCCATGTGAGTCTGCATGGACCAGGATAGCTGTTTCCTTGTGCATGTAGTGGCCATGTCTGGGTCCATCATCTCCCACCCATATAACTCCTTCAGGTCCATTGTGCTTTGAAAATGGGTGTGGATGATTTTACTTGTGTCCTCAACATAGCCCATACTTGGCACAACATATTCTCCACTTGTTCTCTTTGTTCTTGGCCCCTTAGGAACTTGAGCACCAAGGTTTGGAGTTGGCCCTTCAACATCCTGAGTATTATCATGCGCATGAGGTTACTCATGCTTTGTTCCCTTTGCCTCCTTCACCCCTTCCTATTCATCCTTCATGTCCTCATCTCTGGGATCCTCCATATCTTCTAGGCTGCACTAAGGTCCCAGGCACACTCTCTGCAGACTCCTCCGCCTCCTCATTCAACTTTAGCTTTCTCCTCTTCTTCTCAATTGCCTATTTATGAGGGGAGGTTCATGGTGATATTCTTATAGGTTGTGGATTTCCCACGCTTTAGGTCCTTGTTCTTCTTAATACCCTCTTAAAACGGTGACATCTTCATGGACTACTTTCATGTCCAAGTCCTCATCTTCTTCTTGCACCTAAGGTGGAGTATTCACGTGCTTAGTCTCCACTATATCTGTGGGATACCTCTAGCCTCTATGATCCAAGCCTTCACTATCTTTGTGTTCTTCTTCCTCCTCATCTACCTCTATAGTTGCTTGCAAGCTTTGGAGATGGCACATTCTCCACTATATGTTTTCCCTTAGGCGGCCATGGGAGCATGAACTCATTCTCCACATACTTTTTATTCTCCAGCTTAGGCTTAAGATGAAGATATACGAGCACGGCTCCACTGTCCCCAATAGCCAAGCTTATTAGATTCATACTTATGACGTCTGAAATGGGCCTCTCAATGTAGGCAGTCTGACCTAGAGACACATATGTCTTCCCGAGGGTGTGGTAGTCACAGTCTACCTTGTCTATGTCAAAGTTTAGATGGAACGCATCAGTAAATATGTGAACTAAGGCCTGGAAGTAGCACACTATGAAGGCATAGGGTAGTTTTCACCATGGGCTCCATGTCCCATCCCTCATAGAAAACCATGCAATGTAGAAGTGTTGGTACACCGCGAACTATACTACCTTTCCTACTACCAAAGGTAGATCCTTGGGAATGTGCCACTCCTCAAATGCCACATGAAGTTGGTCATACCACATTTCCACCCTCTACTTAAATGGACCACTCATTGATCCTTGACATAAATATTTTTCAAACCTCTCCGTGAGGGACTTCTTTTCTAAGGGGTACTCCCAGATCTTGTTCTTTGGCCCATCAGGCACTCTAATTTCTAAAAACACAAGAGAAAGTAGGATAGCACCAAAAATTATCTTTTCTCATGTGTGCACTTCCTCAACAATGGTGTCTGTAATATAGCCTACTAAGTTGTATACTACTCCTTGAGACATTTTATTTGCAATATGAAGCCACATGGTGTTTACCTACGACCATCTCTCTTGGTCATTCAACTTGGTGAGCAGATGTGCAACTTCCTGCACCATAGGAAACTTCTTCAGTTTATCAATTTCCATTCTGGGTGGACCCTTGGTATACCCCAAACTCCTTTCTTGTTTCTATGACCACTACTTTATTTATCAGTCAGATCACTAACAAGGTCTACCCCTGTGCCCTTCAATCCTGTTAGTGTCAAAACCAGGGCTGTGTGATCCTAACCCTTCATCTGAAAAATAAAAGAAGTCCTCATGGACTCGTATCATCAAGCCATTGGTATAAAGGTTCATATTTTCCAAAATATGGGAGCTCATACAATTGATAAACTCCTACCTGCTTCAGTAATTTTTCCCCAACGTTGTCATACACTGGCATATCCTCCACCATGCACTTGTTGGTCTTCTTATTTAGCAAAGCATCCAAATCTCCCTTATTTTCAATGGTATGGTGGTTGTAGTCACTTATTTTGCATTTGCAGATGGGAGAATCCCATTCTTCTGTAACTATTACTCCTTCTGGGTATTGCATCTCTGAAAAATTACTCTCGAGAGCAATTTCAACTTCAACTTCTACCTTCTTCTTTCCTTTCGTGCCTGTTGTAGGTGCTTTCTTTGGTGTCATCATAAAAATCCCACCTTTTTGTTGTCTATAACGAGCAAACTCAAATCCTAGCTCAAATCTACGTGCCCTAGCTTAAAACCGCGTGCCCTAGCTCCTTCTCAATGCTTCTTCTTCACTCAAACCCTTCACCAATGGGGATGCAAGCCTCTTCTGCACAATAGTCTGCTCTCCACATCTGGTTTCACAACGCTCCACACCTCAACACGATTCGCTCAGCTCAGTCACACTTAGCTCACTCAAATACTTGTGATCGAAAAAGGTAAAAATGAACCCGCATCACGTCCTTATATATATTTTCAAAAAGTTAGTGCATTTATTGCTCCTTCACCTACCAATAATCCTCTCATTAATTGACCATTTTCACAATATCTCTGTGGTACATCTTCACGCCCCAGCTATAACCTTCTAGTGCACCTTCCTACCTTCTAGCTATAGAATTCTCTTCCATGCACTTCCATGTTCCTGAGTACCTCACCATGCACCTTCCTTTGGTAGTCTCCATGGCCATTGCTTACCTCGTGTTATACTATTCCCTCATTTATCTCATCTATGGTCATCTTTTAGAATCAATATCCTTTCTAACAACTCCTTTCCATATTTAACTAGCACTTGTGACAGTTTTGTTCTCATGTGTACCCAGTTGTGAATAACCACCCCACACCAAATGGTATGTGCAATCCTCTGTGCACATAAAAATACTTCAGAATGATAATTATTTTCCAACACACAAACATGCTTATTATACAAAACACCAAACTAAATTGATAAAGCATAGTGAAGGAAGAAGGAAATACATTAAGGGAAATAAATGAAAACCTATTCTAAATGGTAACATTTACCTTATTACAAACACCAAGAAGACTTATTTATAGTAGGGCTTTAGCCTACTCCCATTGAAGTAACTAGGTAACTGTATTCCATCAAGCATCTCTAACTGGAAAATGCCTGATTCAAGTATATGAGTGATAATATACAGTCCCAACATAATGTATTGCTTTAAGCTTGCCTGGATGGTGTAGAAACTTAGAATCATAAAGAAGAACCATCTGTCCCATCTCAATGTTTTTGTCCCTGATGTGCCTATCATGCCATGCCTTTTCCTACTTTTTCTATTCCTCCAACGTGCTATGAGATGCACCTCTTATCAAGTTGTATCAACTTATCAATTATTTCTTCCAATGCTTGTTCATCAGCTAGACCTCCAACATGTGCAATATGTAAAGAAGGTAACATGAATTCCATAGGAAGAACTGATTTTGTGCTAAAAACCAACTGAAAAGGTGTGGCCTTGTTTAACCTCTTATATGTTGTTCTATATGCCCAAAAACACGAGAATAAAATTTATCATCCCAATCTTTTCTTCCAACATTACAAATTTTTGTCAATGTATGGCTCAAAATCTTGTTGAAGGCCTCAACAGTCCTATTTTATTGAGGATGATAGGGTGTAGCCTTATGGTGAAAAATCATAAATTCATCCAATAGTATCTTGTTTGTCTTATTCAAAAAATGTGTACCCCTATCACTTGTCAAGATTAGAAGTAATCCATACCCTGCAATAAGTATTTTCCCATAAGAACTTGACTGCTTGTAGCTGCTATACAATCCTTTTGTAGGTGTTGCTTCTACCCACATTGTAAGATAATCTATGCAAGTGATGATATAGCGTGATCCAGTTCTACGTGCGGCTAGTTTAAATAGGACCCACAAATTCTATAGCCCGTTTCTCAAACAACTCTGCACTAGGATAGGTCTTAAAGGCATTTCATCTATTTTCCCAAGTTTACCATGGTGTTGAAAGTGATGACACACCTTAAAATATGCTTTACAATCTTTGTAAATGGTATCTCCACCATAATCCAGTGAGTAGAATCTTGCACGTAGTGGCATCACCTGCATACAGTGCCCACCTGTAATACCACCACGAGCCTCTTCCATGACATCCGTGCGCTCGTGCTCTAGTACACACCATCGGCAACACTTTATCTCGACATAACTTGTATAGGTCACCACTGATCAACAAAAAAGGTGCCACACAAATTGAAAGTTGTTTCTTATCTAAGGATTTCATTCCTTCTGGTGCCATATCTGTACGTAAAAAGACAACAATATCCTCCAATTCTGAAGGCACACGTTGTAACTTGTATAACTGTGCATCTGATATTTTATCTTTAATTATCTGCGTGTCCTCCCCTGACTGAATTCTTAACAAATGGTCCTAGGAAAAAATTACTTTTACTTGGTTTTATGACTACTGTGAAATCAAATTCTTGGAATAATGAGCACCCATCAGACATATGCGCCCTTGTAAAATGGGATTTTTAACCAAGTATTTCAATGTCATGTGATCGATATTGTTGTCGCCCTCAAAATCTCCCCCTCATTTTAAAAATCAAATTTGAAAATTTTGAGCCTTACGCCTTCTAGAAGTGTTTAAGTAAAGTTAGAATTCTGAAAGGATAGAGAAATTCATGCTTCGTAGTTGTTTAAACTCTCTAGTCTGCGTGGTTTGATAAATTTTCTGTTTCCCCATCTAAACACATGAAAATTCTATTGTAGTCCTCATTTGAATGAAATTTCCAATCTTTCTATGGCCATGGATCATCGAACCTTGTATTGTTTTCAATTCCTTGGTTCACGAAAGAAATTTGAAAATTGAGCGTGCGAAATGGTGGAGTTTTCTTCTTCTCTGCATTTTTCCACAGTCGTGAATGACGGGTGTTTTCTTCCCCATCAAATTTTGGCTCCATTATCCATGAATACGTGGAAATATCTAATTGGAGGTGGGCTGGTGGAGGAATTTGTGTTTTTGAGCCTTTATGTAAAAAGGGCTAAAGGTCATAAAATGACCTGCAGCCTGATCATGCTATGAGGGAAAAAGTCAAATGTTGAGCTGCCCGCATCAAAAGAGTTAAAGTGGGGAGGCGGATTGGTGGGGAGATTTGAGAATTTGAGCCTTTTTCATTAAAGAGACTTAAAGTTAAAAAGTGACCCATAACCCTCCAAACTATAATCAAAAAGTCAAATCTTGATGACTTTGTTGGGAAGTTCAAAGCAGGGAAATGGTCAGCGGAGAATTTGAGGTTTTGAGCCTTTTTGTAAAAAGGGCTAAAAGTCATAAAGTGACCCACAACCCTGATCATGCTATGAACATATTAGGCAACCCAAATTCAAATATTTCGAATCCTACATCGAAGGTGAAAGTGGGGTCAAATATTAAGCTGATGGTAGAGAAATTTGTGTTTTTGAGCCCACATTGAAAAAAGGTAAAATTATAAAAGTGAACTGTGCCTTTGTCTCCACTCCAGTGAAGCCACATTTGTCAGGCTTATATCAAAAGTGGAAGGGAAGACCAAAAATGTAAAAAATGCCAAATCTCTATAAAGTTAACAAATATGCAAAAGGAATCCTCCACGCCCTCTCCAGTAAATTTCTCCCACGCGGATGACTCTGGTTTAAAGTTTTCAAAGGCAAGATGAATGGTTCAAATTCAAAGTTACAAAATGAAGTGTAACAACTACATTATGAAAAGTCAATGGTTTTTTCTCGCCATTGGCATTTCTTCGCGAAACAAGAATTTGAATAGACACAATGGAAAAGATTGTAAAGAATTTAACAAAGAATAAGTAACTATTTCTTGCAAGATATTTAATGGTTTCTCCAAGCATTGTACCTAAGATGTTGGTGATTGATCTTGTAACTCACAGAGTGTATTGTACTTAGAGAAAGAAAAGGAAATATCCATTTTTTCTTCTACTTTCCTCCATTCTCAAATTTCTTCCATTCCCACATTATGTACAACTTCTGTTTAAGCATTAATACAAGAAGAAGGATTTCTAGCTTTGACTCATGGATTTATTGAAACTTTGTGTTCATCAATCTTTCTATTTGGTCTTGTTGCCATTTGAAGGGTTGTTTCCTCTCATTTAATACACGTGTTGAATTTTCTAACTAGTGCATGCATGAATCTAATTTCTACCTACAACATTAGTTCTCCTACCTCATTTCTCACTCCCTTTCCCACCTTCATTAGAAAATTCCTCCCTTGAAGATAAATTACTAGAATTTCCATAGGGTCAGTGGAGTGCCCCTGTTGGATCCCTGACCAAAAGGCCACCTGGATAAATCCATGCTTTCTCACGTGTGCATACATGGTAGCTGCACTAGTTAAGTATAGGGACTTAGATTCTTAGAGCGTTGGTAAGGAATTCATAAATTTTTCCACCCAGAAAATTTCCTCGCCAATACTTTTTGGCACCCACCATGGGGATAGATCAGTTAGCAACATCAATACTTAGAATGTGACCGCAAGGTCAGAAAATTCAAAATTCAAAAAAGAGAAAAAATTTCTAGAATTTGAATGGCTATTATGAGCCACTTGGATTCAAATCATGTATATTTAGGCTCAGGAAACTCATCCTCTTGTTGAAAGACCTAAATTTCTCTTCCACACCTCAAGAAGATGTTGCTTCAGATTTGAGGGAAGCTATCTGACATAATAGAAAAAGTGTCCAATCACTACTTCATTGTACATGAGAATTCTGGACCTTGAAGAAGAATGCACTACTGAATTGGAGAGGCAAAATAAATTCTAGCACTAGAAAGAAGAGCATAGATTTTCAAGTTGGATAGAAATGGACACCTCAAACAGGAAACCAGGAGGAAGAAACTGATCCCATTTTTTAGGAAAATGAATTCAAAGGAGACAAGAGCTACTTGGAATCAAGAGGTTTCCTTTTCAAGCAACCAGTCATATTGGGAACCTGAGTGTTGCCAATCCTTTGGATGGTGAATTTCTGATACATCAACGAGAACCTTGTAGACTTCATTGATATGAAGACCGAAGAAGAAGCTAGAGAAAGAGAGGCAAGAGCTGAACGAAGAAATAAGAGCTCAACTTGAAGAAATCGAGAGACTTCAAGCCGAGGTAGATGAAAGAGCAGCATATTAGAAGGTAACCTTAGCAAGGTTGAAGCTAGAACAAAAATCTATAATGGGGTTATCATGAGAAATGAACGTGATCATGAGGCCCATAGGCTATAATGTACTATGGGGAGCAAACACTGGTCCAGTTGCTCTTGCTCAACCACTCCATGAGCTACCGAAATGAAGGCTCAAGAAAAAATGTTCCCAAAATTTAGAGGGGATGGTTCTCATCTCCCTAAAGATAATCAATGTAAGCAAGGATTTATCACCACTTGCAGTGTGTTGGGGCATTGAAATGAAGATGTTATTAATCTGACTCTTTATGAGTCACTTCAAGAGAAAGCTGCTGAATGGTTCTACATGGTACCACCGATGGTCTTGAACCTACTGGGATCTGATATAAGAAGTGCATTTTGAACATAGGTTCTCCGTTTTAAGAGCAATAAAATGTTCATTGTTAGGATCTTTTGGTCCAATTGATATAAATGAAGAAAGAAACCCTCCGAGTCAAGAGGTACTTCATAACAAGATATGATAGAGTGATAAGAAGGAACTCACTAGAAGATCAGGTGCAATCTCTAGTGATTTTGAAGAGGCATTTCATCAATGTTTTGCTGTCAAAAAGTAGGTTTACTTCTTCACGAAAATGAGACCAAAGAAGTTTACCAATGTTTACCACCTTAGACTATAATGCAAAATCATCAATAAATCAGAGGGAATCAGCCATTACCCACCTTGCTATGGATTTGAGCCAAAAAAGAACCATAGTTGAGGTTGCGAAGGAAATGTTACTGGATGTAAGTAAGTCATCTGACGTGATTCTCCTACGTCAAAATTGATGCTTAAGAACAATTCTGTTTTGGATGATCTTTGTTCTCTATGAGAAACATTAAGGATGCAATAAAAATTACAGTCCTATCCACCTTCCAATCCAATTGCTACACCCTATAGAAAAGGGATAGAATTCAATAGTTGGCAAAATGGGAGCAAATTGCCTACTACCATTGTAAATATTCCTCCATGGTCAGAACCTCAAGTTCCTCACACACCATAAAATTTTCTATTTGATATTTGATTAGGGAACAATGCAATATATATTATTTACCAAAGTCAAGTCCTTTAGAGGTGGATAGAATATGTACAATAGAGTGAAGACCCTTCCCAGTTTTTAGAAGGTTGCAAATTAAACTAGTCCTAACTGGTGGTAATTTCCTTGTATATGTGGTTAGTCCTATATTTAGAAGGCTTGGTACCCACTAACTACCTTACCTAAATAATGTGTAGTGCCCACTTCCCTTTGAAACCAATATGGTTTGATGCTTATGTTGATATTGTTGATTACATTTTATACATTATTATGTAGAGACACTATTTAGTAGATGATAGACATTGATCATGGATTATTGTTGATCTTGATTTGATTTTGATGCATGATGATTATTAGAGATAACTTATATGTGGATGATGATATAATATTGACATGGATGTTTTATGGATGTTTTGACTTAGACATGTGATTGGATGATTATGATGTAGATCTAGAAAATGGATATTATTTTGATGATGATATAGTTGTTTGCATTGGCCAAAGATGGAAATGGATGGTATCTGTGTTACTTCGATGTTGTATGCGATTCATTTATATAGTTGGTTTAGTAAGATTTTGATTGTATCATATTGGATGTTTTAATATGGCCACGAGGCCAAAGGAGGTATTTTTGTTTTACAGGTTAAAAATATCACACCAAAACATTGGGGAATCGAAGACCAACCAAAATGGAATTCTAGGTGAATTTGACAAGGTCACCATGGACAGCTCATTTTATTGTGTGGGTGTTGTATTTGTTAAGGATTCCCATGGGGGGGATTATCTTTACATGTGACCATGGGTATTATGTATTTTATTAATGTGTTCTTTTTTTATTATTGTTGTATGTATTTTATTAGTAATGTGTTCCCTTCTTTTAATTAATTAAATTGTGATAGAATTAATGTGAGAATCATATGATTAAAATTTAAATAAATTAAATTGGGATATGGGAAAGTAATAATGGACAGTTGTTGGATGTTTGTATTTAATTTGTAAGGGATGTGTAAGTTGTGTAAGAGCTTGTGTAAGTCATATTTTGGAGTAAGAAATACTCCACCTCCATGGAAATTCGAATTTGTCCTTGGGGGCTGTTTTTGGAGGCTTGTGGGACAAGTAAAACTTGTCCCATGCCTCTAAATTTAATTTACCAACCATACTTATGGTTGGAGAAGTGATTTGTGACTATTATAATGAATTTTATTAATCATGTTGCATGTTTTGGATTGCACTTTCTTACATTTTATTTAATTTTTGTCCCTTGAGGTGTGGGATTTTTAGAGTGTGCAAGTAACTTGTCATATTTTCACCCACCTCTTTATTGTGCTTGGGAGAATGATTTTTGTATTTTGTGTTTGAATTGGAGGATGTGTGATGTGGCATCCTACATGGATCCACATCATCCTCTTCTCTTCCCTCTTCTATTTAATCCAAACTCTTTTCTTGTTTTTGGGTTGTTGAACCATTTTTGCATTCTTCCTTGGGGGCACATTTTTATGTGTTGGAGCTCTTGTGGATTTTGGAGGAAGTTGGAGAAAGCTTTGCATACTTGGAGTTTGTTGTTTTGGGACTGTGTTTTGACATTTTAAGCTTGCTATTTGGAGACAAAAGTAACCATGGAGAGGTAGGAATTGAACTCTCTTTTTATATGCTGTCATTTTCTTGTTATGTTGTGTGAATGGTGCATGCTTTGTTTTATTTGTTGGTTGGTTGGGTAGACTGCCATAGGGATGGTGTAGGAGAAGGCTATGGGGAATCCATGTGGGGGGGCATAAGGGAATGCCATTGGCATCAAATTTTGTGGAGGGATTTTGGGTTTGGGATCCACCATGGAAAATAAATAGCTTGCATTTCTTACTTTGTGGGGGGCATAAGGAAATTTGTGGGGGGCATAAGGATATGTGTGTGATGAATTATTTTTGGTGGTTTGTTATTGGTGTATGCCAATTCTCCAATTGGGAGGCATAAGTAGCTTCCCCCATAGACCTTGCTCCTTTGGCTTGTTTGATCAAGCTTGAGTTTTGATTTGAATGTTTTCAATTGCAATTGTAAACTGTTATTTTTTATTGAATCTATGTTTTATATTGAAATGTGTATGTTGAAAGAATGTTGTGTGTTGTGGAAGCCAGTTGTTGCCATGGGTTGAATTACACCTATTATTGTATTTTGGTTGGGGCTTGAGGGCCAATGATGAAGGAAGGATTCTCCTTTCATTGGATTTCTTGGTTGGGTGGAGAGCATTGCCTTTCCCCCTCTTTTGTTGTGATCAACTTGGAAAAGGAGAAAATGTGCATGTTGCTGTCCTGGAGCAAAAGAAAAGTGCAGTTTGATAGTCCTTGTGAAAACACATTTATTTGTAATCCCTTTCCCACTCATGATGTGGATGAAATTGTAATAGTTATGTATTATGGAGAAATGATGTTGTAATTGATTATGAAAGTGTATATTTGATTTGATGAAAGGCATTTACATTCTGTCTCTGTACATTGGAAAAGAAAGAAATAGAATTTTGTTAATTGCATTCAAAAAATGGAAGAATGTAAAGATGTAAAGTTCTTATAAATGAAGTCATTAATAGAATTTCAAGTTCTCTCATTTGCATTGTTTTGATTCAAATTCAGAAATATCAAATGGTGATTTGAAATCTTTGTTTAGAAAATGGAAGAAAAAGAAATACGTATGTAAGAATTATATTGCATTGTTTCTTTCTTTGGAAATACATTAAATTGGAAATCAGATTTTACAATTTAACTTGGAAATGATTTGTTTAGAAACAAATTATGTATTGGATTAGTTTAGGAATGAAGTATCACACTTAAGTGATAAAATGATACATAGAGTTTTCCTTGAAATGGATCTCTGCTGTAATTTTAAAACTAGTAAATTTAATAAAAATGTATAGTTCTGGATTTGCACACATTAATCAACTTAGAGATGTTAAAATTTAGTATGTTGTATCATTAAATGAACTCAAATTCACAAAGAACACTTAAGAAACCAATTTAAACCATTCCAAAATTGAATCAAATCCCTTCCTCAGTCGTTTTTCTATCAATTGTTGAAAAATACAATTTGGAATCAATTGAATAAATTTACCTTCCTAAACCATTTTAAATCCTTCCTAGAGTCAATCCTCCATGTCTGTTTGACATGTTGAGTGAAGGAGGAGATCATAATTTAATCAAATTTAAAAGTTGCAAATTACCAGTTTGTTATTTAAAATCCTGTAGATCATTTTTGTAAAATTCACCCTTTAAAACTCATCAAAATGTAAATTTTTTGATTTCAAGTGCAAAGAGGGCATCGAGAGCTTTCCAGAAAGTCCTTGTTTTCCCAAAAATGATCTTTTTAGTAAAAGTTATGGCACTTTGAAGTTTTTCTGCCTTGGTGGGAAAATTTGGGAAAATTTTCCCTAGTGGCCCCATAGCCAAAAAATTTCCCATCGAAATTACCCTTAGAATTTTTTTTGAAAATTTTTGGTTTGGGAAATTTTTTGAATTTTTCCACCACTAGCCCACAACCAATCAGAGGATTCCACTTGTCATCAAGGGGGGGGTAGCGGCGGAGGTGCGACATTATTTTGTCCTTAGGACCTTTTTAAAATGTTTGGAAAAATTTAACTCTTTTACGCCTTGCTGGCCCGCGGCCTATCACAGGATGCCACGTGGCAGCATGGCATGTTGGCGAAAGTGGGGTGGGGAACTAGCATTGCAACTTTTTGCCTTTGAGGTTTGTTATAGGAAAATTTCCCTTAAACCTTTTGTGGCGCGGTGCCGCACATCCCGCCCTGCACTTTGAAGAAGACTCCTTCCACGGACACGGTGTGCAAACCCGCGCATGCAATTTTTTTCCTTATCATCCCCCTTTGGAGAAATTCACCGAATGTCCCCACCGCTCTGCCTGTATCCCTCTCCCTTCTCCCCATGGTGAATGAGTGGATGCACCATGTGTCCCTAGTGGACCCACAGGCACATGGAGGCCAAATTGGATTTTCTCCCCCCTTTGCGAAATGTCCAATTAACCCCCGCCGCACATCTGCTCTTCAAACATGGAGCACACTTTGATCCTAAGAGGATCCGGAGCCATTCAAGATTTATCCTTGGGGACCCCACAGAGATTTGGGCACAAATGAGAAATTTCATCCTTCACACGAGGAAAACTTATAAACGCTTTGCCTTTTTATGCTGACTAAGCCGACCCGAAATTTGCACTTTCACTTCCATGACTTGACACGTGTCACCCAAATTTTAAATGGAAAAATTTGACCCCTAAGGTCTGCATTGCTCATATCTTGAGTTCCTGAAGGATCAATTTCCAGGAGGATCTTACTCTTATATCACCGAAAAGGTGAGAAAGAATTCCTATCCATGTACTCTGTTATGCCTCTAAACATACACTGTTAGTTGAGTGGGCATGGGGGTAAGTGATGAAGGCATGGAACCTAACCAATTACCTTCATAAGTTGCCCAAAATTTGAACCATGCATGAACTTGTTATTTTTTACATGCCAATTGGAAAAACAAGTTCATATGTAATGGTCAAGAATTGTTCCAGAATACCTAATCAGGTCCAACTGTTTTCATTTACCATACTGGTGGTGGTGGACACTTCTGGAAGTAAAAAAAATATTCCTTAATTTTCTAACCAACCCTAGCAAGATCCTTGAGCTAAAAGAGGAAATTGGATTGCATAGACTCAAGAATATGACTTGGAGATTCAACCCTCCAATCTGGTAAGGGGAAATGGCTTGTGCAAGTTGATTACTGAAGATGAAACACTCAAAGTTCAATGTGGTGAAGAAAACCTCCATGCTTGCTCAACTTGTTCAGAAGACAACCCACATGTTCTCTTTGTCACCACTACTGATGATTGGTATGCTGATATCACCTATTACCTGGCTTATGGAGAATGCCCCCATCTTGATTACAAGAAAAGGAGAACACACAAGTTAAAGGTAACTAAATTTGTAATATGGAATCATGCAGCCGCTTACAAAAGAGGCATGGATGGTTGTTTCCTCAGGTGCGTAGACAAAGAGAAATAAGAAAAGTTTCTTAAAGCATGCCATGACCAAGTGTGTGGTGGAGATTTTTACGCAATGGTCACTGTACACAAGATCCTCTGAGGAAGGTATTATTTACCCACCATCTTTGCAGACACTCAAGATTAGGTTTCTAAATGAAAAGAATGCCAACAGTTCATTGGAAGACCAAAAATCACTGCATTACCACTCAAGCATGTGGTTATTGAAGAACCATTTCAATAGTGGGGGATGGACTTCATTGGTGTTCTAAACCCTCACTCAAGAGTAGGTCACACCTATGTACTCACATCAACAGACTACTTCACCAAATGGGTGGAAGACATCCTCGCAAAACAAGCCAACATTGAAATAGTATGCAACTTCATCAAGGAGAATATCATAGTCTATTTTAGAGTGCCACAGAAGATTATAGTAGATAATGATGCCTATTTCTCTTCAAGAGAGATGACCAAGTTTTTCTATAGCTATGAAATCTCCCTATCTCCTTCTTCTGACTACTATCTACAAGGAAACAGATAGGCTGAATAGAGCAACAAGAACATTGTGACCATTTTCCACAAGCTTGTAAATGAGAATCAAAGGAATTTGTACAAAAGGTTGTATGAAGTATTTTGGGCGGATAGGATCACTCCTAATAAGGAAATATGTATGTCACCATTCCAACTATTGTATGGAGTTAAAGTAGAAATTCCTCTCACGATTGAGATTCCAGATATCAAGCTGCTACAAGCAATAGAAGATGGTAAGTACAAGGATTCCATTGATAAGAGGATCCTATTTCTTGAGAAGCTGGAAGAAAATAGACTTCAAGTGGTGGATCGTATTAAGGAGCACCGATTAAAAGTAATGAAATTTTTTGATAAGAAGGCCAAGGTAAGAGAATTCAAAGTTGGATACTTCATCCTGCTATGGGACAAAAGAAGAGAACCAAAAGGAATCCATGGAAGGTTCGATTCATTATGGCTCGGCCCATTCCAAATTTGTGAAGCTTGTGGTAAGAACACTTTTCTTTTGTCATATTTGGATGGAATTCCACTAGAATTTCCTCAGGGTGGGCAATACTTGAAATTGTATCGTCAATGAAAGCGGGTTATTCCCCCGCTTTATACCATAGGTGTGTTTCCCTTTCCATTGTGTGGTTTTGTTTCCCCTTCTGTTGCGTGTCATGTGTTTCCTTCATGTTTGTGCTTGTGTGTTTCACTTCTTATTTCTCTCTTGTTATAGGTTGTACATGACTTTGCAAGGCCCAATGGATAAGGCACTTGTCAAAAAAGTACAAGGTCTAGAGATTGAGATTCTGGATTCCAATGTCATGTCTTCACTATGCTTAGTCGATGTCATGTCCCCAAGCTAGAGCAATTTGTTGTCGCCCTCAAAATCCCCCCCTTATTTTAAAGTCAAATTCAATTTTTTTGAGCCTTATGCCCTCTAGAGGTGTTCAAGTAAAGTTGGAAGTTTGAAAGGATAGAGAAATTCATGCTTCGAAGTTGTTTAAACTCTCCAATCTGTGTGGTTTGATAAATTTTCTGTTTCCCCCATCTGAATGCATGAAAATTATATTGTAGCCTCCATTTGAATGAAATTTCCCATCTTTTCTATGGTCATGGATCGTCGAGTCTTTTATTTTTCTCAATTCCTTGGTTCGTGAAAGAATTTTGAAAAATGGGCATGAAATGGTGGAGTTTTCTTCTTCTCTATATTTTTTCCATAGTCGTGAATGACGAGCATTTTATTCCTCGTTAAATTTTTGCTCCATTATCCATAGGTACGTGGACATATCTAATTGGAGGTGAGCTGACGAAGCAATTTGTGTTTTTGAGCCTTTATGTAAAAAGGGCTAAAAGTCATAAAGTGACCTACAACCCCATTCATGCTATAAGGGAAAAAGTCAAATGTTGAGCCCGCATCAAAAGAGTCAAAGCAGGGAGGTGGATCGACAGGGAGATTTGAGAAGTTGAGCTCCTTTTTCATTAAAGAGGCTTAAAGTTGAAAAGTTCCCCACAGCCCTTCCAAACACAAAGGAAAAATTCAAATCTTGGGCCTATCGTTGGAAATTAAAAGCGGAGAAGTGGGTCAGCGGAGAACTTTGAGGTTTTGAGCCTTTTGTAAAAAGGGCTAAATGTCATAAAGTGACCTGCAACGCTGATCATGCTATGAGGTAAAAAGTCAAATATTAAGCCCGCATCGAAGGTCAAAGTGGGGAGGTAGACCGGTGGAGCAATTTTTGTTTTTGAGCCTACATTAAGAAAGGTAAAATTATAAAATGACCCGTGACTCTATCTCCACTCAAGTGAAGCCACATGTTAGGCTTATATCAAAAGCGGAAGGGCGGACCAAAAATGTAAAAAATTCCAAATCTCTATAAAATCAAAAAATGCAAAAGGAATCCTCCACAATCCCACGCAAGTAAATTTCTCCCACGTGGATGACTTTGGTTTAAAGTTTCAAAGGCAAGATGAACGGTTCAAATTCAAAGTTACAAAATGAGTGTAATGACTTGTATTATGAAAATTATGGTTTTTTCACCATTGGCGTTTCTTTGCAAATCAAGAATTTGAACGGCCACAAAGAGGATTGAAGAATTTGTAACCTTTTCTTGCAAGATATTTTATGGCTTCTCCAAGCATTGTATAGGGTGTTGGAAATTGACCTTGTAGACTCGAGAGTGCATTGTACCTAGAGAAAGAAAAGGAAATAGCTATTTTTCTTCTACTTTCCCCCATTCTTAAAGTTTCTTCCATTCCCACATTATGTACAACTTCTTTTTAAGCATCAATATAAGAAATTTTTTTTCTAGCTTTCTTTGATTGAGGGATTTCATGATACTTTTTGTTCATCAAATTCTATTTGGTCTTGTTTCCATTTGTAGGGTTATTTCCTCTAAATTTAATGCATGTTTTCAAGTTTCTAACTAGTGCGCACAAGAATATGACTTTCTACCTGCAAGGTTAGTTCTCCTACCTCTTTTATCACTCCCTTTCCCACATTCATAGAAAATTCCCCCTTTGTAGATAAATGAAATAATTTTCTGCAGGGTTAGTGGAGTGCCCTTATTGGATCCCCGGCTGAAAGGCCACCACATAAATCCACGCTTTCTCACGCATGCATACATGGAAGATACACCCGTTTAGTAGAGGGACTTAGATTCCTAGAGCATTGGAAAGGAATTGAAAAATTTGTCCACCCAAACAATTTTCTTGCCAACAGATATAAAATACAAATGGAGTTGCTAGTAGGTATTTTCTAACATTTATGTAGTGCATATATCATTAAAAAGTCTTCATGCTCAGTAGTTGTATAATTAGTGCTCTATAAAAGTCAAATTTATACTAGCAAAGAAAATAGAATGATCTATAATACCTTCTCTAGGTTGAGGCTAACACCATGCTAATGGCCATGCCAGAGGCATCCACATGTACATGAAATGGCTTGGTTCCATGAGGGAATACATAGAATAGGTGATGTAGTAAGTCTCTCCTTCAATGCCTCAAATGTGCACTGCTGCATGTTCTCCCCAATAGAATTTTCCTTTTCCCTTTAGTAACTCTTCCAAGGGTGTGGAAATCTTATCATATCCTTTGATAAATTTTCTATAATACCTAGTGTGACCCAAGAATCCGTGTACCTCACTCTAACTGGTAGGATCTTCCAAGCCTACAATAACCACAACCTTAGCTGGATCCACTAACAAACCTTCCTTACAGATGATGTGCCCTAACAAAGTGCCAAAAGGTGTAGAAAAAACACACTTATTAATATTTAAAGAGACGCTTAATTGTCTACATCTTTCAAACATTAAGCATAAATCATCACAACAATCCTTAACAAGTCCATACACCATCCAATCATCCAAGTAAAACTGTAAGAAGTTCTGAATAAAATCCTAGAATGCTTCAACAACTATGCACGAAAATATAGTAGACACATTTTTCAGACAAAAGGGAATCAAAATATATGAAGAAATTCCTCATTTAGTGGTGAAAGTCATTTTATGTTGATCCTCCTTTACAATCCTGACCTGATGATACCAAGGGAATCCATATGTACAAGAATAGATTTCACGCCCTACAACACCTTCTAATATCTCCTCCGTGAAAGGTGTAGGAAAGGGATCAATTACACATGCAAAATTTAGTTCCTTGTAATCCACACAAATACTAATCCGACCATCTTTCTTTATACTGATGACCATGGGGCTAACCCACTCTAATTCTTCTAGGGGTTTGATGATGCCAAATTTCAACATCTTGTCAATTTCTTCCTTAAATTTTACATGCAAGTTAGGGTTCATTTTGTAGGGTCTTTTCCTGACTGGGTGCACACCTCCCTTAAGCTTAACATTCATCTCTCCCAATGATTCATGCACTCCTTTTAATTCATGGTAGCCCTAGGAAATAAGTCCATAAAATCACATAGTAACTCAATGATTTTTTCCACTTCAGAGTTGGACCAATAATACCCAATCATTGCCTCTTTAGGTTCAACATCCATACCAATATTCACTTTTTTTCCTCTTCATGGGTTCATGATAGGTGTGCACATTTTTATCTGTAATGTCTAACACCTTGCACATACCCACTGAATGATCTATATCTAGATCTTCTACTTTTTCATCATCCACTATGTAGACCATATTTCCTTTTTATTTCTCAAAGCAACCACACTTAAGTAGCATGGCATCTTTCTCTTATTCTTTATCAAATCACGCCCCTAATTCGTTCTCACCAAATAACTCCTGAATGATTTCTTCCACCTTTGAAAAGTCTCCTATAGTTAAGTGCTTTATAACCCTTAATTCCTCTTCCACTGGAGGTCTAGTAGAGAAGTAGTAAAAATTCTGGACCATTCCTGCAATCAAATCTTTCCAAGTTCCAGTCTCTCTATGTAGCTCTGCATATGCATACAAAGCGTGTGTGCAACCTCGTAAAGTGGAATAAAGTTTGTGCATCCATAGAAAAGGTGGTAAAGCTTCCTGCCCCTATGTTTAGAGCCTCTCACACTAATGAATGTTGTGTTGAATAAGTTGATTACCATGATATGTGAAGATTTGAGTACGTGTATTGCTCTTGGAAAAATGAGTTGTTAGAGAAATCCTGACTTCATTCCATTCTACAAGATTATCCCTGTGAGCCACCCACCAACATGCTGCTATCCCGCGTAGGGTATATACTAACATATTTCTTATTTAAAATTGGTTTGTCCACTGTTCCTCCATGGCGCGCAGGAATACCATAGGGTCTCCTTCTCCAGTGTACCGAGGTACATATTTGTTACCTATCCTCCTAATACAATGAGGTTTGCTTCTCTGTGCAAATGTGCTCGTTACTTTGTGCCTAACCATTTCATAAGTGTCCATGAGCCCAAATATCACAAGTAATACTTGCGGTATCACTAATAGATTGTGCATCTTCCCACTGGAGGATCCCTTCCTTAAATGGCTCGAGTACTTCTGGGTCCCAAACGACGCATACATAAATCTTGTTCAAATATTCTTCACTCAAAGGCTCAACATAAGGTGCAGATTTCCCATCCATTAAAGGGATAATGACTCTTTCCTCCTTGTTCTCAAAACTTATATATCCCTTGTTGAAGCGTAGATCAACATTATTTGCGTAGCACGAAGGGCACCCAAGTAGAGCTGGGAAACTATTTTCTTCTGCAAGTGCTAAAACCTCAAAGTCCCATGTGAACTTGGCCCCTTGTATAGTAATGGATGCATCCTTTTAAAACTATGATGGGAGTGGCATTTTTTCGATTAGCCATGAAAAATACATTGAGAATATGGCTGCATGGAGGTCTCCCCATATGTACCCATGCATCTAAAGTAAGCACATTTACCTTCCATGCATGTGTCAATCAATATATTACTCAAGAGCCATCCATCCACAACAGCATTTAGATTGATCTCCTTGTTGTAATCTAAGCTACGAGGGGGAATATTTACATGTAGGATTTGACATCCATTCTCAATACTTACATGTGGAGTGTTTCCCTTTAGCTAAATCCCTAGTAATGGAATGATATTCTCCTAGTGCATCATTTTGCATACATCCTTCAAGTCATCAATATCCAAGTGGACCATCTCTACTGCCTTATTCTATTCCATCTTTTGTGATTGCTCCTTTAAATAATGTATTTCCCCTAAAGGTTTTCTAAGTACCTCCATGGTCTCCTGAAAAACCTCCTTCTGGTGCATAAGATCTGAGGATACCTTGTATGCAAAATTTCCTCCTTAGTGATGGTAGGGTTCTAGTGTAACGATTCTTATGGTGTGTGTAGCTTCAGCATGTGTAGTAATATTCACAGGTAATACCTCAGGTTCCGGTGCCAACTTTGGCATCCACTAATTTTCCATTACACATGCGCTATATTCTAACCATCCATGCACCATTGTTTTCTATTTATGCTGCTTACTAAGATGATCATATAGTTTTAGGAATTCCTCATAGCTATAAATATTCCCACAAAAAGAACAAGTAATATTCTGAGGATATTCGTGCTTGTAGTGGTTAGGAGATCCACATGTAAAGCACGTTCTGTGAGGAAACTTACCTCATCCACCACCACGACCTTGAACCCCAAATCCAACATGGTAGCCTTGACCTATGCCATGTCCTCCTTCATAATGTCCCTCATTCTAATCATAGCATGCTTGATTGTGATCCCGATCTTGGCACTCACCTTTACCCTTAGATTTATCTGATACTCTATGTCTATCACACACCAATATCTATAGCATCATGGATCTGACCAATCAACCTGAGTTCTTCCGTATCGTGAGTCATGGACCGGAAAAGTTTACAATATCAAGATACATTCTTCCTTATCGTGTGTTGTAATAATGGGTAGTGGCTTGACATCATGGTTCAGATGACATATCTTAGAGTCTAACAATAATGAACGCACTGAAGCTATGGAGAACAACTATCCTTGATGTTCCCTTCTACTTCACAGTCTGTACACCAAAATCCTAGTGCATGTCTCATGTGTTGAATTTGTTGATAGTTTCTCCAACTACTTTTCCATAGCTGAAATGTATGTGCTTCTAGTAATGGGCTACTCCAATGTTTATACTTCCAACTGCTTCAGTGCGTAAAGTTGATTCAAGTGCTTCACGTACGATCCAATATATGTCTTATGTGACAACGCCCTTCTAAATGGTGTGATCCAATAATGTCCTCCAATATGAGCCGTTGTGTGTGCTGGCTTGCATGAATGTCATAAGAAAGCTTAGGAAAAAGTGTTTTGAAATGGGTATCATACTCCAAAGAACACTCTCAGTAGTGACCTTATGATCTAATATCCTTAAGCGACTGCTTATAATATCCTTGCTCAAATTCAGGGATATAAAAACTCATTAAGGAAAGTATATTTTGAATGCTACATAATCTACGCAAGTTTGATCAGGGTAAAACTTCCTATACCAACTGTGTGCACGTCCCTGTAATGTAGTTACAAATTGACTTGCCTTGCACTCAAAAGCCATGATTCCTTTTGCCTACTGCCACAGTATCTCACACATGTGCACGTGTTCAGTAGCATCTTCTATGCCCCTATACTCTGGAAGATGAAGAGACATCTCCATGTAAATATTCTAGGATTGGTATGGACCTACCCACCTGGTCCAGAACCTCATGTGTTACCTCTACCTCCAGAATTAACTAGATCCACCAGAACTAGAGGCACCTATAACCCCTTGATCCTCCACCTATAGCTGGAAGTGGGACCAGAAGATGTACTTCCATGTGTCCCCAACAGTAGTTACTGAAATGAAACTCCTATAGTGTGAGGTGGTATTACTCCCAGAAGTGAGTCCAAAATTCTACTACGCTTGAATTTTGTGCTGATGATGCACCTGAAAAGGTACCTCCAAACAACAAATGAAGATGTTTTCCTTGCCATGGATGTACTTTATATGTGACTTAATCCTACTTACCTACTACCCAAATTAGCTTAAGTACTGACTACATAGATGTACTATGATACTAGAAAACCAAAGCACAAGGGATAGGTTTCCAGGTAGATTTAGATGCACGATCATGGTCCCAGTCGTCATCTATTGGTGCACTCCCTTGTGAGACGATGAGGAGGGTTCCCTGTCATGCTTTCCCAAATAGGGGAGTTCCAGATGCTCTGGCTCCACACCTTCTACGTGAGCTTCAAATCCTTCATGACCCATCTCTCTCCTCAATTCCATCCACTCTGTAATATCACAGTTGTTTCTCCATCTCCTCTTTCACGTGCCTCATTTTACTCATGCCACCTTTCTTCTCTCTAGATCCTTTTTACCGCTAGGTCCACCATCTTTCAACCAAACCTGTACTCTTCCCCCGCGCGATGGTGGTGGTTTAAGCTAGCCATTATTTTTCTTCCAAGTTAAGGGTCACCATCAAGATATTGATCACTAGTGGAATGCCTTGTAAGTAAGTTCCCCTTGGGATAACGTAAAAATTGGAACTCAGCTACCTCCAGGAAAGAATAAGTGGAAATTGAGTATTCCATAATATGAATATAGTTGTTCAAAACACCACGGAACCAAGTATCCACAACACGTGTCTAAATCAGATCAACATCATATAGGGCCTGAAATTATTCCTACATCCAAACAAGTGTGCGATACCTCCAATTCCTATTTAGATGTATAAGTACAACCAGGTCCACTCGTACAGTTCTATTGGAAAATATAGAAAAGAAGCTCTCATACAAATAGTCAATAGATTCTGTTCCACCCATGACATGTGCGTTCAAACTCAGATCCAGTGCTGAACCTCTGTTTGCATACTCTTCTTCTAGATATTTTATCCACTCCTCAACACTTTCTAGGGTCAACTGGTATGTCTTCATCATGCGAACCATCCTGAAAACAAGTTGAAAAAGAGGTCCCTGAAATGGAACCAATGATGCTAGCCTAGAATCCACCACAGAACAACCCAGGCACGTTGGCACATCACTCAAGCTTGAGATGAGTGCTCACCCAAAGCACACAAAGGTACCAGGACCATCTTTATGAGTTTCTTATGGATGTTAACATGTTGAAGATAGAGCATATTAAGAACCATAATAAGCACAAAACATTCCACAGAGCATAACCATTCAATAGTGCATAACCAGATCTAGATATCTTAAGGAATCATGAATTGAACAATAACTATGACAAGATTAATCATACAAGAACCAATTACAGTCAGGTTTAACACTTTATCCCAACTATATACTCCATTGTATTAAACACTGTAGAACATAGAAGCTTCTTACATCATATAACATTATCCATAAGTTTATGCACGTAAGGTCAGATCCGACAACATAACTCTACAATAACTCATACATGGTGTCTCTATGTCTCTCCATAACTACACAGAATAATACATACTTATAGGGGTGGGGAATTTTCCTTCACTACTTACACACTTCCCAAAATAGGTCGCATGCTGAAAATATAGCCATGCACCTTTACAATAATATGACACGCATGCAAGTGTTAAACTAATAATAGATCTCCTACAGTAACTTGGAAGTAGTAATCCTATTATTATCCCAAGCTCATGCATGGTCAACTTAGTAGATGCTCATTCCCAAAATATTTATTTACGTGTCACGCAAGTCTCCATCCTGATTGTGTGCTCTGCACGCTATCTCCAAAAATAGCTCATAACCATGAAAATGGACTAAGTCCCAAATCAGCTTGTCCTTAGTGGCGTGCATTTCCTTTCCTATCTTTCCACACCTTCAAATGCACCTTGTTATCACACGCATGAATCTTATGTGATGTCCTTCTCCTTAGGATCATATCTATGTCTGCTCAACAGAAATTGGTAAGTTGACTTATAAATACAGAGTGAATGCCCTATCATAGGTACTCAGTTTTTGGGCAGTTTTGGGGTATGTTGGTGAGAAAATTTATTGGGGACAAATTGGTGGATTTCTCGCCAATGCTTTAGGAGTCTAAGTCCCTCTACTTAACTAGTGCAACTTCCATATATGCATGTGCAAGTGAAAGTTAGTTTTCTCTGGGTGGCCTTACAGTCGGGGATCCAATAAGGGCACTCCAATGACCCTACGGAAAAGCTAGAAATACTCTGCTAGAGAATAATTTTCTAGGAGAGCAGGAAAGAGGGAGTGAGAATATTAGAGGTGTGGGAGAAACTAATGTTGCAAGTAGGAAATCAGAGACTTGCATTACACTAGTTAGAAATTACATCACATGCATTGAAATTAAGAGGAAACAATACTACAAACAACAACAAGATGAGGTAAGATTGAGAACTCAAAGTTTCTAAAATCCCTTCTCAACAAGAAAGGATAAAAACTCCTTCTTCTTGTATTGGTGCTCAAGTAGAAATTGTACATAGTGTAGGAAATAGAGGAAATTTGAGAATGAGGGGAATGGAAGAATTTGGCTATCTCTTTTGTTCTCTCAAGGTAGAATGCACTCTTGAGCTTACAAAATTAATGACCAACCCTTTGAAAAGATAATGGATTTATAATTTATAGAAATCTGAATTTTCCTTTCACCTCCCTCACATGACTCTTCATTTCCACATTCCACTCATGAATTTTTATTTTCCATGAATTAAGTATTTTAAGTCCCTTTATTTTAAAAAAGGTGACTTTTTACAAATTTAAAACTAGGTCACTTAAAGTGCATATGAAAAAATGCAATGAACGTAGAATTAGAACATTAGAAGGGAGAGAGAAAAGAGGGGAGAGGATTCCTAAGAGAGAGAAGAGGAGAAGATGTTGCCCTTGATGAAGTCTGATGATCCTCGTTGATGAAAAGATCTAATGTGATCGAAGTCTATGAATGTCCCAAACTTTCCCTTTGAGAACTGCTATTTTTAGTAAGTACACCTCGGGCAACTTACTATTTTTAGTAAGTGTCATAGTTAGCTTTTCCCAAACTCTTCTGGCTATGGTAGCTTGAATTATTTACTTACTTTGTTCAGTATCACCTTTTGGACCAACCGGCTATTTATAGTCTTGTGGAACCACTTACTATTTTTAGTAAGTGTCAATTGCGAGTTGAGATGACCTTTTCAATGACTTTGCCTACGATACTCCCTCCGTGTTCACTTCCTTTTTCGTATCCCCTTCAAATGGAGTATTACCCAAAGTAATAGAACCTTACACTATGGAAGGCATGCTATTTTTAGTAAGTGCACTATGGATGTCAGGATGTGACAAAACAAGTATTGAAACTTTGGGTTTTATTCTAGTGGTTCCATGCTTCACGTTTGAGTAACTCCTTCATCTGAAAAAGTGGGAAAATGATATTTTCATGGCATGGCCTCTCAGAATTGCTAAAAAAAACATATCCCTCCATATCCCTAAAAAATAGGGGCTTCATGGTGCAAAAAATAGTTCACGTAAAACTAGATTTTTCAACGATCATTCCCTCCAATTTTCACGTGATTTTTTTGGAACCTTGAGAATTGAAGAGATAGCTTGCTAGCTTTTTCACAGATGTTATTATGTGACAGGGCATTAAATAAAATGAAAAATAGGTCCTCCATATCGCTAAAAAATAGGTACTTCATGGCGCAAATGTGAAACTATATTTTTCAATGATAATTCCCTCCAATTTTTGCCCGATTTCGCCCACTAGAACCCTGAGAAGTGGAGAGGTAGCTCGCTGATTTTTTCTAACTACTTGTCATGGTGGCCATTAATGGAGCTTGAAATTTTCAGGTCTGGTTTTTGTCTCCATTTGAAGAAATAAATTCCATTGATAGGTTTTTGCTTCTAGTGCTTCATGTGAAATTTTACTTCAATCTGACAACCAGTTTGATAGGAAATTGAAATTTTTCCTTCGTGGAGCCGGAAGTGAAATTTATTCTTGTGAGAATTCCTTTGCATGAAAATTGAGAGGTTTGAATATGATTTTTTGAATGGCCTTGAAAAAGAGAAAGAACTCACAAAATATGGTTTTTCAATCATGCACTTTAGTTTGCAAGATTTCTTGAATTTTGATTTCATGGCAATGGTAGATTTTCATTGTTCTTTCTTTTCTCTTCGTTCTTTATCTCATTTCAATCAATATTCCTTTGAAACCTGTATATTTTCATGGATTGGAGGATTTAATTGAGTCATGAAGGTGCTGGTTTGAGCTTTTGAAATGGTGGAGTGGTGTCAAGGTGTTTTCAAGCAACTTTTCTTGGCTATGGCAGTGAGAAGCAGAAATTAGAAGCAAAGCGGTTAGAAATGCCAGGATTTAAATAATTTAAAAACTATGCATGAGCAAGGGGATGGGTGATTTTTTTGTCCCTGACATCCCTCACCTCAAAGGGACATGAGGGATGTCAACTTCCATGGTAATCTTAGAGGTGACATGTGTCCTTGATCTGACGGCAGGGAATGAGTGCTCCAAAATCAGCTTTAAAGCATTGAGGGGCTAGAAGCGGGTCACATGGGTGACCAAAAATATCTCCTAGAGGGCTGGGTGCATTTTTCAAGGTTTGATGTCCCTGAATTGTGAGGGACATGAGGGACATCAAATTCCATGGTGGTCCTGGAGCTGACACGTGGCGTTGATCCGACGACAGGGAATTTAAGCTCCAAATTTCACCCGGGGGCTGAACTGGCAATGCTGATGGTTGTATGGGACTCTAGAGGTCACATGGGGGCTAGGAACATTTTTAAAAGGTTTATGTACCTGACCTCAGGGATGTTGGGGACATAAAATCCCCAGGCTCCTGGAGCTGACACATGTCCTTCCAAAAATTTGGCTAAGTCCCGAACTTGCTCTAAGAGGACAACTTGCGATGATGATATCTTGAGCTCCCGATGGACTTTTTGGAAATTTTATATGATCCTAACTGGAAATGGCCTTTTGAATCCAATGGTTGGGGTATCACTGTCTTTATTCATTCCATTTGATCCCTGAAAATCTGGATTTTTGATTTGGTACTCCACATGTATGAGAAAAACTGCCTGAAGACCTAATGCACCAAAGTGTTGTGAAAAATATGATTTTAGCATCTTGTAGGGATTGGAATTATATTTCCCTTGATGTTTTTTTCTCCTAACTCCATCTGGAGCTCCTAGAAATCACCTTCTGAAGCTCCAGCAACTTATTTTGGCCTGTGCACTGACTTAGGCCTGTGAATCCCCAACTTCTGATGAAACTGCCCCAACTTCTCCAAATCTTCCCTAAACCTTCCAAAATCACCTTCATGATGTTCCTATGACCTTTTAATCACTTCCATCCATTTTGGAGGCTTTTCTTCCACTCCATGGAGTTTCTCTAGTCCTAGGAAGGCCAGTGATAGCCCTTCCCACAACTGTAACTTGTAGTTTTGCAAATGAACTCCTAAAATCACCTAGGGGGAATGAATGGAATTTCCTAAATCACCTAGGGGAATGAATTAACATCGATAGGGAGGTTACTGGACTAACTGGGAAGACCTGGGGTGTCTTGGAATGATAGGACTCGAAAAAATTGGTACATAGGGGTATCAGTTGTCATGCTCATAAATTGTAAATTTCCTTATTGCACATTTGCATGAAAACACATACAAGTACCTATTATATTATAACACATCCAGGTTCATTATAGTGCAAGTATATTAATTCAAATAGTGTATTTAAGTTAGAATGATATCAGATAAGTGAACTCTCATGGTCCTAAGATTATGCAATAGATCATAGGTAAGATGAAGACAACTTTTGTAGGTAAATGAAAGCTAGGGCAAGGGTTTAAAAACATGTAACACAGTTTTGTGGGGTCTAGAGATGTTTGGAAACAATGCATGTTATGATATGGGTAAATATGTTTTGCATAGTGTACAAGGATGTCTATTAAAATGTGATGCTTTGAAAATAGTAGCTCTAAGGAACCTATAGTTGCACATACAAAATGTGAAATTTAGCCATAAACGCTAGTTGATTTTGTCCTTTGTTACTACTCGTTGCAAATGGATTAGGTACCTAGTGTGACCTATGTCTTTGTTTGGGATATGTGTTTGAAATCAATGATCAAAAATTTTTAGTACAAAGTAAAAATCTTGTGTTAAAACCCTTTCTCCTCACTATGTGGGTAACCTAAAAAGGGGTTAGTCTAAATGAGTACAAGGACTAACCTCAACAATCCCAATGACAGAATGAGTGTTGCTAACATAACACTACCTCTAGATAGGGCTTCGTGCACATGTAATACTTACATTCTCGGTGAGAGGTGTGAGGGTGTGCATAAATGAATGTAAATGAAAATCCTTGAATAAGGCCTTCAAAACTTGGATGAGTAAACTTTGGCTGCTCCAATCTTAATTCCACATGAGATTGATTTATGAGCTATGACAAATGAGAATGTATTCAAACTTGTTAACCTAATGATGTGTAAATGTGCTAATGACAGGAATTGACGTTTCAATTATTAGGGCTCAAAAATGCCTTAAGATTATATTGTGACGATTTGAATGAAGAGATGAGCATCTTATGTCCCTAATATTTTAGGGTGAAACCATGTGTTTATATATGTGACTTATGGGAATGATTTCCCACTCAGTTACAAACCCTAACCCATCGAAGGTAACCTATGTATTTAAAAAGTGTGATTTGGTCTGTAAGTAGCAATGAACAAGTTTGAATATCCCTAGAATGGGCATTACATTGGCAATAACTTGTCATTCTTCAGATGGTACGTGTAATTTAGTCAAACTTGCCCTCGAATGGTGAGCCATTCTCAAACTTGAGTGGTGTGAACCTAGATAAAATTACAGTGAGCAAAATAGTTAAGTGGATTCTGAGTGGACAGTGATTCTATATAAGGTAGCATTGGTTTTAGAAGTACTAAGATGAAGAATAATTCATGACTTAGTGGACTCAGAGTTGTGGGATTGAAGAGGATGCCTATAGGTTTACAATCAATTAAATGTATTTATAATGGGATGATGTAAATGCCAAATGATTGATTGCCAAGTGCCTAAGGAACATAATTTGGGTACTACAATGTACCCCCACTTTAATCTAGTAAAGACATACTGTATTAAAGGTCGATAGGGATGACTGGGAAAATGCATGTACCTCTTAATGGATATGGTATACGCACTCAATGATAAAGTTTTTCCCCACACCTTACAAGTGAACCTATAAATCACGATGCCAAAACATGTATTCACGTATTCCATAGAGAGTGCATATAAAAATTCATTCAAAATGATAACTAAATTTGTCAAGGAGAATTATGAAATCTCATAAACTTGATTTGAGCTAGTGTGCTTTCATATAGACCATGATAGTGACGAGTATACATCATACGATGAACTATTGATGAATCATTTGGGTCTTATTTTCTCGAACCACTTTCATAAAATATGGTCCCACTAGTTTCTAGCATCAACCCTTGCTTAACTTTACTGTAAGATTATTACCTTGAATCTGATCCCCTAATTGTAATACCTTCATTCTCTATGAATACATTCAAATTTATAGATACAATAGTCTTAGAAAATTTGAAGTATAGGAACAATAGACAAAGGATAAGGGACAACATTTATATATGATGTAATTATAAGTGTAGCATCGGAGAGAGAAAGAAGCATTCTCTATACTTAGTATTTAGGAGGTTAAAGGCAGGATGCTGTCGATGAGTAATATGGAACGAGATACATAGTTTAAGAACTTAAAAAAGTTTTGGTTATTGTGTTTCTAAAGCTTACCTGGGTGGGATTGTACCAAATAGCTCTAGGACCATGTTGTAATATCACTAGACCACACCGGCTATATGGTTTTCCCTTGCCTAATGATGGGAATCTATAAGCTAGCAGTATCATTGTGTGTCATATGTTTATCCACATCTATCATGGTATCCCATCAACTAGGACATCCAAACCCTCATTATGTCACACATAAATCTGAAAAACAAACCCCAGATTTGATCCTTACACCCACCAATTACAATAATACCCAATCACCGTTAGCCACTACCTAATAGAGATGCAAATGCTTGAGTCAAATTTACATGGGTTACGATCAATGTAATTTCACCCTATTACATAAGTCACCGATTAACTGTTTGACTACATTTCAATACTAGTACATGTAGTTACTCTATAAATTAGCTTTGTGTAAATGATGTGTAATGTAATTAGTCTATTTCTAATCGATGTAAAACTAGTTTGGCCCTTGTGCATCAACACTAATAGTGGGCTGATGTTACTTCATCCCATATTTGAAAACCTTACGTGTAGATGAAAAATTTAGATTTATAGGGGCTCTTATTTTGAGTATGGTCAACTATGTAGATGTATCTCTCGCTTTCTTGGCTAAAAGTTAGGAATGGTATGATAGAATACTTTGGGTTCATGCATAATCTTGTATCAGTGTAGACACCAAATCACACACTTCGGGTACATTTATAGGTAAAAATGATCAAATACTACTATTCATATGATTCCTAAGCCAGGAAAGTACTGATTGACCACTCTCTTTGGCATCTTTGCTTGATTTTTGTTTTCTCTCTTGGTCTTACACTCCTTCTACCTAGTCTATCTTTTCATACTTTAAAATTTCTAAATTTGGACACTAGCACCTAAGATAGGATGCCAGTGCCTAGGTGCCCCATCCCCTCTGGGCGCCCCCGAACTCTTTGTACTTAGCTCACATCTTTTTGGTATTTTATAGCCATTTGGGCATCTTAATTTTTACTAGTCAGCATTTTAGTGGTTAATTAAGAAATTCAACCAAGGGAATCATATAAATACAAATTTATGTGATCATAATAAAGGATCAAGCACTAAGCATTATTATCACCACCTAAGGTTGTATCCAAAGGCCATTACTAAGAGCATCCAAGCATCCATCTAGCACCACATAAGGGACAAAGGGACTACATTATTTTACATACACTTTATAGGAGGGAAGTTTCATTCTTCCATGCACACATCTATTACATTTCTTTACATATAGCTATTTACTCGCTATCAAGTGTGACTTGCACAAGAGCCACCTAGGGCAACAATTCTGCACACACACACATAGAACTACATGGGTTGATAAATGTAGTGCAACTGTTAGGTTGTAAGTTCACTCATTGTGACCAGTGAGGGGTCATTCTGAACCCCATTTTCATACTTCTTTATTTTTAGGATTTGATGTGTTTTGAGGGTTTTACAGGTGCTCATTTCTCTATTGTAGGTTTCCAAGGTGAGCTTTGGTGATCATACCAATGACATACTAATGACAAAAGGTGAAGTTCAACTGAAAAAACTGAAGTGACACCTTAAAAATTTTTCTGATATTTTGAGTAGTCACAAAAACCCAGGAACCCAGGTCTACAACACCCTAGGCACCCCTGACCCTCTCAGGCCATCCATCCTATCTTATCTAGATCTACATTTTCCATGTCTTTAGTGCACGCTGTGCATGCTTCTTCTTTTCTCCCATGGTCATCACTTTGGTATAGAAATTTACTTCGGAATCAACTAAGTACTTCTTTCTCCCTTTTTGCAATGTAGGGTTTTATACGTTAATTAGTCTTATTTGTTTAGGTGGGGATTTATTTACTTAATTATCATTTTATTTATCACTTGAATAAGCATTATTAGGGAACATTTCCATATTTTAGCTTAATCAGTAAACATGTAGCAAATTGATAAGGAGATGTCATAGGGGGGCTATAAAATATTCAAGACATTTTTTGATCCCTATGAAGATATTTGGCATTGTGATATAATCATACTACCTTATATATTTGTGTTATAAAACCATTGTAAATTAAATCAAGTAGTCCAAGGTTAAAACCATTATTTTACTAACAACTCTTGGAAAATTCCTTGAATCTTTTCCAAGGAATACACCCCGTATCCAATGATGTCTATGAAGATCGTAAAAGCATTAAACTTTAGTCATGAGTTAAAACCTTGTTTTAGAAAATGAGAAACAAACATGAAATGGTCTTTAGCCAAATGTTGTGTACAATACACATTTTTCAAACATTTACTTCGAATCTATCACTTCTACATAGTTTTGGCTTGATAATGAGACCTTTATATGATATTGAAATAACTTGACTGTCAACCATTTTGACAATCACACATTGAAATTGATTATCAATAATTACAAGATTGACTTTCAAAATATTTGTCAATTTATGACACACTTCTAGTCCTTTACTTCAGGTTCCAATATATTAAAAAAATCCCAAGAGCATAGAAACATTGTATCAAATTCTAGTTATAATTACCAATATATGCCAAAAATAAAATTTGACATGAAAGTAGGTCTCAAGAAAATTACAATCACAAGTGAATTTAGTTAATATTTGCATAACCAGAAGTAGAAATGTACTAGATAGATCAGTGATTCCTCAACTCATGTTGACAATAGTGGAATATATATATGATTAGGGACACCAATCCTAATCCATACCAAATTCCAATTTGGTGAGTGAGATCAAAATCTGTAATTGGCTTTAGATCAAATTATGGGTTATAGAGATGGTCAGTAAACATCAAAAATACAATCAAAAGCATAATATTTGCAAAATATTAGATTTTCTAATTAATGACTTATGAATTTTTCCATAGGGTATTAGTGCAATGATAACACAGAATGTTTAACATAGGTTGGGAATCAAGATTCACATTATTAGAAAGGGAGAACATACTACCTAGCTGAAATGTTTGATCCTAAATCCATCATGTTAACATGATCTCCATACATCTTAGAAATGACCATTTCTATTTCATCTCACCGCAGAGTCTCTTCAGGGTCAAACCTATGTTAAATCCAACATTATTAGGGTGGTTACAAAAAAGAACGGTTATCATTATATTCATCTTATACATGATGGTTCACCCTTCTTCTACCAGTGAACATTGGAATATCTAACTTCATGGTTGTAGATAGGTTTCTAAAAGAATCTTTGTGGATACTGATGCTTGGATGTAATCCTGATGTAAAGGAGAATTAACATGCATTATTTGTTAAGGTTTGATCTTAACGAATGCTCTATTAATGTAGTTATTTTCTAAAAAGTAAGGTGTTAACAAATCAAGTGTAATGTGCATACTCTTTGGAGCAAAAGTACAAATGATGTTGTGCAACATTAGAGAGTTTCCACAAGGTGACTGTTATCACACCAATATTGTCCATAGTTGATTATCATTTCACAAGGCCAAGGAGCTCAAAATACTAAGGAAGAGTGTGTAAACTTTGCAGTTATGCATGATAAGTTTACCATGCTAATTGTAACACTTGAAAGGTTTCAATCATTTTCATTTACCTTTCCTATCCTATTAAAAATTCTACCTAATTTTCTCATGGTATATTTCATATTTCAATGAAGATCCTAAAATATCATCATCAATTTGGAGTTCTCAATGATTATTGCTTCAAATTTTCCATTAAACATCTAGAGTTTAAAGACTAGTTACATATGAGTTTCAAAAAACTTACAAGAGAATCTATCCTTGATATCCTCCTTTATAAGGTTCTAACATTAGGTCAATACTATTAGGAGGACTAAAACGTTGTATAAATGAAGCTAAATAATATGAAATAATTGTAAAAATAATTATTCTAAGTGAAATAAAACCCTAAATATGCAAGAGAAGGAAAGAAATGGCTTAGCTGATTCGAAGAGACTGTCGTAGGTTGTCGCAGGTCTGGAAATAAAATCTAGAAGTGCAGACGATCACTCAGGAGTCCTGCGAAGACCAGATCTAGAAGATCTTAACTGACTAGGGTGCCTGCAAAGGTACTGGGGTGCCCTGGGGTGCCCTGGTCTACTAATTAGGTGCTCTGATCTCTGTAAATTCTCAAAACCTTTGGTATGGTCGCAAGGTGATCTGAAATTGCTTCTATATTTGTCACACTGGATTCACTAGATGAGTTGGATAATGACCTGAATAATCAAATGACCCTACAATACAAAAGGAAGTATCAAACCCTAGAAAAATAAAATATGCAAAATGAATGGGTCAGACTGACCTCAGCCACCAAACTAGTGGTCTTATCACTGAGCGTTGCACTACATTTCAGACCCAGATGTAGTTCTGGTGAGTGTGTGCATGTCATGCCCTAGGTGCTCTTGTGTCAGTCACACTTTGTGAAGTAGCGAGCAATAATAACTATAGAAAATGTAAATAGCATGTGTGCATGGAATAGAATAGAATCCCTCCCCCTATGTAGTGTGTGTGATGCAGATCTCCTAGCCTTGATGCATGACACTATGTGGATGCAAGTGATGCAATGGATGTAACTCTAGATGGAGTGATAGTAGTATGTGATGTTAGGACCCTCATTATGGTCTTATAACTTTATATTTATAGGGTTCTCAAGCTTAATTTCATAATTAATCCTGACAAGGCCGACTGGGAAAAGGATAAGGATGAAAAATGGCTAGAAAGGCCCCAAAAAGAAGTGGGAAAGGATGTGCATAGATCAGGGCACCCAAGGTGGGACCAGGGTGCCCCGCCCCAGTATAGGTTGGGGTGCACCCTGATTTTGGGCTAGAATGATGGGGCAATTGTGAAATGGACGGATAAGTGAAAGAAAATATGCATGAATGATGAAATAAAATATAAAATAAAGATGGCCAAAAGGTGGGATTAATTAGTACTTTATTCACTTGAGAACCTTCTAAATAGTAGTATAAGACTGGGCTAAATAATGTCTAAAGTGCATAATTTTGTGTCTACATTTTTCCCCCACTTTATGTTGGTGAGCGGAAAGCTCGGTAACATAAAGTAGATAGAGATGCATACCTGATATCCATGTAGAGTGTAGAAGAAGATGTGCCAATGGACTAGACTCAAGCATGGAATGAAAAAAAGAAAAATGTGGAGGAGCGTGGATTCTAAAGATGAAAAATGTGCATAAAAAGTGATGAGAGTGAACCTAGGGTGGAACACATGTGTAGTTGTTGTTGTGTGTAGTGTACCTACATGGTTAGTAAAGGAAAGTGCCTGTAGCAGTGTGTTGTCATTGTTGTTGTCATTGTTGTTGTTTTTTGCCCCCAATTTGACTGCTTGTTTCTCATACGGTGGACCTGCAAGGAGAAAATGATCAAGTAGTCAAATATGTATGTATGTAAAAATGTTGTGTAAAATACACATGTATATAGAAATGTGTAAAGTACACAAATGTAAAATACGCTAGAAAAAAAGTGTAAATTGAACATGTGCACCTGATCCATGTCGAGAGAAAAAGGGTGTAGAAGGATATCCTTGTACTTGTTGCGAGTTTTTTGGGTGATCTCACGCCACCCTGGCTGAAGAAGTATAGGGAGGAAATGCATTGTGTCCTCCAACTTTAACCACTTCTGCTGAAATGTGTGAAGAGATCTCTTGTACTTGTCCTAGTTTTTTGGGTGATCTGATGCCATTGGACGGAGAAGTGTAGAGAGGCACACCCACTATAACCCCCAAGCCTGTAACTGCTCTGCAAAATTTCTGAAGGACACCATGTCCTGTTAGGCCATTGTGTATGGAGTTCGTAGACTGGTCTGAACTCACTCACTGTGTGTGAACCAGTGTAAATACACTGTGTTAGTAGAAAACCCTCAATGATGCCCCCCTCTTTGGGGGCACATGCGACGTCGCTGAAAGGAGAATGCGGCCCCAAAAGAGGACCAACCACACTCTGACCTGTAGAACTCTTCCCTGTAGGGGGAAAGGGAAACACTTGGTAGATACCAAGGTGCACACAAAAGGGGATGGCTAGCCAAAACAAGTGTTAGTCCAAAAACACATGCATGTAATAAGACAAGTGTAAAATACACAGACAATGTAGAAACTACCAAACAAAGTAGTGTAAACATTAAGAAAACAAGTAGACCACACAAAGTGGGTTTCAAACATGGGACATCACTCACGATGTCACAAGACACTCAAGGCCATCATGGCCACAAACAATAGACAAGTGTGCACACAAGAAAAGGGAAAATCCCACATACAATGGAAAACAAAGCAGAGACAAGTAGAAACAAACAAGTAGTCATGGAAACATGTAATCCTGCAAAACAAGTGTTGCACATGGAACACCCATTAGCATGTTAGAGTGATAACCAATATGTCAAAGCATGTATGAACAAGTAGTATAAGATGCTAAGTACAAAATGAAACAATAGCACCTGGATAAGATGAATGTGGATGCCCCCAATGACCAGTATAGGAAGGGTAGAAGGTGAGCATCCATGTCCATGTGTAGAGTCTTGTATCTGTGATCACACTAAACAAAGGCATGAACACACATGTGTAGATGATAATGACATATTAGAAAGTAAATCTAACATGTGTAATAAAGTGAGCATGCAAAACACTAGTAAGCAAAAGTAAATGCCCCCAAGACAATGCAGTATGTTGTGGATGGATGGAATGGAATGCAAGATGGAATGATAGGAGCAAATGTGCCCCTGAGTGGATGGAATGTGTATGTAGTGAGGTTCATTTTGTTTTCCCCCTCAGCAGTCAAGAATGAACCATAAACGAGAGTGCATCATCGGGAAATGGTCGAGTAGTGTTGGTTGTATCTAGCGCACTGTGATGAGTGTGTATATGTAATGGTGATGAAATGTGACATGTGGAGAGATGTGCATGAACCCTATAGCCAAAGCATATATCACAACTTGTTGAATGGAGGAGTGATGATTTATCCCTAAGCGTATATCACTATAGAATGAGTGTATGGGGATGAGACATATGGAAAGATGTGCGTGGACCCTATAGCCTAAGCGTATACCATGACTTGTTGAATGTATGAGTGATGATTTAGCCCTAAGCATATATCACTATAAGAGATGAAGGAGACATGGAAAGATAAGTAGATTGTTCCTAGCCTAAGTGATATGTCACTATGAGATGACCCTATTTAATCCTATAATGACTTGTATGTCACTGATAAGCGTATATCACTATAAGATGAAAGAGATGGGTGATGATTTAGCCTAAAGTGTATGTCACTATACACTATGGGATGGATAAGAAGGAGTGGTGATGTACCCTAGGTGTATGCCACTATGATGATAATGGGGGTGGTGATTTAGCCTAAAGCATATACCACTACAAGATGATAAGATAAGTGACAATTTAACCTAAGGTGTATGTCACTAACGCTGGAAATGTTGGATGAGGAAAATGTCACATTGGTGAATGTAAGGTCCATTTGATTGGTAAACCCTTGGCAGTCGAGTATGGACCGAGGAACTAAAGTGCATCATAGGGTGGTGAGTGCAGCGCGTAGAAGACAACGTAGTATAAATGACCAAGTGATGAATATGGGATGTAAATGCGTGGTGTGGGAAATGCAATGTAGGATGTGTAGTGTGTGTAATGTATGAAATGCAATAATAGGTGTATATAGAAATGGAATATGTAATGATGATAAGATGAAACTAGACCCATATATAATGGAATCTAGTGTAGTATGTAGAATGTATATGATGGATAGATGCGCTATGTGAACTATGTAAATGTAGGAAATGTAGGGTGTGTAGATGATGTAAGATGTGGTGATAGGTGTAGATAGAATATGTAGTGATGACATGTAAAGCTAGACCCATATATAATGTAACCTAGCGTAAATATAGGATATATGAAAGAGATGCAAAACTAGACACTAATGATATGACGACTAGTGTAGCGTGTATGAAATAGATGATGTATAAATGACTAATAGATGAGGGATGTATAGGATAATGTAGGATGTAGGCTATGTATATGATGGTGATGTAGGATGTGTGATGTATGTGATAGAATGTAAATGTGTAGAACCTATAGTGCAGTGTGTGGGGTTCAGTGTAATGGTAATCCCTCAACAGTCCAGTGTGAACCGAAGCACAAGAGTGTGTCATCGGGTAATGAGGGTGCTAGAATGTGTAAGAAGTATATGTATACATGAAGAAGAATGTAAAGAGTAGAGGTGTAACTATGCTAATATGAAGAAGGGGGGGATTGTGTAATGGTTATGCCCCTCAAGTGGTCATGAAGGAGAAATCAACCTATAAGGTCGAGGGATGAAGGTCCATCGACTAGTGCCTTGGATGATGAAAGCATAGGGCCACGATCCATGAGGGGGGATATAGTAGATAAAATTGGTGCCGATGAATGAAAAATATGTGTAGGGATGAAGGATGAGGAAGGATTGAGAAGAGGGACTGAGATGGTGAATGATCTGAGGAGATAGGGGTGTCGAGATGGGTTCTGGGTAGTGCTATGAGCCAAACAAGACAGATGGGTGGAATAGGGAATAGAAGGTGGTGGTGGAGAAAATGAGATGAGGCCTAGCTATTGGAGATCATGAATAATATGGCTCAAAGTGTGACATGAGTCGGTATGATGCCCTCGAATCTGATGGTAGTGGAAAAATGGTTGATCATGATATTGTATTAGTTGAGAAGGAGGGTAGCGATGATTAGATGGTAGAGAAAGGAGTTGTTGATGAAGAAGGTGGCCAAGAATGTCTTGTGGCATAGCATTGGAAGGAAAGATAAGAGGTGGAGGTAATGGTACAATTGGTGGATCAGTGAGGGGACTGGTAGGGGATGTAGATGGCACAGGAGCTATAGGAGTAGTAGGAGCATGTGAGGTAGAGGCATCCTTAATTTTGTCTATCTCAGCATGGAGAGATGCAATTGTGGCTTCCATGGACTAATACTGAACTTGTAGTGCTTGTATAGCTTCCAATAGGTGTGTATTAGATGGAGGATTGCAAGGGTGAGAATCAACAACAACGGTGGTAGATATAGAGCCTACTTGGAGACAATGGTGGATCAGTGTTAACACAAAAAGGAGATGGAGGATCAAGATCTTCTAAAGGATCATCAATATAAGTATCAAAATCATATTGGACAGCATGGGAAACTTGATAAGGAAGGTGTGTGGTTGGTCATCCAAGTAACCATGAATGCGTAAGATGTACATGACCATGGCATATTGTTCATCCATAAAGGGAGGTAATGGACATCCCTGAGCATACCAAATAGTGAAGTTTGGTGTATAACAAAGAAAGGAACTACTACAAATGTGAGTTGTGCCAAAAGGCATGGGAATGTGATATCAACATGATCAGGATCAAGTGTGCCTCCAATATAATCTAACCAAGACTGGCCAAGTGTAAGTGGAGAAGTAGTAGGATAACGTGTGCAAGGTGGACAACAAGGTGGAAAACACATGGGCCATAGGCAAAAGTGAGAATGACAGAACCATGATACAAATGTGGATCACATAAAGGAGCATGAAGGTCATCGAAGTCAAAACCAAGTCAAAGGAGACCATCATGGGAACATACGGTGGTCGTACATGATGTGTCTAGTGGTATGTGTTCCCAATAAGAATTATTGATGAAGAGAGTGCAAGTGAATGGTGGGCATACTAAGGAGGAGGATGATGGTGGAGAGGATGGGATGAGATCCATAGATGGTAAAGGTCCCTGGTATGGCACAATAGTGGTAGTAGTAACAGATGGTGGGGAAGAGACTGTGCTAAGCATGTGAATAGTGGCCACAAATGGCATCTCATAGAGAAAAGGGGACATGGGAGGAATATGAAAAGCAACTGAGTATTGTGGAGTAGGTGTGGTAGATGGTATCAGAGCATTGGTAACAATAGGAGTAAGTGGCGAAGTAGAAGGGACCATATCAACCATGCAGATGGTAATAACTAAGTCATGTGGAGTTGCTCGAGGTTGAGAACCAATCTCGGGTGGAGAAGAAGGAGGTGTAGGGAGAGGTAGTGGTATAATCATTTATGCCTAGAGTCATTTATGTCCTTCCTAATGGTGGTAGGGAGAGCTATGGATTCTGAGGGACAAGTTGAGCTAGGGTTGTGCAAAGAAGTAGGATTAATAGTGCATAAATAAGTGGTAACAACATCTTCAATGGCATGAGGATCCATTCTAGAAGATGGAAGTTGAATGAAAGAAGGACAAGGGCTATAACTAGAAGTAGCAGTAGGAGTGTCGATGAAAGCATGACCACGACTATCAAATTGTAGAGTAGCTGAAGACTTAGAGGAAGAAGACTTTTCTATGATGTTTACCCATGATGGGAGGTGCAAGGATAAAACCCTAGAAGGTGCTATAAAGAAACGTCGGGTACACCAAAATTATTAACAAAAATAAAACTAAACTAAAATGGGTAGTATACCCTAGTTAATCTAATTAGGAGGACTAAAACATTGTATAAATGAAACTAAATAATATGGAAAATTGTAATTAATTATTCTAAGTGAAATAAAACCCTAAATATGCAAGAGAAGGAAGAGAAAATGGCTTAGCTGATTTGAAGAGACTGTCACACAGTTGTCAGGTCTGGAAATAAAATCTGGAAGTGCAGACGATCACTCAGGGACCCTGCGAAGGACCAGATCTAGAAGATCTGAACCGACTAACGCACCTGGGAAGGTACTGGGGCTCCCTGGGGTGCCCTGGTCTACAGTTTAGGCACTCTGATCTCTGTAAATGCTCAAAAACTGATTTTATGGTGGTCAAGTTGATTCAAAACTCTTCCTTTCTGTCACACTGGATTCACCAGATGAGTTGTATAATGACCTGCAATACAAAAGGAAGTATCAAACCCTAGAAAAATAAAAGATGCAAATGAATGGGTCAGACTGACCTCAGCCACCAAACTAGTGGTCTTATCACTGAGCGTTGCACTACATTTCAGACCCAGATGTAGTTCTGGTGAGTGTGTGCATGTCGTGCCCTAGGTGCTCTTGTGTCAGTCACACTTTGTGAAGTAGTGAGCAATAGTAACTATAGAAAATGTAAATAGCATGTGTGCATGGAATAGAATAGAATCCCTCCCCCTATGTAGTGTGTGTGATGCAGATCTCCTAGCCTTGATGCATGACACTATGTGGATGCAAGTGATGCAATGGATGTAACTCTAGATGGAGTGATAGTAGTATGTGATGACTAGGACCCTCATTATGGTCTTATAACTTTATATTTATAGGGCTCTCAAGCTTAATTTCATAATTAATCCTGACAAGGCCGACTGGGAAAAGGATAAGGATGAAAAATGGCTAGAAAGGCCCCAAAAAGAAGCAAGAAAAGATGTGCATAGATCGGGGCACCCAGGGTGGGACCAGGGTGCCTCGGGGCACCCCAGTACAGGCTGGGGCCCCTGATTTTGGGCTAGAATGATGGGGCAGTTGTGAAATGGATGGATAAGTGCAAGAAAATATGTGGGAATGATGAAATAAAATATAAAATAAAGATGGCCAAAAGGTGGGATTAATTAGTACTTTATTCACTTGAGAACCTTCTAAATAGTAGTATAAGACCAGGGCTAAATAATGTCTAAACATATCATCCCTCTATCAACAATTTTGGCAAGCCCACCATCATTCCTAACACTCCTATCATCAATCCCAAATATCCACTTTCTTTTACCATTTCCCAGGATTAATAAAATCACACATTAGCTTACATGAAACACCAATCGTTTCTTCATCAATATTCAATAAAAAATATGAAGAGCTCCAAATCTTTAAGAAAATACAACACCCAAAAATCCAATTCGCAAACATGATTCAAAAATGCACACCATTGTAACTATCAAGTGTGTTACAAAGTGTAAATAGGGGTAGGGTTTACCAATACATGCATCGATAATCACAATGTCAAGATGATTGAATGTGGAAAATGTGAAAAGGTTCCTTCTTTCACCAAGTGAGAAGACCTGCATTCAAAGACAACTAAACAAAGAGATATTAGATAAGGATGAAAATGAGTTACTTGACAAATGTCGATCCTAGGGATTTGAAGGACTTCCTTGAAGGGTGTGTCAACTCATTCGATACAATTAAGTGATTTGATAAAAATTGATAAATGATAATAATGATTAATTTAGAATTCAAGGGGAATGGAAATATCATGTTTAGTGTTATAAGTGGCCTATACATGGGTAGTAACAAGCTCTAAATCCTTGAAGTATTTGTACCAAAACTCTTCAGCGGCTTCTCATCTCTTCTTGAATGATCTTTAGCTGATCTTTGGTATCTTATATTTCTAGTATGAGTGCGATGGTGCACAAGCTGCGTTTGTGGACAATATCAAAATTTTCCAACACATGAACGGTTGATAGATGATCGAGAGATCATATATGCTAGTGATTAGGTGTGAAATACCTGGAATAGTCATCTAGAAAACATACCTCTTACAAACAACTTGTTAGACAAAAATTAAATTGATATAAATTTGGTAATGCTAAAAATGGATAAGAAAAGACATCGATTTGACGACGATCAGTGTTAAAATGCTAGTTTTGATAAAAGATTGATAAATCAGAAAAAATTTGATGCCAAAAAGATATTGATGTTGCTAAGATGCTGACTATTTTAAGGAGTCTAAAAGTTTGTGAGTTTTAGAAAACAAAAATATAGATGTATTTACAAGACTAATGAGAAGGACATAGGCTATGGATACTAATCAATGATGATCAGGAATCAACAACTAACTCGGGGAGAAAATGTTAACTTTGACAAAAGGTTGATAAAAAAAACAATGATTGGTTTCAAGAAAATGTGATAAGGGTTGGGATAGACTATGGAACAATCCAGAGACTTGCGTGATTCATAAAACAAAGATTTGGATGTGTTTGGGAGAATAATGATAGAAATAGAAATCATGGATCAAACGAAAATTTCTGTTTAAACTATAAATATTCTAAAACTTAGCTGGATGATCTGAATGAGAGAAAAAACTTGAAATATCTATGCAAGGTGATGTTGGTGATACGTATTGAGAGTTGTAGCTAATGTAAAATAGATTGATAAAATTAAAGGAATACATGTGGATTAACCTAGGGGGTAATGGACGCAAGGTGATATAGATTTTATTTGACAAGGTGTTGAGCATCAAAGCAAAGACATAGAAATTTTAATGGTATCATGATGTGATAAAAGTGGTCTAGGTGACCAAAATAGATAAGATGTGTAAAAAGGGTTAAAATCGATGGTACAATTATGGATCACCTGATTTTGGGGATAAGAAATTGGAGATTTAATATTTCTAGTGATTTTGAAAATGAAAAATATATAAGCCAAGTAATACATGCAAATGGCTCATTTACAACATGTCTTTGTGTGATTTGAGAGCTCTGAGTAATTATTTTTGAGTGTTTTTGAGAGATGGAGGTGAGTGGCAGTGATAAGAAGAGGTAGCAAACCAAGAGAGGGGTAAGTAGGTTTAATTTTGTTATTTTTTTTGGATTTTTTTTTTTTTATTTTTTGTAATTTTTAAAATTTGGGGTAGGAATGCCCTTGATCGGTGCAAATCGTACAATCAGGTGGGAACGATTGGGTGGATCACCATCGATTAGTTTAAATGAAAATGTCACCGATCCTAGTAATAGGAGAAGTGATTGGTTTGATTTTGATGAAGTTTTAAGTATATGTTTTTTGTGTTTTACAGGTGAGAGACACACTATTTATCTCCATGAAAGAGTCCCAGATATTTGGAGAGGATTAGGGCTAATGTGACAGATGTAGAGTGGGCCCATTTGATGGCCATTGGCGTTAGGAGGATTCTAGTCCACTACCATGGATTCCTCAAGATGCAGGATGATGGTAGCTTTGACTGATAGATGGGAGCTGAGTACAGGGACATTTTGGTTCCATACTGGCGAGATGACCATCACATTGGAGGATGTGTACATGATTATGAGATAACCAATTCAGGGTGAGAAAATAGTACCTATCACATGAGAGGTCTCGTCTTGATACTATGAGGGATTATATGGAGATGATGCCCCAAATATTGGATACACAACATGGGCTTCCATATTGAGACTTACAATGATGTATAGGTTTCAGGTAACTAGTTGATGTCAGTGGTGATGTTGGTTATATCTTGTTATGCACTGCCAGATTCAGGGGGTGGTATATTTCCTTGGACACTTGTGGGTGTTGTGGCTAGATTATGGAGCATCAGATTGTATATACTTGGGGTTGTGCACTGTTGACTCAGGTTTATCATGAGATATGGATGTTTGTGACAGGTCGGAGGTATGGGTTGGATGTGGGGTTCTTATTACATTATTGGGCATATGAGCATATATTTGTTGTGAGGCCACCAGCCTACCTTGGAGGGTAGGAGACCCAGCAAAGTATGTGGTGGGGTTTATGATGTGAAGGTTTGATTAGATGAGGGATGATGAGTGGAGAGGGACCAGACCTACTATGTTGATCGACTACGTAGTTTATCTATAGATGATGTAGTCTAGAGGCCATATGTGAGATACCCTGCATGGCCTAATGGATGGATGTGGAGTTGGCAAGATTGAGGGTGTGGTGGATTTGGGGGGAGGGAGGGAGAGATGATAGAGGTAATACAATTTCCTTAGGTGTAGAGGCAGTTTGGATTTCCACAACAGATTCTAGGTGAGTTGATTATCTATAGATGTGATGATTTAAGAGGGAATTTCCACACTAGTAGTAGATGAGGTGGGGAAAGTGAGGAGGCATGAGGGAGCCAAAGGTGGTGGATGTAGATGATGTTGGGTGGTGGAGGGATTTAGTGAGTGGTGGACACAATAGTGGGTTGCTCATGGAGATAGGGTGGGAGGAGGCAGAGGGGTGGAGAGGTAGAGGAGGAGGGATGATGGTGGGGAGGAGTTAGTTGTAGTTGAGGCATTTTGATGCCTTATGATTGGAGAGGGATAGTTGGTGGTGGAAAGTGACACCACTTGCCAGGAGTGAGACAGTGCATAGTAGGAGAGAGACCAGGCACACTTAGAGTGTGATACCTATCATAGTGAGATAGATATCACTAGACAGTGGGAGGCATGCTGCAAGTGAAGTATGGGGAGGTGGGGTTAAATTCAGAGGCTGTCCAGGAGTGTCTCCTAGGGAGCAAGGCCTAGTGTAGGGTAGGCAATAGTACCTGCAGGAGGGTATTGTAGTGGGAGGAGGGTAGATGGGGCCTCCTGGTTTTGTGACTGTTGAGAAATATCAAGCATTGGGTGAGGAGATAAGATACTATGAGTGCTTGTGACAGAGCACCTACCTGGTGTACCTCACTATGTGGAGTTTCGAGTGAGTGAGTGTAGATTGGCTCGTCAGGTTACCTTCGGTGAGCACTGGGAGTGTCACATAACCTACAGAGAGATCTAGGGCCAGATGGAGGAGCCATAGGAGGCCAGGGTGGTGAGTGAGCATCATATTTTGATTTTACCACATAGTATGTGGGTTTTGTATATGACTTAGATATAGATGATTTTGTATATGAGCCCTTTTGAGGCATTTTGTATAGACATTATTGATATATATATATAGATGATTATGATTTTGGATTCATGTGTTATTGATTTATCTTGATGTTGATGTTGTATATGAGTTTGTGATGATATTGAGATAGTTTAGATGTATTTAGATGTGTTAGATATGATGTTTATGTGATGTTGATGATGTTTAGATGTGATTTTTGATGTTGATATTTGATGTTGATGATATGATGTGACTCCAAATGTATTGATCTTGATATATATGTCTCAAAATTTACTTTAATAGTGGTTAAGAATAAATGTAAAATGTTTTATTTTTTAACTGAATTTGATACATATGTGATCTGATGGTAAATTAAATATGTATGACAATGCACTTGAGGCCTTGTAACAAATGTTAACATATAACTAACAATAATTAGTCACATGTAGGATCTTGGATATAGATGGAAATGAGCTTATGTACCTTCTTACAACATGGGAAGGGTTGATGTGTAGTTTGTACGGGGGAGTAGGTTCTCCTTTTGATGGCTTGTAGGCTTATGCCCCAACTATATTTTATTATGCAAAAACTGATCAATGTGGGAATTTTTCTTCTGATGGGAAAGTTGATCAATGTGGGAAGATTTCCTAGGATGCTTTTGATATTTTTGACTTTGATATGAAGGATGATCAATGTGGGAAGCCTTTTTGTAATGATATGGGTAGCCATCCTTCGAGGGAGTGGTCTACGATTTTATTTTTAATAGAGATATCCATCCTTCGAGGGATCAGTCTATATGTTGATTGACAGCTGTCCTTCGAGGGATCAATCTGTATTTTGATAATATGATTAATAGATGTCCTTCAAGGGATCAGTCTATATATTTTTTGATAATATGCATCCAAATGTATATTTTTGACTTTATTTTTAAGCTGAGGGTAGGCCTAGTAGACCATTTGAGGAGGGGAAAAAGGTGTGTACAAACTACACATGTGACCCCTTAGCATGTTTTCAGTTAGTAGACAAGGGAAAGATGGGAGTAATGATTGTGGGGTTCCTACTAAGGAGGAACTTGTCCATGTGGAAAATGTGATGAACAAAGCCATGGTGTTCATCTTTAAGGTGGTGATTATAAGATACTGATGGCAGACTACATAATTCCAAATCATTATAGTAGTAAATGATAGGTTGGTGGTGGAATAAGATCTTTGATGTGACTAATGTCATGAAAGTAGATGTGTTAACAATAGAAAGGCCACAAGTGCAAGGAATTTAGAGGTTCCTTTTCAGGTTTACCATCAAGGGAGGCTAAGCGATAGGCTCCTGACCCATATTTGTGAGTGATGACATATGGACCAATCTAGTTAGGGGAAAACTTTCCACGTTTACTCCTTTCTAGAGTAGTGACATTTTGATTCTCTTTAAGGACAAGATCACCAATGTTGAAGTCACATTCTTTGACATGTTTTTTGTATGCTCATTTGATGCATTCTTGATAGACATGATGATGTTCAAGGGATATTAGGTGTCATTCATCTAACAATTCAAGTTGTGCTAGGTGTTCTTGATGATAATCCTCATCAGAGATAAAATCTATAAGGGATATGTAGAGAGATGGTATTTGAACTTCAAGGGGTAGAACTGCCTTGGAGCCATAGACTAAAGAGAAGGGTGTAACACCTGTAGGAGTACATATGCTAGTTCAATAGGCCCAGAGAGAAAATGAAATTTGGAGATGTCAATTCCTACCTACTTGGTCGATGGTTTTCATGAGGATTTTGTTGAGTGTTTTGTTAGAAGCTTCTTCTTGACCATTTTCTTGTGGATAGTAAGGAGATGAAAAGATTAGTTTGATGTTGAAAGTGTTGCATAATTTCTTCACTTCCTTATTTTTGAAATACTTTCCATTATCTATGATAAGCTTGTGAGGGATGTCGAAGTGACATATGATATGTTGATAGATGAAATCAACAATTTTATTTGCTTTAGTAGAGACCAGGGGAATAAATTCCACCCATTTAGTGAAATATTTAGTAGTGGTGATGATAGAGTGATGTCGTTGTGATGAACGAGGGTTGATGAGGCCAATGAGGTCAAGTCCCCATTGTGAAAAAGGCCATAAATCCTGAGTGGGTTGTAGGGCCTGACTTGGGATATGAGTGAGATTGGAATGTTGTTGACATTTAACACATTTCTTGATGTATGCACAACAATCTTGATTAAGGGTAGGCCAGTAATAGCCCATTCGTAGGACATTTAGCAACAACCATACCACTGAAGTGTCCACCACATATACCATCATGGACTTCTTGGATAGCTTTATTGGATTTATGAGATTTGAGGCATCAAAGGAGGAGACTGTCAAATCCACATTTGTAGAGAACACCACATACTATGACATATTAGGTAGCACATTGAAGAAAAGATCGTTTAGCATTTTTAGATAGATCAGAGGGAATTTTTGATTGAGAGATATAGTCATAGAGTTTGAGTGTACCAAAGATTCTGTTTGATTGTCTTTGATGAGGTTAATAGAAGGGAGTTCATTGGTGTGAGATGGTTGATCAAGTCTATGCACAACAATGGATAATTTGGAATCATCAGTTGATAGTGGAATGAGTGATGCAAGAGAAGCCATGGTGTCTGAAACTTATTGGAAGATCATGGAACTATTTGGATGGTGTATTGATCGAAAGATTCTAAGAGGAATTCAACAATTTTTTTTATATTTTTGTAAAATCTCATTTTTGCATTGATAAATTCCTTTGATTTGATTGATGATAAGTTGAGAGTCTCCATAGATGTCAAAGAATTTGAACACCAAACATGACTGTTGTTTGGAGACCCATGATGAGGGCTTCATATTCGGCCATGTTATTAGTGCATTCAAAATTTAGTTTAAAGGATAGAGGGATAGGAGTCCCCCAAGGAGGTATGATGATGATACCGACACCTCCCCCTTGCTGACACTTAGAACCATTAAAGAAAAGTGTCATTTTGAGAGGAGTGTATTCTTGATCAATAGTGTTGATGGATTCATCGGGAAATTATTCATGAGGTAGTTGATTATCAGGAAGGGGAGCTTCTGTGAGTTGATCGGTGATGGCTTGCCCCTTAATAGATTTCTGTGACATGAATTCTAGATCAAACTCAGTCATGAACATGAGCCAACAAGTGATACGTCACTGTGGTATGGTTTAGAATGCATAGCTTGGAGAGGATTCAAACTAGTGACGACATAAGCTTTAATATTAAGGAGATAGTGAAAAATCTTGGAAGTTGTAAAGTACACGGCACAAAAAAACTTTTCTACTTCGGTGTAACGTGTTTCATAATCATGAATAGTGCAACTTATGTAGTAGACAATCTGTTATCTACCCTTCTCATCTCAATGTACTAGCATATCACCAAGGGAATGGTCAATAACGGATATGTATAGATAAAATGGCTCCCCTCACTGTGGAGGTGTGAGCATGGTGGCGATATAAGATATTGTTTGAGGTCCTTGAAGGATTTTTGACAGTTTGTGATCCCATTTAAATGGACATCCTTTGAAGGAGATGGTGAAAAGGTTGAAAAATATGAAAGTTGGGAGATGAAACAACAAACTGATTGAAGTATACCTTGGAGACTATGAAATTGTTTGAGGTATTGAAGGGAGGAGGCATCTCGATGATGGCTTTGATTTTGGTAGGGTCTACTTCAATGCCCCAGATATAGAACAATGAACCCTAGGGGCTTTCCTGGTGAGAACACTGAATACACACTTAACAGGGTTAAGGTGGAGGAAGTATTGGATAAAATGAGAAAAGATGATGTCAAAGGACAAGATGGTCTCTACATTATTTAGATTTTCCTAAGAGTTCATCAACGTAGTCTTCCACTAATCTTATGAATGAGATCATGGAAGATGTATGTCATAGGCTTGTTGATAAGTGGCCCCTACATTTTTAAGTCCGAAAGGGAATAACATGGTAGAAAAAGTCCCCTAAGGAGTAATGAAGGAAGTTTTATGTTGGTTTTCATGTTGATAAGGATTTTATTGTAGCAAGAGAAGCCATCCATAAGATATAAAATTTCATGGCCAATGTGAGGTCGACAAGTTGATCGATATTAGGAAGAGGGAAGTCATCTTTAGGACAAGCGAGATTAAGATCTCGAAAGTCAGTACAAATGCGTAAATTTCTAGAGGCTTTGGTTATGGGTACAATATTAAGAAACCATTGTGGATAGTCAATGGGTAATATGAAGTTATTCATAGTTTTTAAGACATTTTAAATTCGTGAATTTTTGATAAGGTTGAGCTAGGCCTGAGGGTGCATCATATGTAGATTTTCTTTGACATAACTTAGCATTAGGGGTTGTTCGCCATGTTACACAAAAAAATGCATACCCCATTCCCACATGTCATTGTAATACCATGAATAATGTCCCACATGTGCTTTAAATAATTTCATGACCTGAAGTCGTTCAATTCTACATCAAATTTATTACACTGGTTATCATTGACATCATTTGAGGTACATCCCTGAAGTCCCTATGTCATTGACATCAATAGTGGACTTGTTAAATTGCTTACATGTAATAATTGGTACCCCATTATTTTAAAGTTAATGGTCTCTTCCTCCCATATAAGAGAGGATAATTAATGTAATATGGATTTCGATGGTAGAGGAGTCTTCCTACACCATTTCAACATGTAAAGCGGAAGGGTCATTAGTGTTGTCAGTTATGATCTAATTAAATAGGAAGCCTTCTAAAGGTTGATCGTATTCATTTCTAACTTATCTACTGAGGGATGGAAATAATTCTCATTTATGTTGACATAGATTATTATTAGGAAACATCGTGTATATCATCCCCACATCTGGTTTTACTATGGATTCAAATGCTAGTCCAGCATTGAGAAATGTTTACCAGCCGAAGGTCATATTAAAACGATTAAGTCATTTATTTTCCTAAATTCCTAAGCATATAGCTTGCAAAAGTAAATGATTAATCCCTTATCTCTACAGAAATAGACCAAGCTAATTGAAAACACCGGTGATTGTTGATTTTTGGGGGGGTCTAGTAAAGAGGAGTTTTCCTGGACTCTAGAGACAGATTATACCAACTAATGAGTATCATGAGAAAATTTAAGAGTTCTCAGTGGTTGAATAAAACCCAAAAAGCATGCTTCAGAGCCATCTGGTCAGGAATAAGATCATCTGGAGTACCTCAAATGTCCCCTCAGGAGCTGTCACCAAATGCTCATTAGTATCAAGTATTGTACGCCTTATGTAATCTTTCAACAATCTCATCTAAGTTGGGAACCAAATTTGTTTTCACAAGGAAATCTGTGAGTTTAGTCATTCTTCCAGTATGTCGATAAATGACATCAGTCTTTCTGATGCTTATTCCCCTAAAATCATTTGGCATTTACAAAAACCTTAGCGATTTGCATCAATTAAAATCTCTTGACTGAAAATAGTATTTTGCAAAGGTTTCATATTCCCCAATTTTAAACAGTAAGTAATTTACCTGCGATTCCTACGAATTGCATCTAATTTTAGACCCAATTAGTTCTTTCATTTGAAGTAAGTCATAATCGTGCACATAGGATCTCTTTCCTCAGAAAAGGTTAGTCACATTTGTGATAGCGAAATAATCTCTTTTGTGATGTAAGAATGTAAATAGATATGGCTTCATGGATGGGTAATGTAACTCCCCATTGTGTATGCAAAATCAACTCATTCCACGGATTGTTTGACATGGTCTAGTATAGGAATCAAAATATGATGCTACTTCATGATAGAGTTGGTGCACCTTTCATGTATCCTTAATGGTGATAGACTTAAGACTTAGTTTCAAGTCCACTAGAAGCATCATGCGGTGCACATAAAAATTTATATGTGAATGCAACTATTCCGATTTGGGGTAGCATTTCATAAGCTGCTTTCAGCTTGGTTCTGATTACCAAAAAGATGTGATTTGCCAAAATGGCTCACTGAAAGGACCCAAAATGATGTGAAACAGTAATTAGAATGTCAGGGAGTGAAAGGGGACGGGGGCACATACATGCTGATGTCTTGAGGAGAATTTTTCTAGGGTCAGAAATACTAGATATATGAGAAGGATAAATTGGGCTAGGAAGTGTTTGACCATGGAAATAGAAACAAAGACTCATATGGTTAAAGACAAGGATTAATTTCCTATTCAGTGTTACTTAAAATCATATGACCAATCTAGATATGTAACTCAGGATTAGATAGATACCCAAAGTACAGATGTCATTTTTTTTCATATGGATCAAGTTACCAGCTGTTATTTGTAATGAGTGCTCAATAAGATAAAGACATAAGCATGATACGTACATGTTAAGCATGTAGATCTTATGAAGAAATCCCATGACGTTCAGAGACAAGAAAAATTCAAAATGTTTTAAAAATTGGCATACATCTTCAAGAGGAGGTCCTTCCTAGATTCCAGTGATTATTTTTCCCTCTTCCTACCCATGATGTTGTATTCCATCGTTGTGTTGATGTGGTGTGTGATGATTACAACTACTTCCCATAAGGACGGACTAGGAAAAGAGAAGCTTGAATCTCATGTCTTCTTCATATGGCATATGCAATATGATCAACACCCATGTGTACTAAAATCATCATGCGGAAGTACGTTAGAAACCTGATCAAAAATTATGAATGAAGGATTTACCTCCTTGTGTCAGCCTACTCTATGATGTAAAAGAGTGAAATGATTCAATAAATACTAGCACGCTGTGGAAGACCTGTCCCTTTTCTTTGGGCTTCATGTTTTTCAATTGCACTAACATACGAGTTTTTTCCGATCTCAATGCCAAGAATTTCACATGAAGTGTCAGCCTAATGCATTATGGTTGTAATGTCTCCAATGATCTTTAACTACTTCATAAATTTAGAACATCATGTGTCTCTGGTTAAAAATCTGATCTCCACAGTTTGAATTTTCACTAATTTCCCCTTCAAGCTTAGATTTTTACTTTTTGTAGTTTTCTGTTTTCCTGTACTTGTATTGTAGGGCTACTAGTATATTTAAAAGCCATTGTTATGTTAGTGATTATATTAGATTGAAATTGGCCTTTGGAAATATGTTGTGTAACAAGTCCCACACTAGACAAAGCAATCATAATAAGGGTTAGGGATCTCACGTGCTAATCATGGTATAGGCGTTAATGTTTTAGTGACTAAGGATGCCATTTAGATTTTGACTGTCCTTTTCTGAAATTAATGGTGATTGATGGAATCATGTGAAATACTAAATTACATGTTCTTATGGAATATGTCTCATGGAGGAAATACTATGTTGTATTGCATTAAAAAATGTTGATTTCCTCGAAGATGATAGCCCATCTCATTTGGGGTACATGTGAAATCGCATTCAAGAGTAATTCCCACCACAGAGAAACTGATTAGGATTTCAGACCGCAACAATTAAACTGACATGTCTTCATGGCAAAGGATTAATCTCCAAACTTTTCAGAATCATATTGGCTAAGTGATTAACTGAAAATAGGAATATTAGGAGGACTAAAATGTTGTAATAAATGGCCTAAAATAGTATGGAATAAATACAAGTAAACTATTCTAAGTGAAATAAAACCCTAAATATGCAAAGAGAAGGAAGAGAAATACTTAGTTGATTGTTGGAGACTGTTAGTAGGTTGTCACAGATCTGAAATAAAATATGGAAGTGCAGATGATCACTCAGAACCCTACAAAGACCATATCTAAAGATCTAAAATGACTGGGGCACCTAGGAAGGTACTGGGGCCCCTGGCACCCTGGTCTGTAGATTAGGTGCCTGGTCTCTGTAAATGCTCAGAAACCTAAATTTGATATGGTCACAAGGTGATCTGGAATATTTCTTGTCTATCACACTAGATCTATCAAGCTGCATGAGTGTGTGAAATAATGAAATGAAATGACCTGCAAAAGGAAGTATCAAACCCTAATAAAAATAAATATACAAAATGAATGGGTCAGACTGACCTCAACTGCCAAACTAGTGGTCTTATCACTAAGCATTGCACTACATTTCAGACCCAGATGTAGTTCTGATGTGTGTGTGTGCATGTCGTGCCCTAGGTGCTCTTGTGCCAGTCACACTTTGTGAAGTAGCGAGCAATAATAACTATAGAAAATGTAAATAACATGTGTGCATGGAATAGAATAGAATCCCTCCCCTATGAAGTGTGTGTTTATGCAGATCTCCTAGCCTTGATACATGACACTATGTGGATGCAAGTGATGCAATGGATGCAACTCTAGATGGAGTGATAGTAGTATGTGATGCTAGGACCCTCATTATGGTCTTATAACTTTATATTTATAGGGTTATCAAGCTTAATTTCATAATTAACCCTGACATGGCCAACTGGGAAAAGGATAAGGATGAAAAATGGCTAGAAAGGCCCCAAAAAGAAGCGGGAAAGGTGAACATGGATCGGGGCACCCCAGGGGACAAGGACCAGGGTGCCCCAGTACAGGCTGGGCACCCTTGATTTTGGCTAAAATGATGGGGCAGTTGTGAAATGGTGGATAAGTGCATAGAAAATATGTGGGAATGATGAAATAAAATATAAAATAAAGATGGCCAAAAGGTGGGATTAATTAGTACTTTATTCACTTGAGAACCTTCTAAATAGTAGTATAAGACTGGGCTAAATAATGCCTAAAGTGCATGATTTTGTGTCTACATTTTTCCCCCACTTTATGTTGGTGAGCAGAACACTTGGTAACATAAAGTAGATAGAGATGCATACTTGATATCCATGTAGAGTGTAGAAGAAGACATGTGCTCAATGGACTAGACTCAAGCGTGGAATGAAAAAAATAAAAAATGTGGAGGAGCATGGATTCTAAAGATGAAAAATGTGCATAAAAATTGATGAGAGTGAACCTAGGGCGGAATGTGTGTGTAGTGTACCTACATGGTTAGTAAAGGAAAGTGTCTATAGCGGTGTGTTGTCATCATGTCATTTTTTTGTTGTTGTTGTTATTTGCCCCTAATTTGACTACTTGTTTCTCATACGATAGACCTATAAGGAGAAAATGATCAAGTAGTCAAATATGTATGTATGTAAAAACATTATGTAAAATATGCATGTGTATAAAAATGTGTAAAGTACAAAATGTAAAATACACAGAATAAAAATGTAAATGGAACATGTGCACCTGATCCATGTTGAGAAAATATGGTGTAGAAGGATATCATGTACTATCGTGAGTTTTTTTGGGCGATCTCACGCCACCCTGGCTGAAGAAGTATAGGGAGGAAATGTTATATCCTCTAAACCTTTAACCACTTCTGCTGAAATGTGTGAAGAGATCTCTGTATTGTCCTAGTTTTTTTAGTGAAATCCGATGCCACTGAAAAGTAAGTGTAGAGAGGCACACCCACTATAACCTCCAAGCTTGTAACTACTTCATAAAATTACCAAAGGACACCATGTCCTATAGAGGCCATTGTGTATGGAGTTCGTAGACTGGTCTGAACTCACTCATTGTGTCAAGGGTGAACTAGGTGTAAATACATTACGTTGTTAGTATAAAACCCTCAATGATGCCCCCCTCTTTGGGGGTGCATGCGACATCGCTAAAAGGAGAATGTGGCCCCAAAAGAGGACCAACCACACTCTGACCTGTAGAACTCTGCCTTGCAGGGGGAAAGGGAAACATCTTGGTAGATACCAAGGTGCGCATAAAAGGGGATGGCTAGCCAAAACATGTGTTAGTCGGAAAATACATGCATGCAATAAGACAAGTGTAAAATACACAGACAATGTAGAAACTACCAAACAAAGTAGTGTAAACACGCAAGAAAACAAATAGGTTACACAAAGCAGGTTTCAAACATGGGACATCACTCATGATGTCACAAGATACGTAAGGCCAATCATGGCCAGAAAAACATTACAAGTGTGCACACAAGCAAAGGGAAAATCCCACATACAATAGCAAACAATGGCAGACAAGTAGAAACAAACAAGTAGTCATGGAAACATGTAATCCTGCAAAACAAGTGTTACATATGGAACACCTGTTAGCATGTTAGAGTGATAACTAATATGTCAAAAATGTGTATGAGGAAAGTAGTATAAGATGTTAAGTACAAAATGAAACAATAGCACCTGGATAAGATGAATGTGGATGCCCCCAGCGACTAGTATAGGAAGGGTAGAAGGTGAGCATCCATGCCACATGTAGAGTCTTGTATCTGCGATCACACTAAATAAAGGTGTGAATGTGCATGTGTGTATGATAATGACATATAAGAAAGAAGTCTAACATGTGTAATAAAGTGATCATGCAAAACACTAGTAAGCAAGAGTAAATTCCCCCAAGACAATGCAGTATGTTGTGGATGGATGGAATGGAATGCAAGATGGAATGATAGGAGCAATGTGCCCCCCGAGTGGATGGAAGTGTATGTAGTGAGGTTCATTTTTTTCCCCCTCAACAGTCAAGAATGAACCATAAACGAGAGTGCATCATCGGGAAATGGTCGAGTAGTGTTGGTTGTATCTAGCACACTGTGATGAGTGTGTATATGTAATGGTGATGAAATGTGACATGTGGAGAGATGTGTGTGAACCCTATAGCCGAAGCGTATATCACGACTTGTTGAATAGAGGAGTGATGATTTAGCCCTAAGTGCATATCACTATGGAATGAGTGTATGGGGATGAGATGAAATATATGTGTGGACCCTATAGCCTAAGCGTATACCACAACTTGGATGAAGATGAGTGATGATTTAGCCTATAAAGCGTATATCACTATAAGATGAAAGGAGGGAGATGGTGATGATTTAACCTAAATCATATACCACTATAAGATGATAAAAAGGGAGTGGTGATGTACCCTAAGGTGTATGTCACTACAAGATGATGATAATAGGGGTGGTGATTTAGCCTAAAGTGTATACCACTATAAGATGATAGAAAGGGGTGACAATTTAACCTAAGGTGTATGTCACTAACACTAGAAATGTTGCATGAGGAAAATGTCGCATTGGTGAATGTAAGGTCCATTTGATTGGTAAACCCTTGGCAGTCGAGTATGGACCAAGGAACTAAAGTGTGTCATAGGGTGGTGAGTGTAGCGCGTAGAAGACAACATAGTATAAATGACCAAGTGATGAATATGGGATGTAAATGTGTGGTGTGGGAAATGCAGTGTAGGATGTATATGTATATGATATGTAATGTGTGAGATGCAATAATAGGCGTATATAGAAATGGAATATGTAAGGATGATAAGATGAAACTAGACCCATATGTAATGGAATCTAGTGTAGTATGTAGAATGTAGATGATGTATAAATGTGCCATGGGAACTATGCAATGTAGGATATGTATGGTATGTAGATGATGTAATATGCAGTGATAGGTGTAGATAGAATATGTAGTGATGACATGTAAAGCTAGATCCAGGGATAATGTAACCTAGCGCAAATAAAGAATGTAAAAAAGGGATGTAAAACTAGACTCATATGTATGATGACTAGTGTAGTATGTATGGATGTAGATGATGTATAAATGAATAATAGATGAGAAGTGTGTATAGTGATAATGTAGGATTAGATTAATAGTAATAGGATGTGTAATGGAATGCATAATGTATGTAATAGAATATGTAATGTGTAGAACCTATGAGTGCAGTCTATGGGGTTCAGTGTAATGGTAATCCCTCAACAGTCAAGTGTGAACTAAAGCACAAGAGTGTGTCATCGGGTAATGATGGTGTCATAATGCATGAGGAATATGCCTATGAAAGAAGATGTAACTGAAGTGAGGGGGAGGAAGGTGGGGAGTTTTATTCTGATACAGCCCCAAGTGTACTATGATGATATCAATCTATGCAGCCACGCAAGAGGTACCATGCCATTGTGGGAGAGCATTGGTTGTGTCATGATAGGAGAGAGGGCCAACACAATGGTAGGCCGAAACAACATTAAAACCATGTGATGATGATGGAGTTGGAAATTTGGACTTTCCATTAGTAGGAGTAGTGTCTTTGTCAACAGTGATTGGTTGGAGCTTATGTGGGATTGGTGATGCTGCAGAAGTGTTGGTAGGAGAAGGAGGTGGAATTATTTTGAGAGGTGGTTGCGTACTTTGACTTGGTAGTGTTGTGGATGACTTGAGAGAAGGAGGTGCTGAATTGATTTCTAGATGAGGTTAATGAGGCAGTGTTTGATCATTAGATATTGATGAGTTAGGGGCTAGGAATCCATTGGGATGTAGCATTATTATTACGTTCAAGTATGAGAGGCTCAGGTGATGGCATGTCCTGAGGGTCAATTATATGACATGTAGTGGACCTAGATTGCACATGAGATGTAAGAGGAGTAAAAAAATGTGATTGAGAAACATGTTTAAGCTATTGGATTTCATATTTTAAAGATGTAATAGTGGATTCTATAGCTTGAAATTTTTGTGAAACAATGAATGTATAGTTTGAATTGATTCTAATAAGGGTTGATTAGGTAGACGATGGAAGGTAGTGTAAATATATATATAGAGTAAAGAGGGATAGCCTAACCCATGCTTATGTGTTTGTGTAGGAATATCCCAAGGGGTTGATGTGACTTTAGGGTCTTGTGTACTAGTATTAGTAAAACCATAATGTTGTAAATAGTCATACCTTGACCCATACTTAGAAAAATCCTGGGACTTGTTGATAGAAGGGATCACTAGATTGATCAATTGAGTGACAATATTTGAAAGGAGATGGGTCAACCAACACATCGTAGATAGTACCTTGATGTCAAAATTTAATACGTGCATGTAATGTAGAAGGGACCCCATGCATGGTATGGATCCAAGGTTTGCCCAAAAGAATGTTATAATTAAGATGATTGGGCATGACATGGCACATGGTTCATAACTATTTTTGGACCAATGGTAATAGGGAGGTTTACAATACCTAACACATGCTTAGGGATGTTATCAAAGCCATGGATGGAAATAGATGATGGAGTGAGAGATGATTCCAAAATACCTAAGTGGTGAAGAAAGGTAACATTACAAATATTGAGGCCAAATCCATTATCAACTAATGCCCTTTTGACACCTACTTTATTGATACAAACTTGGATATACAATGGTAGGTCATGTTGTAGTATTTCATGGGAGGGTAAATCATTGGTAGTGAAAGTTATTTGATCTTCATCAAAAGATAAAGCAGAGGTAAATTTGTGATAGACATATTTAGGTGAAGTATGAGGAGGGATGAATTTAGTAGCTAAATATTCTCTAATCTTGGTCATAAAATCAAGGTTATTTTGTAGATAAGTATGGAGATAGATATTCATGGTGTAGAAACTTGAAAACAACCTATGTGGGAGATGAATAGAAATTCACATAAAACCCTAATGTGTAGAATGTCGATAGGGATGCATGCTAAATGTGGTCAAATAAAAAAATAGAGTTTCTCATGATGCTTAAATACAAGACCTATAAGGTGCAATGAAAGAGGATCAGGTTCACCAAAATGATTAACAAAAATAAGAAACTAAAATATGCATAAAAATATAACCATTAGTGTTAATCTAATTAGGAGGACTAAAACATTTGTAATAAATGGACTAAAACAGTATGGAATAATTGCAAGTAATTATTCTAAGTGAAATAAAACCCTAAATATGCAAGAGAAGGTAGAGAAATGACTTAGCTGATTGCAAAGTGATTGTCACAGGTTGTCACATATCTGGAAATGAAATCTATGGAAGTGCAGACAATCACTCAAGGACCCTACGAAGGATAGATCTGGAAGATCTGAACTGACTGAGGCACCTGGGAGTGTACTGGGGCACCCTAGGGTGCTCTAGTCTACAATTTAGGTGCTATGATCTCTGTAAATTCTCATAAACTACTTTACAGGTATGATCGTAAGGTGTCTTTAAATGCTTCCTATCTGTCTGTCACACTAGATTTTTTGGATGAGCTGTATAATGACCTACAATATGAAAGAAGTATCAAACCCTAGGAAAAAAAATATGCAAATGAATGGGTCAGACTGACCTCAACCACCAAACTAGTGGTCTTATCACTTAGCGTTGCACTACATTTCAGACCTGGATGTAGTTCTGGTGTGTGTGTATGTCATGCCCTAGGTGTTGTTGTGTCAGTCACACTTTGTGAAGTAGTGAGCAATAATAACTATAGAAAATGTAAATAACATGTGTGCATGGAATAGAATAGAATCCCTCCCCCTATGCAGTGTGTGTGATGCAGATCTCCTAGCCTTGATGCATGACACTATGTGGATGCAAGTGATGCAATGGATGCAAATCTAGATGGAGTGATAGTAGTATGTGATGTTATGGGAACCTCATTATACTCTTATAACTTTATATTTATAGGGCTCTCAAGCTTAATTTTGTTATTAATCCCGACAAGGCCAACTGGAAAAGGATAAAGACAAAAATGGCTAGAAAGGCCCCAAAAAGAAGCAGGAAAGGATGTGCATAGATTAGAGGCACCCAAGGTGGGACCAGGGCACCCCACCCAAATATAGGCCTAGGGCACCCTGATTTTGGGCTAGAATGATGGGGAAGTTGTGAAATGGATGGATAAGTGCTGATAAAATATGTGGGAATGACGAAATAAAATATAAAATAAAGATGGCCAAAAGGTGGGATTAATTAGTACTTTATTCACTTGAGAACCTTCTAAATAGTAGTATAAGACCGGGCTAAATAATGTCTAAAGAAATTTTTTTGTCTACACTCAACTTCTGACTCCCTTATTGCAGCGAGAATATCAAGTGAGGGGGTAGGCCAAAATATACACACCTGTACTAACAACAGTACAGATTTGGGCCTCATGTACCTCCAGGTATATCGAGGACTCCACCCTTAAACTTTCCTGAAACCAACCATAGGATGCCATTTCCTAGGACCTTTGTTGACCATTTTACAAATTCCACTTTTCTATAATTAATCAAGAAAAATATTAAAAAAACATTTTTCTTGCTTTTTCCTGCTATTTGTAAATCGACCCAATTAGTTATTGTTCATTTCTAGGTGTTTGTGTGTTTATTTATCATGGTACCTACCAGACAACAAACTTGTAATCAAGCTTATGAAAACATGACCACCCCACCACCTACATTTCAATAACATGTTCCACCTTATGTTACATCACTTCCCACAACATTTTCTACACCAACACAACAACAAATCCCATTTCATCAAATAATTACATCCACTTCCCTTTCTAACATCCAACAGACTTGGAATGAATTAGGGGATAATTATAATGAAGAAATGAGACAAATAATATTAAATTCCCCAAATCAATATCATGGTAAAATCCTTCATACATCTAGACTACAAGAAACAAAACATCTCTTTTCTCCTAGTCTTCAACCAGAAGCATTTGAAACTCCTTTCTATAATAGGGGAGATCCTGTCTTTGAAGAAATGTTAGATTCAAACCCTATTGCTCTCAATTCTTAGCTAATAGCTAGATATGTTCAAATGTAACCATTTACACCCCAACCCATTCCATACACCTACAAACTATCATCTGCAATTGCATATCTCATCAATAAAAATCGAGAACCAGTCATCCAACGGTTGTCCTCATATACTCCAAAAAATCAACCCAAAACATCAAATGTCCCTTAACCTGAAATCTCAGACATCGACTCCACTATTCCTATTAATAAATCTGAAGCATCAAATGGTCAGTATTCTACTAGTCAACCTCGAGACATCCATGATGTCTCTTCGATCCCTATTTACAACCTTCACATGATTTCATCAAAAAACACATCTGCCAAACAATCTACATCTTCACCCATCCCTTCTATAGGTTATACACCTCCCCTAAGCAATATAGACACTTTCTCACCTAATTCCCTAATCTCTTCAAAGATACAAACACCTCCATCAAGTTATGTGGCCTTCTCTACCATCGTATCTTCATAACTAGTTACTAGTCCCATTCAAAACATCACCATGTCTATCCCTACAACTACACCACTAGTTAATACCAATGCCATTGCTAGTACTCACCCTGTTTCACAATACATACCATAACCATCCAAACCACTAATATCCATGCCATAATCTACACCTTATCCAAAATATCCCACAACACAATATCCCACAACAAAATATTCCGCACCATGCACCATCCTCTATCGCTTCTATTATATCCTTCCAACAGTCACTCACATATTCACAACCACTCACTTATACATCATTACCATTGCAATACCAGTACATATTATCCTCATAGCCTTTAACCTCTCAAAAAAATATTCCACAACAAAACATTCCTTATCATCAAGGTATCCCACAACAAAACATCTCTTATCAACAAAATATACCACAACAAAACATCTTGCAATACAATATACCTCGACAATACATATCTCAACAAAGAACTCCACAATATAACATTTCACAACAGAATGTCCCTTACCAATAGGGTGTTCCTCAATTAGAATGTTCCTCAAAAAAACATTCCCTACCAGGCAAGGCATTCCTCAACAGTATCAGACATACTCACAACCTGGTCAGTCCTCAGTTCAACCTGGCTCATCCTCGTAGCAATAATCTCAAATCGATCCTCTTCAAGCCCTTTTAAACCAAATATACATTCTCAAAGTTGCTTTGTCTTCATCCAAGAGTGTGCTCTCCTATGACCAAATTTGCAATGAATCTCATTCACCCTTCAGTGTCATATAAATCCTATCCACCTCACTGGGAACTTCCAAAGTTTATTAAGTTTTACCACAAGGAAGATCCCCAACAACACATCCATGCCTTTAGTCACACATGCTATCTAATAGCTCATGATCAAGACCTCATGTTGAGGACCTTTCCCATGTCCCTTGTTGTCCTGCCTTGGATTGGTACAACAATATTCTACAACATTCCCTATTCTCCTTTGCACAAATTGTTCAACTCTTCTTAGAACATTTTTTCCATAAACATAGCCCACAAAGTTACTATTAATGACCTATATGCCATCAAAAATTTGAGGATGAATCTATTGCTTATTTTGTTGCCCACTGGAGAGGTGTAATTAATCAACTATCCTTTTCATTACCACAAACATAATTAATCAAAGTTTTCTGCAATGCATGCACTAAACATATCTCATCCACATTACAAATCCAATAATTTCAAACTTTTGATGAGGCTTTCACAATGGCCCATAAGTAGGAATTACGAGCACTAGAAGATGGTTGGGTCAAGCTTCATCTTAAGAAACCAAAAGTTGAGTTTCCATCTAAGACATCATCCAACTCTGATAAGTCTAAAACATCCACCAATGCTATTGTAGTTAAATCCTCTCCCAAGGAAAAACCCACTATCGAGCGTTCCCATCAACAACATATAGCTATACACCTATAAAAGAGACTTATAACATGGTTTTTGACAAACTACTTACCACCAATATCATATCTCTCCCACCTATTCAACCCATTGACACATCAATATCTAAACCCATTTGGTACCGAGATAATGACTATTAAAAATACCATAGGGTTAATGGACATGACATCGAAAGGTGTCGCAAATTATGTAATGTACTTCAATATTTGATCAAAAAGGGTGAACTCCACTTAGATAATCCAAATGCAACCCCAAATCAAAATATTGACATATTTAAAAAACCTTTTCTAAATCATCCCTCATCTTTAGATAAACCACAAAAAAATTTTTTTTCCACACCATCAATACAATAACAAAGATATAACATATCTTTGAATCCACCTTGTTACCAATCAAATAAAAATCGGCAGAACCAACTTCGGTATCTAATGACCCTAAAACTACAACTACTGAATCTTCACCTGTTGAGAATATTACTAAAACTATTCCCACATCTATCCACATGCCATTACCAAATCTATACCTGCATATCCCTACACCTTCTAAAACTATTACTAAGGCCACATCCAATAAACAACCCAAAACACTTTCTACCTCAGAGAAATCCAACTCTTCTACATCCTCATCAACCACACCCGGTCCATCCAAAATCACGAAAGGACCTCATAAACAAGGTATTACTCAAGTCTTCAAAAACCCTCAGTATGTCTTTCCAGATCAAAATCCCTTTTTGTGGACCTCAGTCCCCTTATACCTGTTATACTTTTAGGTTCAAAAACCTACCTACCAAACCCCTACATTAAGTCCATATCCTGTTGCCTATTGCATAGTCCAACTATCCTGCACTCACCACTCCACCACAAACATCTGTACTGGGTCCTCACCCTTTACCCATTTCATAGTCTAACTATCCACACCAATGACCACCCTTATAAGGTCCTCATCCTCCATCCATTGTGGCACCTAGAAAGCCTCCATGAATAAAAAATAAACAACCTATAATTAAACCATCTATCTCACTTCCTCCTGAGAAGAATATAGACGCAACCTTTTCCCCATCCACATCCACACCTAAGGGACATTACACAACCATCCTAGATAACCTCCTTAAGCAGTCACTTATTACATTACCACCTCCTAAGCCATCTAATCATCAAGGATGGAAACCTTCCTGGTATGAATTCAATGTTTTCTATGATTACCATAGAACACGAGGCCATTCCATAGAGGATTGTAGGGCCTTTCACTTAAAAGTCCAAGAAATTGGTAGTCTTCTCTTCCTTCCTTCTCAATCAAACACAACACCAACATAAACATCATCATCATCAAAACCTAAAAAATCCATCCCTAAAATTCCTGCTCATTGATTCGATGCCATACACATCACTACTCATTCACAAAATTATGATAAAGAATCATCTGAGTCTAAGGAAAGTAAAAATTTCATTGCTATACCACCACCTTCTTAATTATCAACTTCATCTGACAAACCTAAGGTATCTATTCCCTTAGCTCCCAAAGTGTCTAATCAAACACCATCACCTAGAGCCAAAATATCAATACAAGAAATAACACCCCCTTTCACTACGGTCCAGAAGGTTGTTATCAAGTAACTACACCAATCCCCTGTCAGGATGTCACTTTATGAACTAGTTCAAACATCACCATTTCATAAGGTTATGTTAGAATCCCTTCAATCCATCACTGTACTAGCCAATGATCCAGTACCTTTCACAAAATTTGTAGGTTCCCTTAAATCATCCACTGCTATATCATTCAAACCATATGAAATTCCCTCTCTCAGACCAGAGGACCATGACCTACCACTCTTCATTACTACTTAGATAATTGAAATCTCCATCAAGAGGGTTAATATTGATAGTGGTTTCACCATTAACATTATATCATCCCTTAATTTTGACCATCTTAAGCTACCAACAAATGTTATCACTCAAACACTAGTCTTATTACGATCCTTCAATGACACTATCACACCCACATTAGGCACCATCATTCTACCACTTAAAGTTGGCATCAAAACCCTACCAAAAATCTTCTACATCATAGAAGGAGAGTTTCAATACAACATGTTATTAGGATTCCCCTATATACGTACCATGTACTGCATTCCTTCCCCTCTCCACGATTGTCTCTAATATGAACATGAGGGTCAAACTTTCACTGTCCTCATTGAGCCAAACCCATTCATTAACTGTTACATGATGTACCGCCCAAACAAAGTTATTGTACCTAAATCCATCTCTGAGTCATATGATGAAGTGTCTACTAGCACATCTATCCCTTCTTCCAAGTTACTAGATGATTCCTCTCTCAGTGAGGTTTTAAAAGTCTTACACTCAAGGAATACCATCTCCTCATGCTTAATTCCATCCCTTCACCCAAAAAATATGGTCACCCTGATAAACAACCCATGTATGACCCAAACATGGGAGATATTATCTCTTATGGTCCTGTTTATCTTAAAAAAACCTCATCTACGAGGGAATCGATAATCCTCCATCCCATGTTATTAATCCACACCATGCTATGCCATTCACATTAAAATTCAAATCTCTCGATAATCCAAAATTCAATTGTATGTATCTCCATTGTTGTGCATGGAGAGGTTTTTATTTCGGTCGTTATGAACAAGGAATCCATGACTTAGCCATCCCACAACCCCTTAAAGCCTATGAGAAAAGTGGTTTAGGTTGTAAAAAGTCTAGTTTTGAGATATACAAAGCCACTACATCTGAACTTGCTACAACCATTTCCAAACTAGAACCATCATCACCAACAAACCCTAAAGATCCTATGGACACAAATGACAACATATCCATCCCACCTAATTTTTTTGTTTAATCAATGTTATCTTTAGGGCCAATAACTTATCAATCCAATCACTCCACTAAATCATTACCCCTTGTTTGGCTAGAAATGGTTGACACAGATTCACCTACTATAGGATATCCTTAAGTGTTAGGATGACCAGGATATTCTTTCCCATACGGGAGCTAAAGACCATTTTGTTTAGAAATCCCTACCATCCAACACACCAACTCTCTTTAATGAATCCACCCTATGACATTAACTTAGGAACCCCATAAAATCGTTCCGTAGTTAAGGTTGGACAATCTTTAAACCCATAAGAACTAAATGATTTCACTTCATTCTTAAAAAAATATCACTAAGCCTTCGCCTATTCATACAGTGATATGCCCAAAATCGATCCTAACATTATCATACACAACATAGTCACGTATCCTAATGATAAGCCAGTTAAACAAAAATTCCGTGAAATACATCCTCACATAGCTCTCCTTGTTAAGGAAGATCCGTAATGCCTCTTATCTACCAACTTTATCATACCCATTGATTACCCACAACGTGTCTCCAACTTCATCCCCATAACTAAAGCTTTAGGAAAGATATGCATCTACACAGACTTCAGGGATCTCAATCTCACTTGTCTGAAAGATGATTTCCCTCCTCCAAACATAGATGAACTTGTCAACCTAACAGGAAGCCACGAAATGATTTCCCTCATGGATGGATTTTTTTTTTATAATAAAATCCTCATTGATACTAAAAATCAACACAAAACCTCTTTCATCACCCCTTGGGGAACCTTTTGCTACTGTGTTATGCCATTTGGTCTTAAAAATACAGGGGCTACTTATCAATGCACCATGACATACATTTTTCATGACCTCATCCACAAAATTTTCAAAGACTACGTTGATGAACTTATAGGAAAATCCAAATCACAAAAAGATCATCTTGATGTCCTTGAATCAATCTTCACTCATCTCATCCAGTTTTGTCTTCGCCTTAATCCTGTAAAGTGTGTTTTTGGTGTTCTCACCAGAATTTTTTTAGGATTCATCATATTCTATCCAAGGTATTGAAGTGGACCCAAAAAAGGTTAGAGAAATCATTGAAATGCCTCCACTATCTAATCTTAAACAATTGTGTAGTCTCCAAGGTAAATTACAGTCCATTTGAAGATTCATATCACAATTTTTTGACCATTGTTAACTATTTCACCATCTTCTCCATAAAGATGTAGAGTTTCATTAGGATTCTGATTTCCAGAAAGCCTTCGATGAAATCAAACAATATCTATCATCACCTCCTGTGCTTACTCTGCCATGTGAAGGGGAGCCATTTTATCTAGATATATCCACTTTAGAGCATGCTCTATGGAGATATGCTCACCCACTAAGATAATCAAGGTTATGAACATGTTGTATACTACATTATTCACACACTCCATGAGTATGAAACATGCTACAATGAAGCTAAAAAAATATGTTGTGCATTATATTTTTCCACCTCTAAACTTTGACATTATCTCCTCAGTCATAAGACATATGTCATCACCAATTTTAATGCACTTAAAACCATGTATTCTAAACCTTATCATAATGATTAAATCACTCGATGGCTTATGCTCATGACTAAATTTTACCTCAAAATTATATCATAGAAATCCATTAAAGGTCAGGCCATTGTAGATAAACTTGCTAAAGCACCCCTTCAAGATAATGAAATTCCTCACAAAAACTTTCCCAATGAATCCATCAACAACACCAGATGAATCTAAATTTATCTCCATTAAATGAATATCTTCTTTGATTGTGCTAAATGTCAAGAGGGGGGAGGAATTGGAGTCATTATCATACCTCCCTGGAACATCCCACTTCCACTATCATTCAAACTTAACTTCAAAATTACTAATAACATGGAAAAATATGAAGCCTTAATCATGGGTCTAAATACTGCCATTCTCTTAGGTGTCCACATCCTAGAAATTTATGGAGATTCACAACTCATTGTCAATCAAGTCAAAGGAGAATATTAATATAAGAATGAAATCCTTCATAAATATAAAGTTTTCATTGAATTTATCCTTGGCACATTTGATCATTATACCATTCAAGCTATTCCATGATCTTCTAACAGGTTTGCAGACACTATGGAATCTCTTGGGTCCCTTTTCCCTTTTGAAATGGAAAAATCAAAAGATAAAACTAAAATGCTCCATAGTTGTTCAATGCTTAGATCATCCTTCACATAAAAGTGAGTTTCCTTCCATTAATGTCATTGACAACAATCCACCCGATCTATGGTACACAAAAATATATGATTATCTCACTAAATGTAAATTTCCATCAGATTTATTACACGGTGCTAAATGATCATTTCTTCAATGAGTCACTCACTTTTTCATCATAGGAGGTATCCTTTATAAACATAGTTTTGATGACATACTATTAGGATGTCTTAAATCACATAAATAAACCAAAGTAATCGAAGAGGTCCATGATGGCATCTATGGGGGTCACTTAGTGGAAATGCCATCACTAAATGCTTCATATAACTAGGGTATTACTAGCATACCATCACCAAAGTAATTATTTTTCCTATGTAAAAAAATGTGTTAAATGCCAACTCCACTCAGATCTCATTCACGTCCCTAGTCAAGAATTACAAATTGCTTAGGACTTATGACCTTTTTATCAATGGGGGTTAGACCTCATTGGTGCAATCAATCATAAGTCATCCCAACAGCATCATTCCATTATCACAACAACTGAATACTTTACTAAGTGGGTCGAAACCATCCCTTTGACTTTGAAAAAATCAGGACCTATCCTCAATTTCATATATCAAAATATCATATGCCGTTTTGGTATCCCACATAAACTCATCACAGATAATGGAAAATCCTTCAAAAATAAATAAGTTAAACAACTTTGTGATGCATTTAACATCAAACTTAGTTTCTCATCACCATATTATCCTCAGGAAAATGGACAGGCTGAGGCCTCTAAAAAAACCATTAATAAAATTCTTATGAAAATAGTAGATGATGTAGGAAAGAATTGGCGTCTCCAAATCATGTTTGATCTCTGGGCTTATCAAACTAGCATCCACACGCCTACTGGTGCTATTCCCTATTCACTTATATATGGTTCAGAAGCCATCTTAGCCTCTCAAATTCAAAATTCCGTCACTTTGTGTATCTCTCAAATATTTCATCCATGACAAGGAATATCCCCAAGACAGTTTAGCACAACTTGAATTGTTAGATGAAAAATGCTTAACAACCCTCTAACATCATCAAATCTATCAAGAAAATATTAGTAGAGTGTATAAAAAACATGTCAAAGAACACAATTTTAAAATTGGTGATCTTGTACTTAAAGAAAATAAAAATGTCACTACATTAGAATGGAGTAAACATGGAAAGTTTTCCCCTAATTGGATTGGTTCATACATTATTACTCACAAGTATAGGTTAGGAGTGTATCATCTCACTTCTCTTGATGGGGAGCCTAAAAGGGAACCTCTAAATGCTTTGCACTTGTAGCATTTATACTGTTAAATAATTAGTTATGATAGTAGTTACATCCAAATCCTATCACTCCACTATATCATTAATAAATCAAAAGTATGTGGCTATCCATTAGTATCCTAAATATGCCTTAAAGATGAGCACCATGAATCTGTTAATCACATCTTTCATTTTAAAATTCTATCTTATAAGACCCCCTTAAAATTATTACACCCATCCATCCGTACCAAAAACATGACATAGGGCATATGTGTGTAGGTCATGTACACATTCTATCCCCTCCTCAAAAAAATTTATTAGGGTTTTTCCCTCAGCTCAAAAATGCATGTAAAAATCATTTGGATGCTCCTCTTATTAGAATATAAAAATATAATAGACTGGTCCCTCAAAAGAAAACTATTCAAAAAGTCTAAATAATTATCAAAAATATCAAAAAGTAGGCTTCTCCCTTGAAGGACAGTTACCAGTCAAAATTATGGACCGATCCCTTGAAGGATGACCATCTTGTCAAATATCAAAATGTAGACCATACCCTTTAAGGATGGCTACTGATGTAAAAAGGGTTCCCACTTCAATCAGCCTTCAAAAGTACATCAACATCAAAAGCATCTTAGAAAGCTTCCTGCATTGATCAAGTTTTCCATTATAACAAGCTTCTCATCACAATTAGTTTTCTTCAAAATAACATGTAAAGCTAGGGCATTGTTCCTATGAACTTGTTAAAAAGGATATCTCTTTCTCCCACATTGGTCTACATACACAAAAACCCTTTTGTCATCCTAGCAAAGCACATTCACTCAAACTCACATTTCTATCATGATTTACGTAACTACCCTATTGATAATCTTATTTAAATTTTGTTAAAGCTACAAGTGTAAGTGTTTTTCAAAACCCGTCATGTAAAGATCAAATCCACAATGGGGAAATAATTTCATTTTTACTTCATTTTATTTAGTTACGTTGTTAATTTGGCACATTTTCAAGGTCACATTTTAAAATCATTTAGATCAACTAAGTCATTAAACCACACCTAATCATATATAAATCATGATATTAATATCTATCAAACACAATTTAACACTAAGACACATTTCAAATAAAAAATATATAAATTCTAACACATGCAAATTAAACATATAATGTAAACCATCAACTCATCATCGTCATCACACACACACACACACACACACACACACACACACACACACACACACACACACACACACACACACACACATCTTGATATACATCATAATCAAAGTACAAAAAAATAAATATCATCATCATATGAAAATTATCTTTTATGAGCCTATGTCATCATATACATCCAAATCAATTGGTAAAGTCCACATCTCTAAGAATGGTACTAGTGATGAGGCCATAAATTGGCCATAAATTACCATTATTTTTTCCTTCCAAGTTACCTTTGAAAGTGGATTTAAATGTAATCTAGGAACTTATAGTTTTCTTAAGATAGAATATAGGATATATATCTTGTTCATTCTTTAGAAATATTTTGTTATCTATTTTGTTGACTAATCGTATTGATTATTTGGGAAAAGATGCAATGTCTTTTGTATGTAGGCCATAAAGGAAAGATAATGCTAGTATTGAGAAAAGTGGAATTGATCATGGATGGTATATATAAACTCAAATATTATTTCATATTTAGATTCCTCTTAAAAAATTATGCAAGTTCAAAAAAAGAATCATCTCAATCTAAGATTGTATGCAAAAGTTATAACTATTTTAAGTTTGCTCTAAAACTTGCAGGCTTAGTTCTAGAACTCGCAGGGTTAGTTCCGAAACTCACAGGATTAGTTTTGGAACTCACATGCTTAGTTCTAGAATTCATAGGCTTAGTTTTGGAACTCTTAGAGTTAGTTTCGGAACTCGCAGGCTTAGTTCTAGAACTCGCAGGCTTAGTTTCAGAACTAAGGAGATTTTGACAGTTTTTTAGGAATTGTGAAAGATTAGAGAATCAAATGGAAAATATGAGAGAGTTTTTTGATCATAGAAATGTGATTAACAAAAACCTCATTCATATTTTCTACAAGTATTACTAATAAAGAGAGATATAACTTTTAGTGAGCTGAAGTCCGAGGAAAAGTGTATCGGACGAGTGCTAAAAGTTCCATAAACAAAAATAGAAAAGTAAAATGGAAAATATGAGAGAGGTTTTTGTTCATAGAAATATATTTAACAAAGTAATCATTAATATTTTCTACATGTTTTACCAATAAAGATATATATAACTTTTTGTGAGCTACAGTCTGAGGAAAAATGTATTAGATAAGTGTTAAAAGTTACATAAACAGAAACACAAAAGTCAAATAGAAAATCTGAGAGAGGTTTTTGTTTATAGAATTTTTTAAAAAAAAATGTCATTCATATTTGCAACAAGTTTTACAAATGAAGATAAATCTAAATTTTAGTGAACTGGAGTCCGAGGAAAAAGCATATCAGACAAACGTAAAAAGTTCCACAGTCAAAAACAACAAAGTCAAATGGAAAATACGAGAAAGGTATTTGGTAAAAATCATATTTTGAGAAAAATAATTCTTCCAATAATGTAAAGGAATAAAATAATTATGATTCTTATTACTGAAAAGCAAGGAGAAGATTTGGGAGCAAATCTTCCTAAAATAAGTGTGATATGACTTTGACTCCAATAATATATCTCTTTCCATATTTTGTGGAGATGGAGATATTAGTTGTTAGGATTAGAATAAAGATAAGATCAAATTGTATCTCCCAAAATAAGGAGTTGGTTGAAAACATAAATTAAAAATGCAACCTTCCACAATTAGATATGTAATTCCTTTCTCCTAAGAAATAAAGATCTATTCTTTCTTTCCAATCTTTAAAAGTAAAGTTATTCTACAAGTTCTTAATTAAAAGTATGAATTAATTCCTCTTCCAAGGAATGAGTTGGCCATTCATTACAAAGAAGATGGATCAATGTGTTCATGTTTTTTTATTTATTTCTACGTTTTTTCTTTTGTTGTAAACTTCTGATTTCATGTTATGCGATCCTTCTTTAGTACAATTTTTGTTGTGAACCTGCAGGTGTCTTTTTATCTTTTAGTTATTTCCAATTCAAAAATTTTAATTTATGCAAGTGTGTTTACATTTCTACAAGTGTGATTTCCTTTATGCAAGTGTGCCTTTATATTCCTACAAGTGTGTTTACATTTTTGTAAGTGTGCCTTTAAATTTCTGCATGTGTGATTTATTTTATGCAAGTTTGGTTTATGTTTAAAGGAGTTGTTTTCTAAGACCTTCTTCTCTTAATGCATATAGCCTTCAGACACCAACCCAGATTGACATTATTAATGGTGATGATTGACGACCCTCATCAACTAGCACCACCCTCTCCTCCTAGAATAGGTGTGCCTCCAAAAAAACATGTCTCCACCCCTCTAAGAACATTCTTCACCAAAAACTTGCCTCTGGATCCTCCCTCACCACCATCCACTCTCTCTAGCCTTTGAGGTGGACGTCCCACACTCACTCTACTCACACTAGGCCTCACTGATGTTGTATCTCCCCCTTTGGAAGCTATGTAATCAACATATAAAGTGACATCCGAGTAGTTCTTGATAATAAAATTGAAGCAGTAGTCCCACTCTTCCCACACAACATCATAATGTGCCACTAAAATCATCCTAGGAGGAGGTGTTGTAAATGATCCCCTCTATTTGCCTAAACAAGCGATTGCTGACAACTATGCACCAGATATAAAAGGCCTTCTTTAGTGTATCCCTATGTCCCTTGTACTTTTCTCTATCAACATTGACCTATATAAGTTGTGCTTAGAGACTATATCAATTAACAATTAATCCATTCCTCTCTGTAATGAGGGTATCTTGAAAACCAATCAGATCATCATGCTCTCTCTAAGCCACATCTCTCTCTCTCTCTCTCTCTCCCTCCCTTAACCATCATCACTATAATATTAATAGCTAAGTCATCATAAAAATATCCCTCCTTGTCCTCAAAATTTGAATCTTCTGCCCCTTCTTGTGCTCCTCCCTTTGTCTGAGCACATACCCGTCTCACTCACTTGCAACCCTCTATGCTACTCATACTCTATCAAGGCCTCTCAGAGATGGAACCCACCATGGACTATACTCTTGGGTAACCCCAACATCATCAATTGGTATACTAAACCCCTCCTCATTAGGGCCTGTAGCCCCTAGAAACTCAACAATAGTGGCATGTCTCACCACGAATACCCTCAGAGTATCTATATTTATCTCCTCCCACCTATACTGAATGGGCTCCTTGGTAACTCCATTTTGTAATCCAAAATATCACTGAACATGATCAAAATGCAACAGCTTGTACTTGCCTAATCTCTGTGCCGAGATCCACATAGGTTGTTATAAACCACATAAGTCATTAGGGTACTCATGCTAGACCTGGTAAATCCAAGTAGGGTCTCCACACAACATCCCCCACCTGTAGTCCAGTAAAAAATCCCTATAGAACCCTGTCCTCTTCCTCTTCCCCACATGTCCCTTATCTGATATCCACCTCATGAAACAGGGTGATGATTGCCAATCCCCCATTGCAACCATGCTGGTCGAGAAAAAGTAATGTACTCCCAAGCCCAAACCTGTAATTATAAATTGACATCTATACCATAATATTTGTGATCCCTCTAGGCCCACAACTCTTTAAATGTCTTTACAAGTAGGGTAGGCCCCACTCAAAAACCAACTATAATCCATCATCTCACATAACCCTTGTCATCATCCATGAAAATTACCACTCCATAATTAGACAATGCATAACACATGATGGCCATCATAATCATAGTCACAGATACATGACCCACTCTCTCAGGTAAATAGGCACAAGCCATAGGCAAAACCACTTGACTCATATATGATATCTATAACATCCTCCCCATATAATCTGGCATCACACCATCCCTCTCTGCCTAAGTGATAGTATACACTACTACCCAACATATTGGTAGTCTCAAAATATGATGGAAATCCTCCAGCGTAATGGTGATCTTCCTTGTAGGTAACCAAAAAGTGTTGGTGGAAAAGTTCCACCTCTCTATCAATGCCAATATCAAGCCCAAACATCTATGGATCTGTCTATAGTGCCTCATAGCACAAAAACCAATGGTCTCTACATGATTCCAGTCATCATCTGAAATATCCTCTTTACCTCCTCTAAAATCAATGGAATGTGGTCATGAATGTTTAGTTTCGTATCCACCTGTAAAGATGAACAAACCCACAATTAGTACAATCAATATACATATCAAAGATCAACAAAATGCACCAACAACATCTAAAACATCAAAACATTCTTACTTCACAAAATTTTCAAAAACACAGATGAATTCCTCCAGTGATTCATCCCAATCACTGATGATTCTTCTTCAATCTTCAGCGATTGCATCAATCAAAAGTGATTCTGGCTAGGGCACCTGTATGACCCAAAATGGATAGTAAGATCCTAAAACTACCAAAATTCACATGGAAACAAGATAAAAATCAACTTACCCTAGCTGTTGGTGGTTTTATTTATCTGTTGAAGGATGCCATCACTCGAAATCACTTGAAATCACCTCAAAATTTTTGAAATCTATTCACCAAAGTCATTTTTACCCCACAGTTAAAATGAAAAACTAAAAGGTTCAGTAAATATATAACCCACTTTTACACCAATCCAATCATTGACGTTTCTATCCCTAATTGTAGGTGATTCCCCTAAATGCTAGTGATTCACCCTGTTTTAATAAACCATTATCATTTGCATCTTTAAGCATGAAAAACACCCTTTTGCACAAGTGTGTTCATTTTCAAAGGACCCAAATACATAAGTCAAAAAAAACACCAAATTTAGGGACTTGTCATATGTCTATAGGACATATGCCCTTTGGCCCCCCATCACTTGACTTTCCCCACTAAAAATAGCCTGATTTTGTGGTTCACACGTCTATAGGCATAAACCCCTTGGCTTCCCTATCAAGTTAATCCCTTAGTAGCACACTTTGTTTCATACCCCCTTGAATTAGGGTAACCTTTGAAAAATGAAACATATACAAACAAACTGGTGTTTCCTGTATTGCGCTACAATTGAATCACCCATACAAACAAACACTCTTGATTATTTTTTTCTAACACCTTGTTAAGACGTTAGATAAAAAGGGGAAAATGTAGACACCAAAAATCTACATACCTTGTTCCCACAAAAATAATTGAATACCTGTTTGCATCTTTACACCATTTCACGACATAAGTCATCTATTTAATCAATTTGATTAGACTCATTGTCACATCATTTGAGATACATTCCTAAACCTAGGTCATTACCTGTACACCTGTTAAATTAATTAATTAATCATTTACCCCACATTTCCTAAATCATATCCTCCCTCCTATGGCTAATTAATTAATTAATTAATTAATAAATAAATAAATCAATTATTTAAATAGATATTCCTACACCTCACCACACAAAATCATCATGACTCACTAGTTATGAATAATTAAATAGGAAGCCTTCTAAATATCCATCCTAACCACCTCTAACTTATCCCTATGACAAGTTCTTACTTCTCACTAGTTATGACTAGATTAATTAGGAAACCTTCTATATCATCCCCACATCTATCCTAACTAATTGTATTCACATCCAAATCCACCCGCTCGACATATTAACACAACTCCACTCTCTTCTTAAATTCCAAGAACCTATACTTCGAAATAGTAAGCTTATCCCTCCATATCTCTCCTAAACTCTAAATAACCAAAAATTCTGGTGATTTCCTTGGTCGCTGACAATCTATAAATACTAGTTTTCTACCTCTCTTCAGGACCATTCATGACCATCCAAATTAGTTCAGGAGCATCTTCAAGCATGTTATCAGGATTCATTCATTATCAGTTTGTTAGCATCCTATCCAGTTAGAATATGATCATGTACGTCAAGTGTTTAGGATCTGTTTCAAATCTTGTTTGTCGACCAACTTCCATCCTTAGTAATCTCTATCATCCATCACTATTTAAGGTTTTTTTAGACTTGTATTAATTCATTTTTTCATCTTTAACATGTCTTACCTAATCTTATTCCCTTCTCACTTTGGCATTTAAAGATCTTAGATTTATCTCAAATCAAATCTCTCTTACTTTATCAGTCTGTTAAAATTTCTCAGAATCACCAGTGTTTACTGGAATCACCTGTGATTCTTATAATCACCTATGTTTTTCGTATTTTCTATTCATTTAGCAGTCAAATTTCATTTAGAAGATTTTATCAAATATTTGTCCTTTTATGTTACTAATATCTTGTCAAGTATGGATTTTAGATGGCCATAGGAGGACTTAAATACTCCATCACCAACATCAACTCACTATCAATCATTCAACATCCTCTATACTGGGAACAATATGATCTACTACATGACCTAGAGTTGTGCACCATTCATGAAGATATAATCAATAAAATAAAGACCATTTTTGAGTCCACCCAAAAGATCTGTGAGGCCACTGAAGAGTTATGGGAAGCCTATTACAAAGTGCAGTGTATCCAAGCTGATCTATCTTTGTTTGAGTACCAACACGAAGTGAGATTTAACATCCCTTAAGACACAAACACTAAACCTAAATCAGAACCTAGGAGTGAAATCAGCCTTGTAGATTCTAATTCCAAATTTTCCCATTAGTATAATACTGAGGAGGAGCTTTTAGAATTCTTCGTCGATGACTACATCAAATAACCTGACTCATACTTTACTAAGGAGGATGACCTAACTTGTTCAATGGGCTCTAATTTTTTTGAAAATCTGGATACTAACCTTGATTTTGACCTTGAGTTCTAGACACATTTCTTTTCATATCTTCATTATCAACTAATATTTGTAATAAATAGACATTTGATCAAATTTTCATATATCTTATATCGTATCCCATTTTCATAAATAAAACTTAAATGTTTTTAAAATTGGGTTAACATCTATGTAAGGAAGTCCTTTGGCTTCTGGGAATTGGCCTTTTCTAGGTAGCCCGCCTACCCATAGTAATAATTCAATCTTATGTAGTGTTTGTGTTTGTAGATTTAGTCACAGGAAAGAATCTTGGTCTATTCTCCATAGAGTGCAATAATCAACATCCAACAACACCATCCACTAGTACCTTACAAATCCCATCATATTCAAGGATGATCTAGTTTTATCTCCTTGTGTTATCAGCCAAATTGTAAAGTTTAAATTGTCATCAATAGTTAGGGATTATGATGAGGTTAGGGTAAATACCCGACATGTCACTATATGACCATGCAAAGGCTTGACTATGTTTCGAAAGGAAAGAAGTGAAGCCCTTTAATTCTTATAAATATTAGGATTGACCAACCTTAACTATGTTAGGGTCTTGCAAAATTCGTATGTTAACATTGATAGTGGATTCATTACGAAGTGTCAATGTGTTATGAAGTAGAGTATTTTGAAGGTAATGATCCTCTTTCCCCATGTGTGATAATATGGACTGATCATTATGATAGTGGAAGATATCAATGGTAGGGGAGTCTTCCTCTACTATTTTAGGTAATACAAGTAGAATGGTCTTAGTGTCATCATTAGTCTCATAAGTGAGCATTTATAAGGTAATCGTATTGACTAAAAAAAGTTAGGAGGGATGGAAAAAACATCATCCATGTTGATAGAGTGGTTATGTGAAGGTGGAGAAGATGGATCTATTTCTCTTACATATACAAATGCAGTGGAGGTATCTAAGGAAGGATTTTTGAAACCCAATCCATATTTTTCATGAGGTTTGTAGGATTTGTCAAAGACCAAGTCATGTATACCTAGTTCATAGTGTCCTAGGCCAAAACCTTTCTAGGAAAAATAACAAAGATACATCTATGTGAAGGATTGGTTGTATAGGAATGAGAAGTTAGATATAAATGGTTTATCATGATGTTGATTTTGTGATGTGGGGAAGGGCAATCAATACCTCCATAGATTAGGTTAGTTTTAAGATGAGGAGGGCCAAAGGAGATGATATCTCCAATGTTGGGTTTGTATGTCGGTTGTTTTTTAGGTATCCCATACATTTTCAGTGTAGGAAGTCAGTCAAGGGATAGAAGGTGATACTCCCCCAATGAAAGAAATTGCATGACATATTCGAAGGAACAATCATTTAGTAGCTTAGATGCGGTGATGGAATAACTAGTAGAGGATTCATTAGAGGATCATGAGTTAATTTTTTGAATGAGCACATCATTAGGTCTATAGGTCATATGACATGCTTTGAAAGGGTTTGGATCGGAGGGAATAATAAATATCCTACCCTCATGTTCGTATTTTTAACAACAATTCAAGGTGGATGGGATACAATGCACAATTTGTATCTAAGGATGAACTATCAACATGTTGTATTGCAACTCTCCTTCTACAAGATATAAGAGTTCATGAAGGTTCTTAACACCGAATTTGATAGGTAGGATAATTATGCCTAAAGTAGGGGCAATGATGTCATTTAAGGCATACAATAATGTGGGTGACTGGGTCACAATAGTGTTAGGTAGTTGAAGTTGGTTAAAGGTGTCAGATGATATGATATTAATGATAGTGCCATTGTCAATCATAACTATCTTGATGAGCGTATCATTTATTTGGGTGATGAAAAATAGTGGGATATCGTGATATTTTGGTTGTAAGGATGGGATCTCAAAATCATTGAAAGTGATAATGAAGGAAATTTTGAGGGTTCCAAACAAATTTCTGAATGGCTGAGGATTTTCTGATGGTACTGATATATACTGAAGGTCTTTAATAATTGCTTATCGATGTTGTGGTGAGGTTTGAACAAGATCGTAAAGGAAAATCTTCACGGGAGCTTGATGGAGTTGTTTGATGATGGTATTTTGTACATATGTGGTGGAATGGGTGTGTGGAGTGGAAAGGATGGAGAATTTAGTTTTAGAAAAGGATCAATTAGGTGATTTAGGAGCAAGTGAAATAGAAACCTTAGGCTTATTTGATATGAATCCTTGGGGTCTTGTACATGGGATCTGGTAGTTATATAAACAATATCGATTTGATGGACTGGGGTCCTACTAGAAGAGGCCTTACTATTGTTAGATGTGGGCATAGTATTGGATGGTGTTTTTGATAATGTGAGTTTAGGATTTGGATGAATTTTCTTGATTTGATTCAGATTTATTAGATATATTAGGAAAATCCATTTGTTAACAAGGCTTCATATATTAGCATGTGGGCATTACAGTCCTCTATGAAATGTCCTGAAGTGCGATGATAGGCATAAGATGCTTCAAAGTTGTACCAAGAGGGTTTCCACCCTTGAGAGCCACATGAATTGAGAGGAGGTAATGTTATGATAGATAGTTGGATGAATTTTTCAAGGGTTCTAGTGTAGCACCATGTTGAGGCTGAGGTTGAGGGGTTTTATGTTTTTTTCGATGACTTGAAAGTTATGATGGATGAGATTTTTTTTATGTAAAATTTTTAGGTGCTGGTCGGGGAACGACCTTAGATTATATGATAGTGACTATGAATTTAAATGAAAAATGAGGGCCTAAGATAGATGGCAAGAAATTTTTGTCTCATGATGAGGTTTCCTAATAAATTTGTGGTATAGTTTCTATTTTTTGGGATAAGTGGTTTGTGGATTGTATAGTGGATTTATTGAGGTTTTTCATGTGATGTTAGTTGACATGGTGATTTAAATATTTTTTTATGATTTCCATGATGAGTTTGTTTTCTGATTATTTCAAAGTGGTCATGGGAAGATTCAAAGCAAATGTGGTAGATGTAGAAGGGTTTGTGGTCTTGTCAGTGATAAGACTAAAGGAATTTGATGATTCAGTTAGTGGTTTTGTAGCAGAAACGTTAGGTGTTAAAAGTGTAGGTGGGATATCTTTAATAGTGTTGATGGTGTGATGAGAGTTGATGAAACTTGATTGGGGTTGACTAGTGGATGGGGCATGATTAGGAAAGGGCTATTTAAAGACATCCAAGTTATGATTCAAAGGTGCATTTTGATTGTTAAGTTGTAGGTCACCTTAATAAATAAGGTATTGGATGACGTTTCTAAATTAATCACATTTTTCAATGTCATGGCCCCATACTCAATGGTATTTACAATATTCATTTTCTCAATACCATGAGGGTTTTAAATTAGGTGTGTTGATAGGGTGAATAGGTGGAAGTGTTGTCATACATGTGGATAGGAGATTTTCAAATATTGCGCTATAGGATTATCCAATGGGTGTATAGTTATGTTGGGGTCGGGTGCATTCAGAATCCAAATGACCTTCAAACATTATGATGACCACATTTGGTGAGCCTTTGGACTTATCATTACTGGAAGAAGGTTTGAATGAGGACTCAGGCTTAGGTTTCTTTGATATGAGTTTGACTTTACCATCTTTGAGGGTGTGTAGTCCTAATTTAAGGGCTCTAGTATAGGCTTCATTAAATGATTGGAAGGATTGTATATGAAGTGTTGATGATATGTGTTTGGAACATGATCGAGCAAATAACTTAATCAATTTGATTTTTGGGATGAAGAAGGATAATTTATAGATGATACCATGCCAGTGGGAGATGAAGTCTGTAATTTTTTTTCTTTGAATTGTTTGACAGAATAGAGATCTGTAATAGAAATCTTATAGGCAATATTGATGTAAAAGTGTTCTAAGAACAATTTTTGGAGTTGTGCAAAGGAAAAGAGGGAATACTGGGAGATATTGTTGTATGTAGCGAAAAAAACTACGTAATGAAAGATACAAAAATAATAGTGCAAACCTCCCTGTAATCCTTTAGTGTAAACCTCAGTAAGGTTATGGAGACTTCACCTGTGGAGCCTTGCAAATGGATGTGGGTGCTCTTGAATATTCTCCAAATTTTGAATGCAAATGCTACCAACACAGATAATTTGGAAAGCTTCAGATTGCAAATTGATAGAATTTATTTGCAAACAATTCAGGATGATTTGTAAGAGAGTAAGCTTACAATTTATAGAAGCAAAAGTGGTTAGAATTTAGTTGAACACGGTTTAATGCACATGCTAAAAATAACATTGGAGGAAGTTATAGTAGTGCCGGGGAATTTAGGGGCAGTAATGGATTTAATTGTAGAAGTTGCATCCGAGAAGGTGGTTGTATGTGCAATTCAATTCTCCCCACCTTTCTAGGATTCTAGAAGTGTAGTTAGCTAGTATGAGGATGTGGAATCCAAGTGGAGTCTAAGTGGAGTCTAGGTGGCTGTTGACTGAAATAGGTGGAATTAAATAGCTAAATTTAATTATTATTTAATTGTGAGGAGATAATTAACTATTTAAATAAATAAATGTTTAATTATATTAGCTAAGAGGGTGTAGGAATTAATTTATTTAATTCTAAAGGCATGTTAGAATTAAATTATTTAATTCCAATGGGTAGGAATAAAGCTTAGGTAATAGAATTAATTTTAATTAATTCTATAGGGGAATATTTGAATGATGGAATTAATTTAATTAATTCCAAAGGGGTATACTGCGGTGAGATAGAATTAATTTAATTAGTTATAATTGGATAGAAGTGGATAGAAATATGTATATATTTTTAGGGTGTCTACATTTTTTCCCTCTTTAAAGTGATATTGCAAAGTAATAGTAATTTAAAGATAATAGACACATGCAGATGAACAAGTGGAAAATTACGAAGCATCAAGATGCCCGAGCATGAAAAATGGTAAAGGAATGCCCCCTCAAGTGGGTGGATGACGTAATAAGGTGGTGGAAAACCGCTTGAGAGGAAGAAAGCAAGGGATTGGAACAAGGATGAGAAAGGACTATGCTCGTAGCATGATCGTCATTTGGAGAGTAATTTTGGAGCAACCTTATTTTTTCTATTGCAAAATAGAGTTGTAATCATGATTATGAAATAATCAAGATGCTTAACCCAGATGCACGTAAACAAACACACACAACAAAGAAACTATTAAAAAGAAAACAAACCCGATATATGAAGTAGGTGCCAACATCATGGTTATAATGGAACCAATATGTAATCACACTACTTGTAAGTGGTCCAAAAAGAGTAAAAATCAACAATGTAACAAAAATTTGAAAAATAAGACAATCAACCATGCCCCTAATGCGTGCCAAAATGATGATTAAGTAGATATAAATGCTCCCAAGTGGGAATAATATCAGACTGGAAGAGAAGAGTTAAAGTGGCTCCTTATGACACTCTTTCCAAATCCATTGTGAAAATGATCAAAGTTGAAATTTCTCCAGGTGAAGTTATATCATGAAGGAAAAACAATTGTGTGACTTGCTCTAAGAAGAGTTAACATATCATACAAATGGAAGAAAGTGATAGTTGTAAGATTGACACAATCACTAGGGTAATAGATAAAAATATGACGTTTATCAAGATTGTATTGAGATGTTGAAGGATTCACTTTAAGTGTTTACTAATTGTAGTATTCTTGTGATAAGTGAATGTTTGTTCAAATTTTTGTAATAATTTTTTTAAATTTTTTTTTGGGTTTTGAAATATATGATTTTTTGTATTTTCGCAAGTTTTGAACTACAAATGAAAACCAAAAGGAAGACATTCCATGGCTTAAATAAACTAGGAGGAAAACACAACATGTGCAAATGACAAAAATATATAAAATAAGTAATAGAAACAAACCCAATATGAGAAGGAAGGAACCAAACCAAAGTTATATGTTAACTAGGATGTGAATAAATATCCTATAATTGGTCTATAATAAATGAAAATAAAGTATAAAAAAAAGAAACCAAAAGAAGCAAAAACATCATCAAAATGTTGCCAAACTGCAACAGTATGACACAACATGCAAAAACAATGTTTAATAACACTCTGAATGTGTTTCTTATTGAAAAAATAGTCAAATTTGAATGCCCTCAAGTGATATCTTAGCACGCAAGAGTATTAGATCAGGGTAAAGAGCAGAGTGATACTTAGATACTTCGAAAGATACTCTTGTCGGATCCCATTGAAATTTGATCTGTATTGGATTAAAATGTAAAATCTAAATGTGCCCCAAGTAAAGTTATATTGCAAAAGGGTAAATGATTGCCTTGAGCATAGATATACACCACAGGAAAGAAAGATGAGTATGATCTGGAATGATCATGAGAAGTGCCATAAAATGGTGAAGTTGTTGAATTGTGTTATCTAGTTGCAAATTTTTTCTTCAAACATTATATCAATGTTTTGTTTGTGACAATTTGAAACTATTTTTGGTGTTTTGGACAATTTAATATTGTTTTTGTGTTTTTGAACAATTTGATATTATTTTTTTTAAAGTTTTGCATGGAATTTTGATTTTTTTTTTGTATTTTACAACTTGGTAAAAAGGTACAAATAAGATGATGATTAAAAGCATTCCATTCCATTTTTAATTTTTGCAAGACATTTTTTTTTTTTGCATTTTACAAATTGAAAGTAGGTACAAATAATTAAAAGCATTCCATTCCATTGGCAGAAATGTAGAATATAAAATGATGATATGTGTCACTCCTCTTGTGGCTCCACGCAACTAGGAAAATGTGAGGGCTCATCACTAAGAGCCAAGAAGGATGTGAAAATGAGATGAATAACGATATGAAAGGTGAAAAGAAAAGATGCGATGACATAAACTGTAACAATGATCCGTATGAGAAAAATGTAACTCATCTCTAGTCAAGATTATATGACCAATTACAAGATGATTCCACTTTATAGGTTTTGACTTGACTTAGATCCATTAATGGCTTACTGATGGGAAAAACCCAGTTGAAGGAATTGATGTCTCTCTTAACATGAGCAACTAAATTACTTCTTGGGATGTTTTTGATGAAGAAATTTGATTTATATTTCATAAAAGGATTTATTAGGTAATTATTTTTTGATTTTTGTGAAGGACCAGCTACATGTTTCCCCATGCCATCAGTAAAAGGCAAGGGCTCAAAACCAAAGACAAAATGTAGGAAAGTAAGGGCTTTCTCCATTCCTAGTCTCATACTGCCAGTAAGAAGTATGTGCTTATCACCGAAGACTATGAAGGACGAAAGGTGTAGTGATTTTATAATTTTATTTGTAGTTTTAGATTGAGTAAAATTTTCCTTATATGTTGACAGTGTTGTTGTTGGGAAGGAAAATTATGCCCCAAATTCTTAGCCTCATGTGACTAATAGGACACAAGGGTTCAACATCGTAGATTGAGATGGGTGGTAAAAAAGGACCGGGTAAAGAAAATTAATGCTTTCTATTAAAGAGAGAGATTATTTGAAAGGAGGAGTTTTCCATCAGTAAGCTTCAAGACAAAACTATAGGTAAAAAATATATGAAATGATAGAAACCATAACAAAAATGAGACACACAATGCCTGAGAGGAACAAGGTTAACATGTGTCATAATAGGTGAAGAAGGAAAGTATATGATAATGGTATGATTAAGGTATATACCAATATATGGAATGCCTAACCTTATTTTTACACAATTTTCCATTTTCGATTGGAAAACAATGTTCTAATACTGATTTTTATTCTCTTTTTGTGAAATCTGAGTTTTTCTGAATTTTGGAGAATGGATATTTGAAATGGAATCATCAAGAAAGAGGTCCATGTTTATTGAAGTTGAATGGTCCTGAGATACAAGACTTATGTAGATGAAATACAAGTCAAGAGAGAGAATCAAAAGACTTGATAAGTCCTGAATTACGAGGCTTGGATAGACATGAGCCAAGTCAAAGGAGTGAATCCAAAGTTTTGATAAGTACTATAATATAAAACTTGGGTAGATAGGTTCCAAGTTAAAATATTGAATCAAAATATTTGATGGGTCCTGAAGTACTAGACTTTGGCAGAAAAGTTCCAAGTCAAATTATGTGTGATTAGATGAGTTTTCGATGAGATCAAAATACATATGTGATGTTAGACAAAGATTGTCGATGCAGGGAAGATGTTGAGATATAGATTCATGTGTGAGAGAAATAACATGATGAAAGAAATATGGATCTCTATATGTATACCCAGGGTTCCTTGTAAGCCATAGAGTGGAAATGGTCAATGTTTCTACTTCTAGGTTGTGAACTATCTGTTTGGACAAAATATTTGCACTTAAATCTTGAAATGGTTGAATAGGGATATTCCTGGGTATATGTACCTTATAGAGTGTATGCATGAAGATGTCTTGAAAAGTAGGAATCATCCTTGATGATATTCCCATAGAATGGATTATGTGAGGTATAATGGACATAGAAGGCTATGTTGTCACAAGTGTCCAAGCTTGTTATGGTTGTATTTCGAAAACAAGACTGGAGATGTTAGGCATAGGAGCTGGAATGGGAAGAATAGAATGAAGATTAATTTTTCTTGATGAATAACCCTCTTATGTTATGTCAAGGTTTATTTGAGATTCTTGGAGAAAATTCAAGCTCTCGTTAGGTGTTAGAAGATTTTTGTCCAAAATAGGTTCAATGTCTGTTTGGACTATAGGAAGAAAATCTATAAAAGAAATGGATTGGTTTGAAGGGGGAGATAATTGACCTTCATCATGATCTCATAGAATTTCAGTATGAATAGAAGTGGGAATAACAGTCAACTCTTCATTTCAAGGTGTGGAAGTTGACATGTCATCAGTTGTAAGAGCTTCATCTTCAAGATCTACAAAGATCTCTTCGTCGTCAATTAAGTCTCGGACATAGTTCTTAAAGCGCACACACTTATCTATTGAGTGTCCATCAATATGATGAAAATCACAATATTCCTAAGGTTTGTACCAATATGGATTAGGTTATCCTTCAATCCAAGGTCTTGTAAGGGGATATTTTATCATCCTAGCCACTTTGAGTTGATGAAAGACACTAGAGAGCCTTTTGCCAAGGGGTATAAACTTACATTTAAATTTTCGTGGTGTAGTGTGTTGGCTAGGTTGTATGATTGGATGTTTGATTGTTTGGTCATGTCTATTGGGCATATTGCAATTATCTGTGACACCAAAATGATGACATTGAATTCGTGATTGATGTACCAAGATTCATTATGAGAAGCTCTAGCACGGTGATTATTGCAAGTGAGGTTTTATAAAAAAATGTTTGACTAACTTCTCTGAGAGGTTTGTGAAGGTGGTAATAGATCTCTTTGGAAGGTGTAATAACCAATCCAAAACTTGTCCTCCTATACTTCTAGGAAAAAGGCATAAGAGAAAGCTATCGTTATATGCCACTTCATGGTATGCTATGGAAAATTCTTTAATATGTTGTCTTGGATCAGTTTTGACATCGCATTTATTTAATTTGGGTGTCTCAAAATACTATGGGAAGGGTATGCATAATATTTCCATATTAAAATAGTATGGACACAATTAATCAAAATTGAATTATTTGCATTGTTTTTACATACCCGCAACAGTGTCTTTCATCATTTTCCATTCTTGGGAAAATGATGAATTATATAAATCCACCATTTTAATGAAAAATTAGAGAGAGGGAAGAAAGGTAGGATGAATAACGTAACCCTTAGAAGAGTGAATGCTAAAATGGAAGTGATGAAAATGTTTGAAAACCTCAACTCCTAACAAATTGAATGCTAAGATGGAAGAGGGAAGAAGATGGAAAGAGTTTGAACCGTAAAAAATGAGTGCTAAGAGAGAAGAAGCAAAAAAACTATTAGCTAAGAGTTCGTCTCTTAACAAAATGATCGTAAAGAGAAAAAGGGACAACAAAAGGTTAGATGTTCTCTATTCCATAAAAAAAATGAGTCATGAAGGAAAATATACTTAACAAGGCGGATGCAATCAACTCGTAATCAAAATGAATGATGAGAGTGGTGAAGAAATGTAAAAATGGTTAACTCCTAACATGGTAAGTGTTAAGAGAAACAAAAAAAAACTTAACAAAATGATTGTCAAAGGAGATAAGAATTACCAAGATGAAGGTGATCAAATCTTAATAAAGTGCGTGATAAGAGTGACGAGTAATGGGAATTCACAATACTTAACAAAATTAATGATGTTAAGGTGGAAGATGGATTGAAGTGTTAGTTTAGAAGAATATTAGCAAAATGAGTGCTAAGAAAGATGAAGGAGCTTGAAAGATGTCACGACCATTTACCAAATTGAAGGTAAAGAGGGAAGAGACAAAAGAAGTGTGTGTGCTCAACTTGCGACAAAGTAAGTGTGACAAGAGGAGACTTAAAACATGATGGACGATGCTCAACTCTAAAAAAAATGTGTTAAAGGAAGAGACTTAGGAAAAATGATGATTTTGTTTGACTTTTAAAAAGATGTATGTTAAAAAGGGAGACTTAAGAAGATGATGAATGATGTTAACTCTTAACAAAAAGTTTATTAAAATATAAGATACAATAAATAAGTGAGAGTATGAAAAGAACAAAAAAGTAAAGGTCATCACAATAAGTGAATGAATGACGACGAGAAGGTCCAAATGTCACAACAATGGAGATAAGAGACAAGGGGAAAGTGATGTGATAAGTGAGCTCAAATTAAAGCAAAGTGAATGTGTTAAAGTGAGAAGTGATGAAGTGATGATGAAGAGAAAATATGACAAGAAAAAAAGTGAATGTCAAGTCCAAATAAGGATAAATTTGGAGATAGAGAACATAATAGAATGTAACATCTTTGGAAAATTGTTAAATTTTTCCTCTTTGACTACAAATGCTGATATGTGATTTTTCGTAAGGTGGTGTATTCTTTTGACTGCTGAAAATCATGCTCGCAAAGGATAAATTATTTCTGTTCATGGATTCATTTTGCTGTGTTGTTGTTGCTTGGAAGTGAAGCCATCCTTCCTTGTGTTCTGTAAAGTTGTGAACCGGTATTGCTGTTCGCATACTTTTTTTTAATAAAAAAAAACCTTGAATCAGTTCCATTGATCCAAGGCATGCTTTAGTTTCTTACTTGATCAGTTTGATAAACCGACATTCTGAAATGGATGGTAATAAGGGAATTAAGTCCTTGTATGTTTACAATTTTATGGATCCTTCTTTTGAATTCCTTGCTTTACATTTTCTGTAAATTATGAACTTGGATATTCTTGTTAGTAACTTTTAAGACACTGAATGACGTAAGAGGGATAAGGACATACTACAATACTATTAAGGTAAAACCTTAGTCCTAGTTGTTAAGATCTATCCTAACTGGATTATAACCTAAGGTAGACCGGACCTACCTTAGATATATTTCTAAAACTACCCATGTTGCATCCTAACCTAAGTTTGTATGCTTTACAGGTGTGGGGTTTTGAAATCACCTAAGGTAATGTAAGACCTATCTATGATCTATTACCTAATACTAAAATCTTATGGGTTATGACTTATTCTTTGATGGGAAGTTTATCTTTGGTAATTTCGAATGACCTAAGGTAAATAATTTTTATCTAGCCTATGGTCAAATCCTAAACTAATGTCTATCTAACCTAAACTAATGTTAAGATGAAAGGGGAACTAATGGGTCACATGGCAATTAGGGGGCAGTGGCGATGATTTCTATGGAATTTAAGTGATTTGATTTTGAATTTATGAAACTTGGTACTGCTAATTTTGGCAGAGGCATGGAAAAATAGAAGGAATGCCTAGCTAACATCATCACTAAAGTTTAAAAATGCATGCATTGGTTGAAATTGAGCTCACCAATTTTAGATGGAAGTTTCCTGGATATTTAGGAAGGAGAGTTGAATGTAATTGCATTAATGAGCATTGGTTTTGGCAAAGAAATTGCATTGGAAGCCATGCAAGTGGATTTTTGGGAGGTTGTTTTGTCATTTGTTCATGGTGATTTTTTCTCTGCATTGGGATTTTTGGCTCTTCAAACCAATAGTTCTGTTTTCATTCTCTTGCTATTTTTGGCACCTTTAGACTATTTTCGATCCAATGGAGGTATAAGAAGCATAAGAAGAAGAAGTTTTGGGTTGTTGACTTCATTTGGAAAATAAGGAATTGTGGAGGCTCAACTGGAAACCTTCTGCGACTCAACAGAAGCATTATCAAGCATGATATGATCTACCCATTAAGTTATTCTGATTTTTTTACAAAACAAATTCATTAAAACAACTCTACTCTTATAAATAGATGGTTTTTATTTTGTGATAGTTATCTTGCGTTTTTGATGGAAATTTCTCTATGTTTTTATGATGATGAGCCTTTGATTGATAATATGGATTGTGGGTCATTTCTTGTTAAGTTTAATGGTGAAATGTAACTTAAATTTCATTAAGACTAGAATAATGTCAAGAATGTGTGAATCATGTTGTTTTTTCAAAATGGATTACGGGAGATATTGTTGCTTTTAAGTTTTGAACTTGGTTTGTCTTTATCTATTGGAAGGAGGTAAGAAAGGTACTTTTCTTAGTTGCAACACTTGTTATTGGAGTCTTTTTACTTCTGTTGAAACTGTGTTGACACGGGTGCTTGGATTTAGTGTTTTTATGAATTCAACCTATTGAAAACAACATTAAATGAGTTACTCCTTATTTTTACAGTTGAAACTTCTATTTCTTCAAACCTTGTATTTTGGTGGAAGTTGTGTTGAAAAGGTTGTTTAGATTTATTATTTTTGTGGATTCAAACTTGTTTGGAAACAACAATGAAGAAAATACTCCTCATACCTTTTCAATTAAAAATTAGTTATTTTGAATCTAGTTCCTCCTATGGAAACTGTTTGGTAATGGTTAATTTTTGGCAAAGATTTTTGTAATCCTCTTGTTTGAATGTAGCAATGAACAAATTCTTCCTTTTCTAAACTTTATATGTTTATGGGTTTTTAAACCTTTGGAAGACTAAACTAAAGTTGGGTAATTGAAGTTCTATTATAATAAAGGATATTTTGAGTGTTGGTTTTGTTTGAGCTAATATTTGGATTTATTCACGATAGCTCTTGCTTGAGCTTGCACGATGTCAACCATGCTGTCTTCCTTCAATTTTAAATTAGAATATGGTTTAATAAGGCTTACCTGTTCTTGATCTAGGTAAACCTCTTGATTTAACTTGCTAGAGTAGGTTTGTTAAAAACCTTATTGTTGTGGTTTAGGTAAGATTTTACGAGTGTATATGCATCTTGTGAGATGAAATTTTGTGATCTAGAACTCACCAATCGGTTCAGTGTGAAGGGTTTATAGATTCTTGAATTTCTATGATCTCTGGGTAAAGTTTAAGGAATATAATGTCTTGGCGAATTAGTATATTTTTACAGTGGAGTCTGTTCATAGGAATGGAATGAAGGGATTTCAGTTTATCTAATCATCTCTTAAGTTTGACTTGTACACCTATAGCTAAGTCATGTCATTCTTAATTGTTCCATCTTCTATTGAAATTGAAAATAGGTGGATTTTTCTCTTCCATCTAAAGACGATTTCTCCTACCTTTGTGAGGTTGTGAATGTGATTCGATGTTATTGATTGTATCATTTTCATTTAGAAAAGATGATTAGGTCTTGGTCCCTCTAATTTAAACTTTTCGATGATTTGGAATGTCTTATAATGGTTGATATTTTATGTACATTGTCTAGAAAATTATCTTAAACATACCTAATTCTTGTTGTAGCTAATGTGACACTGTTATTGTTCTTGTTTATATTGGGAGTACTTCATCTTTAAGATCTAACTTGCATAATGCAGTCACATAATTTGGCTAAGTATCTACCAGTGCATGTCTTCTTTATCTAAATGAGTTTAAGGATTTTTTGATTGGGTCTGTACCAATATTTTTATGAATCTCTTTACTTGGGAAATAATGATGGAATCTTCTTCTAATATTTTTGAATGAATCCTTTCTCTTTTTCTCCTCTGAGATAAATTTTTCATCATTGCTTTCTTTGGAAACTATAGGAGATTATATGTTGTACTCTCTTCTCTGAGTTGTGAAATGTAATTCAAATCTTATCGAATTGGAAGAATGTTCTGATTTGTTTTATCTCCATTCATTTTAACCCCTTACTGTGTTCATCTTGATAAAGAATTGATAGGTTCAATTTGTATTACTTATCAAGATTACAAATGAGTAGCTAAATTTAATCCTACTTATTTACTCTGACTTGTGTTGAATGGAAATAACATTTGGTAATGTGTGACTAGTTAAATGCTAGTGGAGGAATCATTATTTTCCTATTTCTAACCTGTGTGGCCTAACCTAAAAACTTAGGCTATATCTTGGGCCTTAAATTGTTTGAAGCACCTGAAATAGTAATATCTTATTTATTATGTTAACAACTCAACCTAAAACTTTCATGAAGGTTAAATTAGCTTGGTTATAGATGCTTTTAGTTGGAATATGCTAATGCTAATTTTGATTTTTCTTTCCTATTAAAAACAAATCTATTTTGGAAAATGTTGGATTTAGTGTCTTATGGGTAATTCATGTTGAATGAAGTAAGAATTAAACAATACGTATCTTGGTGGAATGAGATAAGTAATTAGAATGAAGTATTACTTATCTAATTTAATTCTTTATAAAAATAATGACTGAAGAGTGCTGATTATATCATGATATTTACTAAAATTTATGTTGGTTGATCACTTGTTCTTCCTTTTATGATTGTTATTTATTTATGATGTATCCATCTGTTTAGCTTTACTATTTCATAAAAGTACAATTGGTTTTATGAAACACTTAGTTGAGAGCACATCATTTTAATGTGTAGTACTTATCATGATCAGTTCAATGAACTAGCCCGTGCTAGCAATTTTTGTAGATGGACTTCATAAGTGATAAAGGAAGGCAATAAATTTAATAATTTTAATTGTTACTTAAAGACTGGATCTTTTATGAAGAAACCTGATTCATTATGGAAATGTATTGAAAGAGGAAAAGTTGTGTTCATTTTGGGTCTTGAAGATGTTTGACATTACATATGTCTGAAATGCATGGTCTTGTAAAATATGTATACCACTATGATGAATTGAAAAAGTTTGAGAGTTACCTTTTCTTGTTGTGTCAACCTTCTTGTGCATTTTATGAAGGAAATTGTAATCTTATCCTAATTGCTCTTATTATTATCTGAATGGATCCTTTCTGGTTAACATTAAATAAATTAGATGGAAGGGAATTAATTACTATATACCTTAATAAAAATACATACTTTTAAGTTTGCATGCATGGATGTTCTTTTACTTGAGTCTTTATAGTTTATTAAAGATGTCAATGAAAGTGTAACTTTATCATGATAATTTACATAATGGAAAAGGAATAATGAACCCTAAATCAAGACAAGAAAGAGGAAAGTGTAACTCCTATTGAGTAATACCTTGATAGGTATAAAGCAAATGTAAGGTAAACAATAAAATTTTTCAATTAGACTTCATCTTAATGAAGTATACTATTATTGAACCTATTATGGAACTTAAACTAGTTATGAATGGTTGTGTAGTTCTGAGTGAATATTATTGGGGTTGCTGCTCTGTTTTAATTAACTAAATCCTAAGGTAGGAGGTTAATGAATAAAAAAAGGGGGCATTCATGAAGTTTTTGCTTCACTTTAATAACTCAAATGTGGATGTCAACATTAAGGGCTAATGGAATTAGGTTTAGTAGGGTTGCTGTAATTAAATCTTAATTAAGAAATATATTTGTATAAATAACTTCTTGTTGTGGAATGCACATCGATATGGGAAACCGTCAGATGTTGGAACATGCCAAATACAGAATGGTACCTTCATGAAGACTTGACTCTTCATGAGGATAAAAAGTTACAGTTGACATGTTGCAACACCCTTCAGAACTGAATCATCTGGATGTACATAAACTTGGACTTGTTCTTAGTTTTAATCTAGGTCAAGATAGAAACATGGTTTAGTACAGGGAATAACTCATGATGACTTAGGGTAACTAGACACAAGTAATCAAATTAGGTCAATTGAGTATGTATGTACACCCTTAGTCACCACGAGTAATTCCTTAAACCAAACTATGTACTAACTTGGGCTATGGTCAAACCTTGAGCAAGTGGATTGACAGGAGTTAGTAAAGACCATTCTAGATAACAAATGAGTGGGTGAAGGATGTATTCCATTAGATGATTATGTCATCTACGAATAGTAACATGAATAATATGTTAGAAATATTTGGCCAAAGTATCGCAAGCTACTTGTTATGTTGTCTTATGTCACCTAGTTGGAGAAATGGGATTTCAGATGAATATTGCTAACAAATATTCAGATAGGTTTCTTAAATAGAACACTCAATACCCAAAATAGGGCAAGATAACCAAGGATACTTAGTATACAACACATTTAGTTAACATGAGAGATCGGTAGGTCACCAAGTCATTTATAGATGCATATGGTTATCTGTTATGAGATTGATTGGCTTGGAATGTGTGTTCTAAATTATGATTATTTAGAATAGAGAACATTATGTAAAAAAAATTTTCCCCCTTGTTTCTAAAGTCTTCAAATGGGAATGTTACATAGAAGATGAACCCAAATAAGGAGTATTTGTGATATAAAAAAGAAGGTGAAAAATAATCCAAGTAAAGTGTACTTAGAAAGATGAAAGGAAAATGAATGTAAAATCCAAACAAGGACTGGATTGGAAAATGACAAAAACCCATATGAGACGTTAGAAAGATGGCTCACTAGAGATCAAGGAGTGTTTGGTAAAAAGTAAGTGTGGAACACTATGAAAAAGAGAAAGAAAATGAAAAGAATTGAATGTATAAAAAAATTTCTTGTTTAATTGTTTAGTTTGGTGCAGGGAAAGGGAAAGGATTGGCTTGGACAAGGTGTGGCTCAACTTTTAGATGGCACTAATCTGATCAATAAAAATCAAGCGAATGTAAACTTATTGAAATACCAAGGGTACAATTTACCCCCTTTGAAACCAGCATAAGCAAGTTATAGAACTTTAACAAATTAATTTGTATTAAGGTTTTGAATTGAAATACGTAGTTATGATGCGAGGCTTCTAAACTCACATGGGCAGCTAGGTGGGATAAAAGTGTGAGTTTCATTTAGCCAATTCTCAACGTTGGACTAATTTGGGGTTCCTAGGTCAACCATAGTTGACTGATGTTTTATATTCAAAGCGAAAAAACTTATGTGTCATTTACTGATGTTTGATATTAACAAAATTAAATATACAAAACATATTTATAAAAATGTTCATAAACAACAAATTGAAAAAAGAATAAAATACAAAATTACTAATTATGGAAATCCTGCAGAATATAGTTCTCAATGTCTTTTACATAAACCTTTATCTAAGATAGGTATGCTGGTAAAATACAAGTTGCCATGTGAGTTAAAAATAAATATATATTGTTTTTGAAAACACATTTAATTTATGTAATTGTCACATTCATTTTAATTTCATTTAATGTGATATTACATTGGGAAATAGACGAGCAACAAAATATTAGTAAAACATAAATATATGTATTTGATAATATATGAAGTATATAAATAAAACCATCACGTTTATGATATTCAAATATTATATAGTTCATCAATTACAACAATTACAGTCTTTTCTCTTCCTCTTTTATTTTTCTACTCCTTTTCCATTCTACAAATTTTCTGAAAGGACTTGTAATCGAAAGATGTCGGGATCCTCAATCCATGCAAATGAATTACATGTGATATAATGACAACAAAGCTCAAACCTTGTATTTTTGTACATCGTCTTATATCAATTGTGGCTTTGCTAAGTATTAAGGCTTGTGATTTGTGGATTGTCAAAAGTCCCCATGCCAATTATCATTGGTAACCTGACACACGTGACCCCTTTTGATACATGGAAAAATGATTGAAATTGTAGTTGGAGTTGCATCAATAAATGAGTACATCAAAATTTAATTATCAAATTTTGAAAAAATGGTTACATATATAGGTGGTAAACAGGAGGTCCCAATCCCTGGTTGTAGACACACGCTTCAAACTATATCCAAGTACGTCATTAACAAGACTTGCTTTAGTCCATAAATTCGTTGTGAGCTAAAATCACCCTTGCGCCAATGGAAATCAATAATTAAACTTCTAATTGTTCATATGCAATCCCACAACAACATTGTTTCGTAATCTAGTTGCAATGCATCGAGCAACATGTTGATTCAATTTGTCATATCATTCTCTCTTATCGTGTTGATGCATATTTTTATTTGACATTACAAATGAATGCATAGATAATTTGGAAAGTTGAACTCCTTTTCAACTATTTCAAACAATGAAGCATGCATTCTAGTCATTAACAAATTTCTAATATTTAAACTGAAGTTGGATTGACATCTCTTAGAAATATACCTGTTGTTAGAATTTGTTGAAACTGTTGTTCCCCTTTATAAATATTAGCGGTGTAATGACTATTTGTAAAAGGTCATACTTAAATGACTCAAGGTGGTTACACAAATTATATGAAGGTATCATTTTGTAGAGTCACTTTGTGTATCCAACATCAAGACATAGTTGGGTAAGGTGGTAGTAAACTCCTACCATTTACCTCTTGACCACAGACCCAAAGAACAAGCTTTTCTTCTTACTTTATAAATTCTTTGTCAATTGGGCATAGGCAACTTATTTTATTGAAACTAGTATAGATAATCTCAAATACATTTATTTAAATAAATGAGAAATCCATTAATAGCTAAGGCCTTTATCTTGGAATTGGACATGCCACAATCACTGATACCTCCATTATATGATCCTCAAAATTTCTAACTGGTGGACATAATGTAATCAATTTAGATTCACCATTATGTTGGGCTCAAAAAGATCTTTCCAAGGTAAAAAAAATAATTGGCTCCAAACTATAATGTAGGATCAAGATATTACATTTTATGATTGACTTCTCCAATTGCAAAAAAGAAAAAACATTTGGTGGTCAAATTTGCATGTAAATTCAAGCTAATAAATTATATAGTATAACCCCTCAGAACACTATATTCCTAGCATCATTAACGCCGAATGCCATTATAGATACACCTCACATGCATAGGGATTTTACCCCTATTGAGAGATAGGGGTTCCGACTGCCTACCAATGTGGCTCAAATCAATAACCTTGTTGTAGAACTTAATTGGGTTGCAAATTGATTGAGCCACTGAAGGACATAGTTTGAGATAAATTTTACAAAATACCTTACAAACACTTTCAAATGCACAAGAATGCTACATGACTCTTGAAGGTGATGAAGATAATCGTATAATAAATCTTGTTAACGCATGTCTGAAGGTATGGTTCATTGAAAAGTTAATAAAAGGTGGAGTGGTAATGGCTCAGTTGGTATATGATGTTAAAGAGAAATTTTTAAAGGGAATTAAAGAGGGTGAACTCCGATTAGTAGAGAATGTTCACTCACAAAGAGTTCACCAAGGTTCAACTTTTGGAGCTATTAAAAAAGGAATGAATTCAGGTAAAGCCATGGAGCAATTTTAGTAGAATAGATATTTTTCAAAGCATAATAAGATTAATCTAAAGGATATCAATTATTTATACATTAGATGATTAACATATTAATTTTTTATCCAACTTAAACATGGAATTAATTTCCCCTTTTCTCGTAGTACTATATTTCTTAATTTGCAAGGCATAATTTTCTAAATTGTAGTTTTTTTAATGTACTGTTTAATCAAATTCATATTAGTTTGTTTTTATTGACAAATTCAGGGTACTGAACTAGACTTGTTAGTGAGGTCATCACAATTGGGGTCCTACCTAGTATATCAAAATAGTCATGGTATTCTCGTGCCAGCCTAAGTATGACCCTAATCCCTTTTTTTGGTGGGATGCTTGAGCATTGAGGCATGACTCATGAAAGGACTATCATGAATCTTCACAAATTGATTTTGACTTCTTCTTAAGTTGGCCTAACTTTGATGAGATTAAATCTAATCATTAAAGAACTCTATGAAAAACACCATTCTCTTCTTCAATCTCACAAACATCATCAACATCAATGAAACTCTAGATCAGGGATCGTAACCATGATAAGGAACTTGTGAATAACTTTATGGGCACCATTGAAGGGTACTACGATTGTAATTATATCAATGTCACAATATGAGTGAATGCAATGCTAGAAGTCAAACTATCCACAAAATTCCACACATAAATCATATGGCCCAAAAACCTAGATTAGCCTTCTCAAAACAAGATGTCACTTAAGGATCCACTACTAATAATCAAGCCTATGAATGACGAACTCGCTCCACCAATAGAACCTCAACCCAAGTGAACCTAATCCATACTATAAAAATGATCCTCTTTTAATTGAATATTGAAAGTGATTGATTTCCTTCTAATCAACATGTTACCGAATGTTATTCCTAAAGGTGGATCCAACCGCTTATATTCCTCCCCAACCTAATTACATATCATTACGGATCTTACCAAAAGTTGTAATGGAACTGTCCTTGATGACCTCAATGTCCTTGCCTATGTAAGATTCCCCTAGAAAAAAGTGGAACTTATGTGTACTTATAAACATAATAGATTCCTTCTTCAACAACTTCAAGCCTTACAATATTCTTCAGGTGGGGAACCATCGAATGATTTAATTTAAATTGAATTAAATCTTAATTTCAGAGTAGCTACTGTAACTAATGATATTTAAGATGATAAACTACGGTGAGATGCAAGCAATAAGCATTTAACAATATGAAACCTTAAGAAAATAGAGAGAGAAGGGTGACTTAGCCGATTTCCTAGAGTGATCTGGACTGAGTAACTGTTGGATCTGGTTGAAAACAATGTTGTCAAGGCTCGATGAAGAGATTTGGAACTCAGAACTGTGCCAAGGACAGAAAGCGCCCATAGGAGGACAAGAGACCGTCCGGACGCTAGTGATTGGACTGGGCGCTAGTGTCCACTCAGATATTTAGGTTTTGGTATTTTTTAGGGTTGGAAAAGCTTCATTTTTGATCCTTTTTTGTCACTCAGGTTTTGCTCCAATGTTGCTGGTCATACCTATAACCCGCGAAATAGATAGCTAGTTGCACATGCCCACAAAACACATCAAACCTAATAAATAAAATTTAGAATGGGGAGTCAGACTGACCCCAATGGTCACCCAAAGAGTGATCTTACGACTCGAGCATTGTACTACATCTCAGACTCCATGTAGTTCTTTGTGTATGTGTGTGTAATGATGCCCTAGGTTGCCCTTGTGCAAGTTGCATTATGATAACTGGCTAGGTCTAGATTGTTCCAATGTATGACAAATGTGTGAAATGGAATAAAATGAAACTTCCCCTCCTATGTTGCGCATGCATAGTGATGTAGCCCTTATCCCTTATATGGATTTGCTAGATGTATGCCTTTGAAATGTGCTTATGCCTTTGATGCAAGATTAGGTGATAGTAGATAATGCTTAGTGCTTGAACTCTGATTTTGAGAAGTCACTAAGTATATATATGATTCCCTTGTTTGAAATCTCATAATTGACAACTGGAAGGCTGACCCAAAGTATTAAAAGGATTCCCAAGAGGTAAAAGAGACCCAAAAGGGTGAGAAAAGGATAGAGAGGGTTAGGAGCGCCTAGGAGGGACAAAGAGCACCTGGGTGCTTGTGGCCTAACTGGAATGCTTGTTTCTGAGGCCATAAAAGATGATTAAGTACCAAGTTTCAAAAGGGCTATAAGTTGTGTAAGACGAAAAATAAGAACTCAAGAGATAAAGACAAAAATGCCAAAAGGAGTTGTCACCCACTAGTTTTCTTGCTTAGGAATCATGCGATATATTAGTATGCTTTAGGACCTAGAAATATACCCAAGTGCATAGATTTTGTGTTTACATTTGCCCACCACTTTATACTATTGAGTGAATGCTCAATAATATAAAATAGATAGAAGATGTGTAGCTTGTAATCCTATAAAGAAGAGTGTAGCTGATAGTGTGTCGAGTGGACAAGTGAAGCGTGAAGTGATCACAATGTGAAGTGTGTAGCCTAGGAAAAGGAAGTAGACCCTAGGGGTGAATTTTATGTGTAGTAGTGTGTTGTTGGAGCTTGTGCTTGTTGATGTGAGCTGATTTTTGTTTCGTATTAAGGACGGACCTGCAAAAGAAGAGCGAGAAAGTAGTCAAAGTTTAGTATATGAAAAATCATAGTAACATGTATGTATAAGTAAGTAAAGTGTGTAAAAGTAAAAGGAAAGTGTGTACCTAATGTATAAGAGATTAACAGATAGAAAATTGTCCTGTTTTTCTTGGAGATGTTACTCGGATTTGGATGCCTTGTTGTTAATGGTGAGGTTTTTGGGCGATCTCACACCGAGAGAGTTTTTTGGGTGATCTCATGCTGAGAGCAAGTTTTTTGGGCGATCTCACGGAAAGAGAAGAGTGTTGGGAGAAGAGAGGCATGATTTTTCTCTTTCTATGATGCTTCATAATAAGCAACACCCCTAGATTTGATCATGCTCTTCTACTTTGAAATTTTAGACATCCAGTGTGATTGCACAACATTGAATCTTTTCCCCAAGAGTGGGACTTGTAAAATGGGAAAAGAATCTCTAGATTAGAGGCTCATTCCTCAAATACTCTGATCATGTATATTTCTTACAAGTTACAGAGGTTTTGAATTCAAGATCCTACTCTAAATTCCAAAGGGAACAGAGATAGCGAATGCAAAAAAAATAAAAAATTGAAACTAATGCTAATAAGGTGATGCACCAAAGGAGTGGTGAGCACTTTTTACTTCTGCAGATTGAAAAAAATCATGAAAATGCAACAAAACTTCATGTAAAAACTGATAAACTGTAATGGAAGGTCAGAAATGAATCAAACAACACAAATAGAGGATTAAAACTCATTCACAGAGCCTGCATTATCATTTCAACATCGAAAACAACTTGCATTATAATATCTGAGAGGAAAAAATAGGTTGCAGTCTTGGAAGAGGTTTGGCTTTTTCCACAAAATCACTTTTAAGATGAAAGAGGGAGCCTGCAATACATGAAAAATGTTCAACCTCCTAAAAATGAGCCAAATTTGGCTTTTACAGTGCAAGAAACAACCCCAGGAGAGAGAAATACGGGAAACATGGGAGAGATTCAACGACCAACCAAAAACACAATAAAACAACATGGGAATCCTTATAGGTCCATTCCCTGAATTTTTCTGCCATGCTGGGAGAGAATGCGAGCCATTCTTCATTAAAAATGGTGGTTGAAATGTCATTTCTGTTCATGATCACGTGCCAGAGGTATTTTTTAAATATTATCTCTCCAAAATTCATCAAAATACAAAAATGACCCCGTAATCTTGTAGAGAATTTTACCAGCTTTCTGTTGATATAAAGAACGTGAAAAACCAAGCTCTGGATTGAAAGTTATGACCATTTGAAATTTTAGGGCAAAACAAGGCCAAAACAGATTGGCGGGCAAATTTTTTGAAATTTTCCACTTTTTGCATTTGGGGAAAATTTCCCAAAAAATCCCCGCGCTCCACCATTCTGGGTGCCACGTGGCACACTATGATTAGATGTGGGCTTTGTGTGCTTCATTTTCCACCCTTTTGGCCATTGGAAAAAATTTTCATTTATCTTCACTGGGCCGATGCTTTGAGGATGCGTGGCGGCATCTCATTCGACGCGGGCCTTTTCCTCTGAATTTTTTCATCACTTTTGACCATTTTTTGACTCGGACACATGGCAAAACCCCATTGGCTATGGGTTTTCCACTTCCCTTTTTCCCTGTGGGCCCAATATCAATTTTTTACCACCACTGGACATGTGGCATGATGTGATTGGTTCACGTTCAGGGGGTGGACTTTTCCTTTTGAAATTTCTTCTATTTGCTTTGGGAAAATTTTCCAAATTTCCCCCACCTTCCGTTGGTCTAGGACACGTGACAGGATCTCATTGGATGCGGGCCCTTGGGGGAAAACATTTTTCTTTTCATTTTAGCCTTTGGAAAAATACCCCAATCTCCCCCCACGCTCCGAAGCTCCGACCCCTGGGGGACACATGGTGCAATGTCACTGGCTGGCGGGGCGGTGGGGCCAGAACTTTCCTCTTGATTTTTGAAAAAACACTTCTTTAAATTTTTGAATCTTCCTCCGTGGTCCGTGGGTCTTAATACACGTGGCATGAGGCCATTGCATGCGGACCCTATGAGAAAAATTTGAACTTACGCCCTCACAAAATATTTCACCAAAATTTTAACTTCATCTCTACCCCCCGCCACTTCTTGGCCTAAGTACACGTGGCATAACATAATTGGGTGTGGTCCTTTCCCTTGAAATTTTTCTTCGCGCCAACACTTAGTCATTTTTTTCAATTTTTCCCCCTTTGACACGTGGTAGGATCTGATTCACCGGCGGGCCTGTGGGTGAAATATTCCTTTTTGAAATTTTCCAAACACTTGGTGAAAAATCCAAGTTTTCCTCCGACCCCCGGAAATTATTTTGACACATGGCACCATATTACTGGTTGTGGGCCTTCCAGGGGAAAATTTCCCACAACAACTCTATCGAGCCATAACTTCAAAAATACATGGAGTTAGGAGGAAAACTTTACCTTTCTGGAAAGTTGAGAAAGAGCTCTATCCAATGGTGTCGTTTCCAGAAAGTTGTGAGTGCCTAAAAATCAAAAGTTGTGACTGATGCACAAGAGAGGGAAGAATGAAGGGAGTTAGCCAAAAAATGTGCAAGGGGAACATTTTGGATAATGATTTTGGTGACTCAGAGGGGTCATCTACCTGCTAGATGAAGTTACCAATTCCCTGAAATAATCCGTTGGGCATGGAGTCGTTAAATTCTTTTCTTGGTACCCCAACTGATTAGAACACTACAAGGAGGAAGATAGAGGGTGGAACATCACTTGATTGGAGCAAGGCCCGCAAACACATTTTTTGAAACAGAAATCTTGTGCCAAAAAACTTAGGGAAAGCAAGGCTAATCTACAAAAAAACAATGTGCATAAGCACTTGGAGGAATGAAAACCTAAGCTAGTATGTACAAGGTGGAGAATTCCCTTCAGTAGCAATGCTTCAGATGGATTCCATTGACTAGAATCTGTAATTCTTCACCATCTAATGAAGACAATTGTAAAGGCATTACTGTCCTTACACTTTGTGACCATGTATGGGCCACTCCAAATGGCATCAAATTTTGAATGCCTTCCCAATTTTGCTCTATCTGCATCCCATTTTAACACTAGATCTCCAACTTGGAAAGATCTATTCTTGGCCTTCCTATCAAATGTCTTCTTGATCAGAGCTTGTTCCTTCTCCATTACTTGGGATGCTTGATTTCTGATTTCTTGGAGCTCCATCAATTCTGCATATCTAACCTCCATGGGCCCAAACTCTAACAACTCCAACTGTTTCATGAGTTCCAATGTTAGCAACTCAAGTGACATGGATAAAATTTCCTCTCTTCCATAAACAAGCTTGAAAGTGGAGTTACATGTAGATCTTTTAGGAGTTGTCCTATCAGCCCATAAGGCTGATTTCAACTTAGTATGCCAAGACCTCTGATTCTCGTCAAGAGTCCTCTTAATGATCCTTAACAAGTTCTTGTTTGTAGACTCAACTTGGCCATTACCCTGAGGGTAATAATTTGATGAAGTGCTTAGGTAGATCCCATTCTTGAAAACCCATTCAGTCACCTTGGACCTAATGAATGCCAATGCATTGTCTGATATTATTGTAGCAGGTATGCCAAATCTGGTTGCTATTCCCTCATAGAAATCTAAAATGCTAGACTCATTTGCTTCCTTGAGTGCTACTGCTTCAGTCTACTTGGTGAAGTAATCTGTTGCTGTTAAAATCCATTTGTACCCTTGGCTTGAATTTGGGTTAATGACTCCAATGAAGTCCAAACCCCATTACATGAATGGCTGGTCAACTGAAATTGGATGCAATGGAAGAGCAGCTAGCCTCTCTTTACCCGTGAAGAATGCACAATTCTTGCACCTCTTGATCCATGCATAACAATCATTGAAAATATTGGGCCAATAATAGTTAGCCCTCATGATCTTTAGAGCTTTCACTCTTGGTGCAAAATGACCACTAGCTGATCCACTATGGAACTCTTCCAACACCTTGTGAATCTGATTTGTACCAATGTATCTCAGCAGCACTCCATTCACATCCCTTTTGAACAAAATACCATCAACAAGGGCATATGGGATAACCTACAATTTGAATTGTCTTCTTTTGGTCTTGTTCATCTCTGGAGGGCATAGACCTGTGCTTAGGAAGTGCATTATGTCTTGGGTCTAGCAAGGAGTGAGGACACCATTATTTTCCTCTTGAGTGCTTCCTTGCTCATGGCTTTCTTGTAACGCCAAAACAGCCTCCTTCTCATTGCATGCTTCCTTACAATTTTTCAAGACCAGCTGCTCACACAATCCTTTTCCTCTGACCAACTTGGTGAATTTGATCTCAATTTCATACTCCATGACATGAGTAATCAAGCCTACTCTCTTTTCATTCAAGTCTTTGTTGAGGAGGAAGTCTTTAACTCCCACATGAGAAACCGGCAATTGAACCTTGTTGTTTGAAACTAGATGCTTGAATTTCTTTGAGCTCCTGATTACTGCAAGAACATGCTTCTTAATGAAAGAATATCTCACCTCATAGTCCTCCAAGATTTGGCTGAAGAAAGCAATTGGCTGTTCATCATCGTCTTTGTTCTGCTGTACCAAAATTGCAGAAATAGTATCATCACCCCCAAATGCATAGAGGATGAAATCCTTGGAGAAATCTGGGTTAATGAGAGTTGGGGCTTGAGAGATGGCCTCTTTGATTTCTTCAAAACTTTCTTTGCCTTTTGTTTTCCATTTAAAAGCTATGCTTTTCTTTAACATCTTAGTGATAGGCTTGACTAGGGCTGCAAAATTTGGGATAAAACCTTTGAACAAAATTTATTCTCCCCAAGAAAATTTGAAGGGCCTTCTTGTGGGTTGGCAATGGTAGTGCTCTTATGGCTTCAACTCTTTTTGGATCAATTGCTAATCCTTCTTTGGAGACAATGTGGCTAAGGAGCTTTCCTTAATGGGCTAGAAAAATACAATTTTTAGGATTCAAGCATACTCCAAATCTTCTGCACCTTTGGAACACTTGTCTGAAATGAAAGAGATGGTCTACTGTATTTCTTGAAAAAACAATGATATCATCAAGATATATTAGCACCATGCTGTTAATCAAATCCTTGAACGCCATGTCCATTGCTCTTTGGAAAGTAGCTCCAGCATTGGACAACCCAAATGGCATTTTCCTATATGCATAAGTTCCCCATTTGGCTGTAAAGGTTGTCTTGAACTGATCCTCTTCTTTCACCATAATTTGATTGTACCCTGAATAGCACACAAGTAATGAAAACCTCTCAGAGCCGAAAACAACTTGTAAAATCTGCTCCATAGAAGGAAGTGGATTATGATCCTTGAGAGATGTTCTATTCAAATCTCTGAAGTCAACACACAACTTGATTTCCCCACTCTTCTTCCTAACTGGAACCAAGTTGGCCACCCAACTAGAATGCTTGATAGGGAATATGATTCTTGACTCTATCAACTTATTCAATTCTTTTTTCATGAGAGGGTCCATGTGTGGATTGACTGGCCTTTGTTTTTACCTGATGGGTTTAGTACTTGGATCCAAATCAATGGTGTGTTGAGATAACTTAGGATTGAAACCTTTCAAATATTCATAGATCCAAACAAACACATCAGGGAATTCTTGACAAAGCTGTATGGACTCATACCTTTCTTGCTCAGTTGTCACTTTACCAACTTGGAGTGATTTGTCTTCTTTCACCAAGATGGACACTAAATCTTCTCCCTTGATTTGGATGTTTTCTTTCTCTTTCCTAAACTGATCATTAGGATTTAAAATGGACTCCAAAGTAATATGTCCCTTTGGTAGTTTTTTGGTTCTTAGATGTACCACTTGGTCACCATACTGCTGCTCCAACTTTTCCTAATTTTTAGCTGAGAACTTAGCCTCTTCTTGCAAGAAATGGATGATTTGCTGATAATTTTCAAACACTTGCCAAATTACATTGTTGTCTGGCACTGAAGGCCTTATAATCACATGGATGTTTGGCTATACCTTGTGTTTTTGATTGCTTTCAGCAACATAAAAGGATGCCCCAACTGTTGCAAGCCTATCAGCAGCTTGGTTATCTTTTCTAGGAATGGATTTGATGCCAAAGCCCTCCAAATATTCAATGAGGTCCCACACCCTATTTTTGTAGCACTTGAGAAAATCATTCTTGACAACATGTTTCCCCTTAACTTGGTTGATGATAAACTCACTGTCACCAAAGACTTGCAAGTTCTTTATTCCTCTCTTGATTGACCAATGCAATCCTTGTATCAAAGGGCTCATATTCAGTAGTGTTATTAGAGTATGCAAACTGAAATCTAAAAGCTGAATAATACTTAACTCCTTGAGGTGAAACAATCATAGCTCCCCCTCCTGAACCTTGTCTACTCATTGATCCATCAAAAAGCAACTGCCATACCTCACTGTCACCCTTGTGGTCTGGCTTGGTGTTGCTAGGAATGGGATGAGTTTCTTCATGCATGCAATACTCCTAACTCAGATTCTTCTATTTCTTGATAAGGATCAAAAGCATGCACCTTGCTTGCCCATTCATCAAGAGTCAAATCTGGGATGCTTCCAACCTTGGTGTCAGCTTCATCAGTGCTTGGATAATCCTCTTGATCAAACGCTAAACAATTGGTATTGATTTGGCTTGGAGTGTGAGGCTTAATGTGAAAGTTTGCAATAGGATTAGATTTGATTGTGGCTTTAGTTCCATATCTTTTTCTGAACAACATGTGTGACCAATCAGCAGATAAGTAACCTTCAATCTTGGCTGTGAAATCCCTTGAAAAACATAGGGCAAAGAGTGGTGGAAGATATATTATTGGGACATCTTGAAAAACAACAATGTTGAGGCATGCATGCAAAGTAAGACTCAAGTTATTTATCAATCCAACTATTATTACTACTGTCCCATCCAATTGCACTACCCCTTTGGATATGACCTCATATTGAATTCCCAACTAATTAGGTATTTGCTTGGGCATTACTGAAATACTTGCTCCAAAATCAATCATGTAGTTGTGTACTAAATGGTTTCCAATGATCAATGAAACATAGAATGGAGGGGGCTTCAACATTTTACCTTGCTGTCCTCCATGATTCTGCTCAGGCTGGGCAGCATTTGTGAGCACCTTCTCTTACATTTGGACTTTCTTATTTGAAGTTGACCAGTCGTTCATGGCAGCTTGTAGCAAATCTCTTTGGCCTAGGATGGATAGTGATTCCCACATTGATATGTTTACATTAGTCTTCTTCATCTGATCAATGATGTTGAATGGAGATGAAGCATCTCTCTATTGTCCCTTGGCCTGCACATTCATTCCTTGCATATGGGTAGTAGCAACTGGCATTTGAGTTGGCCTAGGAGCTGTTTTAGGCAGCCCTTGTGTGTTTGGAATTGCATTTTGTTTGAAAATAATTTGTGGAGTGATAGAAGGTTGTGGATTAATTGGATCCAATGGTTGTTCTTCACCAAAATTTCTCCTTTTTAACCTTGTGTTGGCTGCAACACTATTGGGGAATCATTTGCTTCATGCCACAAAAATCTTCTGCCTACCAGTTTACAAGTGTGGCATAATTTGGATCTGATTACTACTGGAATGTCTTTGGTTGTTTGTTATTTCCTTGACTCCCTTCACCCTCCACACCATTTGTAGTCACCATTAATGCTTGATTTAAGGCACCGTTGAAACACATAAACTGGTTATGAGGTTCATTGCATGGGAAACACCAATCATCCTCTTGAGCTATGTTATTTTGCACTGACACTAATGCCTTAGAGGCAGATGTAGCATTGGGATTATAGGGCTGAAATGGTCTGCTGGCAGGAGGTCTTGCTTGATTTAAATTTGTAGCTGGATTGGGTGGTCTTTGAGGCTGGTATGGCTGCATGTTAGGATGAACTTGAGGCTAGAAAGGAGGTCTAAAACCTTGGGCTTGCTTCCTCTTTAGTGTAACCAGCTCATTACCTAAATTTTGCAATTGCTTCATGACTTCTTGAAGTTCATTTGAGGCACTAGAAGATGAAGTAGAAGCTTCACTTGAATTTTGATTTCTAAGAGTGGGAATAGGGGCTAAAATAGGCACTTGACTAGTATTTGGGCTCTCTAAACTTGGAAACAATGGCATTGGAGGCCTAGGAGCTAGCTTGATTGCTTGAATAAAACAATTTTCAGCTCTAATGGAAATGCTATAAGCAACAGGGATATTTGTGCCTCCCATGGATTGAATCAACATAGAAATAACATAATTTAAAGATTTAAGGTAATATAGAAAAGCACCTTCTACTGCTGGCCTTACTGCCATTGGAATTCTCTCCCAAGTCATTTGAAACCTAAAGTTGAAGTTAGTCAGCTGCTCATTAGGAGCTCTCTTGATGGTTGTCAACTATTCCAAAAGGGAAAAGTTATCTCCCTTTTCTCCAAACTACTCATGGAGGGCTATACATAGTTGGTTCCAATTTTGAAAAAAAACTTGAGGCAAGACTCCTAAACCATTGCAAATATTTCCCTTTGAATGAAGATGCCAGTAGTTTGACAGCAACTTGCATCTCATTAATCTCATGGATTGCACAAATATTAGCAATATCCTTAACATGATCACCAGGAGTGGTTTGATTCAATCTAGTAAAGTATGGAATGTTCTTCAATGCTGTAACTGGGATTGGATTTTGTGCATTGAGAGAAAGTGGGCTTCTTACATAGGGGTTGTTTTGTGCCATTCTGATTGGCCTTAGAACCCTTGTTGATTGAATGAAAGGCCTACCAGGTGGATGAGTTGATAGAGTTCTATTTGGTAGAGATGGATATCTTTGAATTCTCCTCCCTCTTTGCCTTCTTCTTGGAGATAATTGCTTCTTGTTTGACATTTTGGACATCCAGTGTGATTGCACAACATTGAATCTTTTCACCAAGTGTGGGACTTGTAAAATGGGAAAAGAATCTCTAGATTAGAGGCTGGTTCCTCAACTCCTCTGATTAGGTATATTACTTGCAGGTTATAGAGGGTTTGAATTCAAGATCCTACTCTAAATTCCAAAGAGGACAGAGATAGAGAATGCAAAAAAAATTTTTAAAAATGAAACTAATGCTAATAAGGTGATGCACCAAAGGAGTGGTGAGCACTTTTTACTTCTGCAGATTGACACAAATCATGAAAATGCAACAAAACTTCATGCACAAACTGATAAAATATAATGGAAGGTCATAAATGAATCAAACAACACAAACAGAGGATTAAAACTCATTCACAGAGCTTGCATTGTCATTTCAACATCAAAAAACACTTGCATTACAATATCTGAGAGGAAAAAAATAGGTTACAGTCTTGGAAGAGGTCTGTTTTTTCCACAAAATCACTTTCAAGGTGAAAGAGGGATCCTGCAATACATGAAAAATGTTCAACCTCCTAAAAATGAGCCAAATTTGGCTTTTACAGTGCAAGAAATGACCCCAGGAGAGAGAAATGTAGGAAAACATGGGAGAGCTTCAACCACTAACCAAAAATACAATAAAATAGCATGGGTATCCTTACAGGTCCATTCCTTGACATTTTCCACCATGCTGGGAGAGAATGCGAGCCATTCTTCATTAAAAATGGTGGTTGAAACGTCATTTTTGTTCATGACCACATACCAGAGGCATTTTTTCAATTTTCTCTCTCCAAAATCCATCAAAATAAAAAAATGACCCAATAATCTTGTAGATAATTTTACCATCTTTCCTTTGATATAAAGGACGTGAAAAAATGAGCTCTGGATCGAAAGTTATGGCCATTTGAAATTTTAGGGCAAAATAGGGCCAAAACGGATT
>JAHRHJ020003726.1:0-124465 GCA_019776745.2 Taxus chinensis | reverse complement strand
AGCCGGAATGAAAGAGGCATAGGTTCAGCATCAAGAGGGATGAGAACAACGCCGGCTCCTCCACTGCGCTGGCATTTAGATCCATCGAAAAAGAGGGTCATTTGATACAACTCTTCCCTGAGTGAAAGAGTGGCGATGAGTTCGTCAGGGAAATTAAAATTGGTGAATTGTTCCCCAGGTAAAGGGGCCTCCGCAAGTTGGTCTGCAATAGTTTGTCCTTTGATTGACTTCTGTTGTACAAACTCAAGGTCGAGGTCGGCGAGGAGCATAAGCCATCGGGTGATGCATTGGTTTAGATGTGGTTTGGCATACATATAATGAATGGGGTCCGTGTTGGTGATGACAAAAGTTTTGTGATTCAGGAGGTAATGTTGGATTTTGGTGGCTACGAATGATAGGGCTAGGCACAATTTTTCTACATGTGTATACCTAGTCTCGTAATCCACGAGAGTACGACTTATATAATAAATGGCTTGTTCTCGACATGCCGAGTCCCGATGTGCGAGCATAGCTCCTATAGCATGGTCAGTGGCAGAAAGGTAAAGGTAGAAAGGACGATCATCCTGAGGTGGAATAAGCACAGGTGGCTGTAAGAGATAGGATTTGAGAGCTTCAAAGGCTTGGTCACACTCTTCACTCCATTGAAAGGCAATGTTCTTTTTAAGAAGGTGATGGAAAGGGTGACATCGATACGAGAGTTGGGAGATGAAATGTCGGATGGATTGAAGTTTACCCTGCAAACTACGCAATTGTTTGAGGTTTTTGGGTGGGGGCATTTCTAGGATAGATTTGACTTTAGATGGATCGACCTCAATGCCACGCAAAGAGACGATAAAGCCAAGAAGTTTTCCTGAAAGAACACCAAAGACACATTTATTTGGTTGAAGCCAGACTGAATATTGCAACAGGTGATCGAAAATAATGGTTAAAACATCGAGATGTTCACTGCGATGTTTAGATTTGCCAAGAAGATCATCGACATAATCCTCAAGGATAGTGTGCATAATGTCATGAAAAATGTAAGTCATAGCCCGCTGATAGGTAGCACCAGCATTCTTAAGGCCAAATGGCATGACACAATAACAGAAGGTTCCCCAAGGAGTTACGAAAGTAGTTTTATGTTGATCGGCCAGGGCTACCAAAATTTGATTGTATCCCGAAAAACCATCCATGAGAGAAAGCATTTCATGGCCCGCAGTGAGATCAACAAGTTGATCAATACTTGGGAGGGGGAATTCATCCTTGGGGCAAGCGAGGTTAAGGTCTCGGAAATCCATGCATATCCGAAGTCCCCCCGTCGTTTTAGTGACAGGTACGATGTTAGAAATCCATTGAGGATAGTCAATAAGCAAGATGAAGGAAACAGAAAGAAGTCGTTGAAGCTCTTATTTGACCAAGAGGGCGATGCGTGGATGCATATTTCTTAGTTTTTTTTTGACTGGTTTGGAATCGGGGTTTAGGGTGATGTTATGGACAACAATGGTAGGATCAATTCCTGGCATGTCAGTGTAGGACCAAGTGAAAGCTTGGTTGCAGGTACGAAGAAAGGTAGTAAAGGCGGCTTGTTCTGATGTGTTAAGGGATTGTCCGATCTTCACAATGTGAGGATCCTCCTCTGTGTGGATGTTGATTTCTATAGTCGACTCATTCAACATGGTTTGAGTTTCAGACGGTAAGGCGCGTTGAATATAGGATTCATCCGCCCCAAGGTAAGTGAGGATGGAGTCGTCATCCTGGCACTCAACCACATTAATCGAAGGTGAATCCTCTTCGATAATGTCTGGATACAGAAGGGGAAGAGAAGATGGATCCTCATTATCGCGTTGATAAGTGAGAGGACCTATGAAGATAGCATTTATGAAAAAAAAAGTTAGAGGGATAGATTTCGGTCTCTCGACTCTGTGGTGACGATGCCAAAGATGGGTGATGATGGTTTGGTAGGGGTGGACATCGCTTCTTCCCGGATACAACTAACACTGAGGTGTCTCCGGTGTAGGTGTTTCAGGAACACCGAGCCACTTGCGATCATTGTGGTTGTGCGTGTAGGCATGGGAATGAGTGTATGTCGGCCTTGTTCGAAAAGACCAAAACCAAGCCTTTCAAGCACAACGAGTCAAGAAGGTGAGGCGAACGACGATTTGTCAAGTAGTGAAAATCAGATTGGAAGGGAACCACACCAAGAGGAGGTTGCAGGGGTAAGAGATGCGTCAACACCCCATACGTTGGTGGGTGCGGTAATGGGGTGGTCCCCATAAGAGATTACCCTCCCCATGCAACGATCGAGGTGGGATGTGATGTAACTGTCCGTACTCCTGTGGGGTATGGAAAGAACTACTTTATATGCGGTACTCCCCAACGTAAGGCTTGAAAACCTCTACTAAGGGTCGGAGTTGGATGTTATCTGCGGGAAGGAATAAATTTGTAAACGCGTTTTTCATTGTTGAAGGTGTGTAGTTTCATCGGCAGTGATGGCTGAGTTGGATGAATGGTTCCCTTGAACTGGTACAAGCACATCATTAGGGTGATACAACATAATTGCAAGTTTTGACGGTGGAGGATCAGCGTTTACGGTGTCAGGACTTCCCCCTCGTACTCAAATTTTATGCATCTATGTAAGGGTGAGGGAACGCATCCCATAGCCCGGATCCAAGGGCGGCCTAACAACATGTTGTATTGTAACTCTCCTCAGACATAGAAGAGTTTTCGGGTAAAGTACTTGTCCTATACTAATGTTAAGGATCACGGTGCCTAAGTAGAAGTAATTAGCATCATTGAATGATCGCAACATGATGGGTTGGCACACAGGCAATAGAAGGGATATTCATTGTTAGAAGGCTTTTGAAGAGATATGTTTAGGCTAGCCCCCCGCAATAATAAACACGACGTACCGAAATATCCCGAACGTATGCCTGAGATGAAAAGGAGAAGGGTAAGGATCTTCGGCACCAAAGCGATAATTTCATCTTCGGAGAAACTGACAGCAGAGCTTACTGTACAGAGAAGAAGTGGTGGGGCGATAGAGGGTTTGGTGAGTGAAGCAACATGATTGGGGCTGTTATAAGAGAGTGTAACAGGCAAGGCTTCATTAGGTAAAAACCTCTATCCCGTACGGATTCAGCAAGAGCTGTCGAGAGATTCAGAAGTCTGATGAGATCATAAAAAAAAAACAATGTCATTTTTACATGCATTGGTGAAGCATGTTGATTTCATAGTTCGAGGGCAATTCCAGTAGAGACAGGATAGTGGGTCCACAATAACCACGTTAGGTTTGGTGGTTTGCAATCGGGATGGTGGACAGAGAAAAGAGATGCTGCAGGCGTGTTTTCTTTTGCCTTTCTCATTGTCTTTTCGCCCTCGAGTAGCAACACTAATCATATTGATCTCGTGAATACAAAGGAGGAAGATGGTAGGGATAGGTTCATGGTTTTCGAGAGGTGGGGCTGTAAAATAATGATAGATCTTGGTGAGGCGGGGACCGGTGGACTATAGGTAGGGAATTGAAGCTAAAGGTCTCTCCTCTTCGTAAGTTGTCTTCTTAACTTTTCTATCTTGAGGGTGCAATAAGACTTTGTGTTTCTTGTTGATTGTTCCTCTTTCTTTGAAAATGGTTTCTTTTGATTGATTACAAGTGAAATGTTATGATTTTGATGTAACAAAATTTTCTATGCTATTTGTTGATTATAAGGTCTAATTGGGGGGAGTTTCCTTGTCTTATTCTCCACTCAACATAGCAAGGATTTTCTTCTCTAAGTATCCTAATATAAGAAATTGGTAAACATGTTTAGAGGAAGTATCCGTGTGTGATTTCCAATCTGGGTGGGCCACACTAAAAATTAGTTGGGTATTGTTGGTTCATTTCCTTGGTGGTTTCAATAAATGGGGCTGCCCCATTCAAGATAGAGTGGCCTCAACTAAACATGGCATCTGTTGGTGCAGGAGCTCACGTAAATTTCTCACTCAAAAAATTATTTTACACTAACTGAAATTATTTAGAAGTTAATATAAACAATACAACAATGCAATAACTGAAATACAAGCACTAACTAATTTCTTTGATGATGATATTTGTTTCGGGTTGATGGGTGGACAGAATAATGTGAAGTGACAGAGTTGAAATACCCTACTGGATCTCTAAATGGGTGCACTTACCTCGTAGGTCGATCTGGAGAAAACACAGCGAGGTATGATATATTAATGCAAGGTGGAGGGATCAAGTGTCACAACACACCTCATGGAAAATAGGCATAAGTGAGCATAATGGTTTCATAGATTGGGGTGCCTGGGGGAGGCATTAGATTGCCTATGGGTGCCCTGGTCCCCAGAAGTAGCTCAAGGTTGCAGTTGTTAGTCTTTGCAATAACTCATATTTTGCTCACATGGGTGCCATAGACTAACTTTTTTGATGAATTCGTCAGACTTGTAATGGAATATTTGACCTAGGCTAATACCCCAGGTGGATGAGATGCATGGTAGAGACCCCTAAGGGGGGTAAAGATGAGGAAATGAAGGCATTTTGCACTATCCTGTAGCAGCCAAAATAGCGGTCTTACAACTAAGAATTGCACTACATCTCACCAATGTCAGTTTTGTGTGATTGTTTGTAGCAATAATGTGGGTACTCAAACATACCCATAGCACTCGTAATGATCTTCCAAAGTAGCGGTCAATAGTCTTCAGATGTGAAGGTGCAAATGGTGGATGGAATAGAAGGTGAATTGTGAACCTAGTCCTACTGTAGTGGTGTGATGTAGAATAGTTCCCAAATGCAGTCCCTGTACCAATAGGAGTGTAAGAGGTCTTACCCCTCACTAGAATAAGATTCAGGTGATGAAGAACTAGTATGTTGGAGGGCATTCTTATGATAGTGATCCTCTATGATCAAAGAATTTGGCACTAATGACGTGTGCAAGAGGTTTCTCGACTAAGGATGACATAAGGAGTGGTGAGCCCTCCTCTTGAGCAGGGAAGAGTGGTACAAAGACTGACCTTTGGGAAACTCTATAAGTGAGATACCATCCACTCACAGTCTTGTAGGGACTAGTGGCGCCTAAGAATAATCATCTATGGACCAAGAGACCTGTGGGTGGAATTTAAATCTTTCCTATGGTGCCCTAAAGTCAAAGACTTCGAGATTGACCAGATGAGTGAATACTGAAGGAGGTTAAGACTCCTGCGTCAGTGAAGAGGCTTGATTCAAAACTGTCTCGATAGAGTAACTGATGACTGTGCAAGACGAAGACAATGACAAAGATCTCAATTAGACACGTCTCCTTGGACTAAGGGATCTTGGTTAACTAGTTACTTTTAGAAGATCCATGATTCAGGAATGGTTTGTTGAATATTTTCAAATTTCAGGTTAGCAGGGGCATTAGGATTATCGAGGGCTATATCCCCCGCATTAACCATTTCCTGCACTATGTCTTTTCAACATCTTGCAGTTCTCATGACTGTGTCCCTTTACGCGGTGGAAAGTTACAGAAGTCATTTTCTTTGTACCAAGAAGGTATAGCACGAGTGGAATCAAACCCGGAGTGAGGTTTAACAGGAGGTAAGGTGATGGCTCCGTGCTTTAAGCAATTTTTCCAAGATGACACCATATGTTTCTCCCAAGGGAGTGTAGTTGATGGGCTCTGCTTTATACTTATAGGTGGTTTTTGGTGGGGTATTAGACGGTGGTTGGGATTTGACCATCACCGCGTGGACAGCTCCTTTTGATTTCGAAGCAGTCGATGGGTGAGGATTGGTGGTGTTAGGTTTATTGGTGGAATCTAGGGTTCGGAAAGTGGGGTTTTTGTTGCGCAACCACAATTTCTCTTCTTCTAAGGCTCGAATTTCTAGTTTTTGAGCCATAGTAAAGGCCTCGTCAAATGTACAGAACGTTTGAATTTGGAGGGTAGGAGAGATGTGCTTAGCACAGGCCCGCGTAAATGTGAGTTCGATAAGTTCAGTCTGAGGCAAGGCATACGTAAGTTGGTTGATAAGGCCTCGCCATCGTCCAATGAAATCTGTGATAGATTCATCTTCAAATTGTCGGATGGCATAGAGGTCAGTGATAGATACTTTCTTGGAAATGTTAATGGAGAAATGATCCAAGAAAGATTGGGCTAGTTGGTTAAAAGAGAAGATTGAGTGCTGGGTTAAAGCACTGTACCACTCCAAGGCGGGTCCTGATAAGGACATGGGGAAAGGTGCGAAGTAGTAAGGCATCATCGTGAGCAATCAGATAGCAAGCATGTCTAAATGATCGCAAGTGTTGTTGAGGGTCCTCCTTACTATTAAAACGGGTAAATTTTGGTAATTCCCATTGAGGAGGATATGAATGAAGGGGGACTGAAGGGTGAATAGGCTCCCGACAAACTTGCTCGTATGTCAAGGTGCTACGACTTCCTGAAACAGAAGCCTCCAGATTTTGCATTTTGTCCATCATTTGTTTAATTAAATCAGTAGTTGGATGAGATGATGGTGTGGTTGTGGTAAATGGAGGCAAATTGGGCCAAGGGCCACCGCTAGACAATGGTGGGGTTAAATGTTGATAAGGTATGGAGGACGAATGTGTTGAGGCAACTGAATAGGGATGTCCTATATAAGCCGTTGAGGTTACCGGATATGTGTGTGGAAAATGAAAAGGTGGGCGGAGCTTGAGAAGGAAAGCTCGTGTGGATAGGTGGCAGAGAGCAAGTCATGAATGGAACAATCTGCAAGAGAGACAAGGTAGGAGCAGTCGGCGGTAATGACATGTTGGGCCCAAGATTAACCAAAGGAAAGCCAATCTGTGTCGTATGAACCCCTGAAGCTGCTGAGGTAGGCGACGGGACCAAGGATGCGGAAGGAAAAGCGGAGTTATCAGGCAGAGAAGGGGCTAAATGAGCAGCTATACTGATAGGCATGCCAACAAGGAGTTGACTGTCGGGTGTACGGTCAGGGCATGAGACAAATAGTATTGTATAGTGCTAGGATTAGCATCGAGAAATTTGGCAAATTCCTTATCTCCTACAGGAATTTTAGGATCCTCGCTGGTGTCCGTAGGATTCCCCACAGAATGTGAAGGGGGTGATTCAGGAAAAGGCACAGAGCAAGCATGTGAAACCATGGCGGCGGCTTGCTTTCGAGTGATAACAACCATGGACAGGAGTACACAGTAGGGTTTCAATCTATCAGGAATAGAAATAGACTCAGAATGGTGAAATTGGTAGGTTGCTGGTTTGTCAGGAACTATAAAAGACAGTAACCGATATCGGTCTGATAACCGATGTCGGTTAGACTATAGCCAACGTCGGTCAGTTAACCGATATCGGTGTAATAAGACTGGTATAAGAAAATATAAGAAGCTACTGATTTGATTTTATTTTTAACAAAAACTCTTAGTACATTTATCAAATTGTTCTAAGGTGATCACAGAAGACAGTGTATAACAGAGAAAACAGAACTTGGAAAACAAGCAAGATGCACACGCAAATCCAGAGATTAACCCTAGGGGTTAATTTTAATTATCGTGGGCTTATGCCTTTAGACGTAGAATGATGTCAGAATCCTAAACAAAAGACTTAGGGGAAATGTCAAGTTTGTTTTGGCTTATAAGGTTACCTCAATCGGGTGGAGGAATACCGCGGAAAAGGGGGGATGTTTTGAGCTGTTGTGTTAATTGTGAAGTGATTCGGTATGTGTTGTGCAGTGAAAGTAAGATTAATTTCATGTCAATACCATGGAAATCACCCCCACGTGTACGACCTGTTACTTAGTCTATGTTCACTAGAATTGAAAACAACAAGCAAGAATGTAATGCACGTGTTTTAAACCCAAATCAAAAATGATATTTGATGAAGCAAATAAGATGACTTTCACTAATGCAAAACTAGGAAAGCAAGACAAATTCCTTTACTAAATATAACAAAAATAGCAACATTGCAAGTATGCTCCCTATAAATGAAAGCAAGCAAAAGAAACAGAAACCCGAAATGGGTCCCACCGGGCATGCCAAAATGTTTCGCACGGAATGCTTCGGCTTTGCAGAATAGAGTTGCTTCTATCCTTTCATTCCTTTGAGAAACAGATAAGGGTTAGGGCTAGGAGGAATACCTGTTGAATGTTGAGATGGTGTGCGCGTACCGTAGAGAAAGATCAGATCGACTGCAAGAACTCCTTTTTGTCTTGGAAGGACTACCTGCAAGTAAGAATACAAGACCACTAGATTTGAATTAGACAATAAATGAGGGAACTGCCTTAGGCCCAGGAAATATAAAACTTCCTTTCGAAGGTGGTCAGTTCCCCTTTTTAATATGAATTAACACAAATGATGAAAGCTATAACATCAAATTTAGGTATCTCGTTACAAAGCAATAGAAGCTAAACTATTAATAAAGCGTCACGTTGTTTGATTTGGTTACTGGTCGTTGATACAAGTAGAGTTACTAGGGATCTGTAGGTTGGATCTGTGGTTTTAGGTGGAAATTCATCAAAAGGTTTTGGGGTATACACAGTGACCGACCGGTTGCTGTTAACCGACCGCGATAGAGAACCGCTGCCGGTAGGGGATAATCGACACCGGTAGGGGTACAGTGATTAGGGGCTTCTAGTGAGAGTTGGTTATAAGAAATGTGATTGTGGGAGTTATTAATATGGCTAACCTAGGGGAAATGACCTGGGGAGTAACCCAGGAAGATGTGAGAGTGGGATAAAATGATGCTCTTCCTGGGCAATGATAGGGTGTATGATGTCTCTGCAGGTTAAGTGCAGTATGTCTGGGGTAGTAGATCTGGGAATAGACTTATGATTACTATGATTCAAAAGTCTAAGAAATGTTATCAAAGAGAACATACAAGATTTCTACTTACTGGCGTTTATTGAGCCGAAGAATGCAGGTCCAAGAACTGTGATGACGAAAGGTAGGACTCAGAGTAGGACGATCTGACAATCCAAGATGAGAGCTTCTCCTCACTGATGCTCAGTTGAGTGTCACCGAGTAGGCTCTGGTTGTGCTCAGTTGCAGTCTTGGGCTTGATGTCCTTCTCTGCAAACTCTTCTTGTTTCTTCACTTGTCTCTGCTCAGCTCAAGCAAATCCAGATCTCTCAATAATCTCTCCTCTTTTTTTTTTTGATCAAATGAAAATCCAATCCCTTGTTTTTGGTTGGAAGTGGTCATTTACAGGGAATCGATGGCGGTTACGAAACCGACGGCGGTTGAGTAGGAACCGGTATCGGTCAGGTCAAAGTGGGCTATTTTTTGTAAAATAGCCAGCTTTCCCTCGTCTTTTCTTCTGAGGGATTGGTTGCGGGCTTGGTCAAGTCATTATGAAGTTGGTTTTAGGTGCGGAAGTGAGGAGTAATTAGTCATAGGTGTGGATTTGGACCAAGTTATAGGTCTTAATTAGGTTAGTTTAGGGTTAAGACTAGGTCATGATGAGGTGGCGAGCATGAGGTGGCAGGTATGGTGATGTGGATTTATTAATTATAAGGTAATTAATAAATAATTGTGTAAGGTTTAGGTGATGAGGTTAGGTTGCGAAATGGGATGCGGGGCACAGGGGGTCGTAAGACACAAATTTGGTGATATCATCCTGGTAGAACCCTAGGCATAGGAAGTAGCTCCAGGGTATATAACAGGTAAGGTACACTGAACAACTTTAGGCATGTTTAGCAGTCACCAAATGGTTGAGTTTGGTTGAGATAGGAGCGTCACCGATCAGATCGAGGTAAGCTCAACTAGGCAGCTCAGTCAAGTTGACTCACCTGGGAAGTCACCTGGGAGATCACCTGATAAGCATGCCTTTGCCACACGAACACCTGTGAGCTTGACTTGTCCAACATCGCACTTGGAAAGACACACCTCTGTACGTACCATAAATTGTAAGGTACTGTACTGCCGGAACAGTGTAACAAGTGCCCCAATGATGATACAGGTCTCCTCGCAAGGTGTTCGGGATCCGAAAAAGCTCTCCGAGTGTGCGTTAACATCCCGCATGCCCCGCTTAGCCCCCGCGTCCTTTGTTTTTCCTTTTTCCTCTCTTTTCTTGGCCTTTTGCTCTTCAGTGACGAAACCGCCGCCCTGCATGGGCGGCGGTCTCGTGACCGCCGCCCTGATCAGGGCGGCGGTCCTGTAACCGCCACCCTGCTCAGAGCGGCGGTCCTTTACGCATTTTCCAGAAAGTGTTTTAACGTGACTCACGTAAAAATCAACGTTTCACCAGCTTTCCTTGCCGACTTAGGCTTGCATTTATGTTTTTGGTCCCCTGGAATAGTGTTTGGCCATTGTTTATTGTTTTAGAGTTCAGTTTGGTTTTGATCTTTGGGTGAATGAAAAGCTATAAATAAATGGTTTGTGCACAAGCAAATGGTCTGCCCCTCATTCACTTTCATGCTCTGATTTTCATAGTTCAGTCTTTTATTCTGTTTAGAAGCCATAGTTTTAATTCCTTGCATGCTTAGTTAGCATTGTTCAGCTGTTGGTAAGCCACATACCCATCTTGTGCAGGCAGTACTGTTATTTCACCCAATCCATTGGAGTAGAATAGCTTAGGAAGCCATTAAAGTTGCAGGTTTTGCTCTTCAAACAGGATAGTTTCAGGTTCTGGACGCTTTATGTTGCATGACTCGCAGTAAATCCCGCTAGGAATTGCATAAGCCAAGCTCTGTACTCTTGCGCTATCCCTCTCCTACTCGCATTATATTCAGTCTGCATTCTGAGCTGCCTTTGTCCCAATATCTACTTCTGTTGATGCTAGCATTACACGCTTTTCTGGATTCACGTGAATACGAAAGAACGAGGAGATCACACTGAGGGGACAAGATCACACACACCATCGGATTCGCCACTGTTCTGCGGAATCCAGGTTCTAGCTTTCAAAGTTCTAGTTAGAATCATATCAAATAGAGTAGATAATTGCTTCATTTCAGTAAATTCTATTCTCGATATTGCCAGGGAAGCTGTGAGGATTGATAGTTTCTGAGAAACTATGATTCACTCCTCACTTCTGAGGTAGGATCGAGAATCTTGCAGATAGATTAGATGAGCTATTTTATTTGTTTAGAATAAATCTACAAATTGCACAGGCAAATAACTACACTCGGTTATCTTGTTTGTTTTAAATTGTTATTTAGTTGTTATTTCTAGATACGTTTAAATAGCTGCTTTTCTTAAATTCTTAGAAAGTCTCATAGAAAAATAGAAGTTATATATGTTTTAGATTTATTCCACATAGTTAGAATTTACTTTGTTACAGTTAGATTTACATTTTGTTTTGTATGACAATCACGGGACCTAGGGAGCCCAGGGAATACGTATTTGAGCCAATCGTGCCTCAACCCAACCTCGTCACAGCAATAGTTGACATAGACCAGAACCTTAGAATACAAGTCTTCCAAACAACAACAGATTTACAACTGATCAGCTCTCAGTTGAGAGGATTAAATATAGAAGACGACCAAGCACACACGTTTTGGTCAAATCAACCGAACTACAGATTACCCTAGGCAAACATTCACATGACTGTAGAAGGGTTCGAAAGAGTACAAACCTTTGGTTGTGATCCTTTGGTCCCACAGCCAGATGCAGGAGACACTCTCACAGACATAGATACTAGTTTAAGAATCCAGGTTGCACGAACGCCTGTGAGGTATTCTGAGAAAATCACACAGTTATTAAGTCTAAACATAGAAGCTGAGAAAGCGTACGATTACTGGATACTAGGGATTAGGACTTGATTTCGTACATGACCATAGCAGGACCGCAACAACCAAGAGTCTACGGTTGTGATCCACAAATCCCGCAGCCTAACGAATCCATAAGTCAATCAGATATAGACACTGGCCTACGCACACTAGTATTCCAGTCCACTCCACTTCCACCCATCATCATCGAACAACTATCCTTACTAGATATAGCAGCTAACAAAGCTAGAGAATTCTGGACTAGGCCAGAGAATCGTCCGTAGAGTCAATTGTATTCATTACCCACCATATGACCTTATCTGGAGAGTACACGAAACTATCCCAGGTCATTTTCCACGTATTCCACAACCCATATATCGAATCACGCCAGAACTCGATATTGATTGGAGCCTTCGAGCAGTCATCCTTGCTGATCGATCTATCACACCAGTCCAAGTTAGAAGGGCCTTCTTTGCCTTAAATTCGCAAATTCCATTAGTGCGTGTCGAAGACATTAGATTGCCTAACTAGTTCGTTTGCATCCCACGCATATTCCATCCCCACCGGCTGTCTCGGCACGACCTCGGGAGGTCGGGTACGTGGAAGAGTTACCTGTAGATTCCCACGCTCGCTTGTCACTTTTCCGGCGTACAAAATTGGTGAACCCGACGTGAAACAAACAAAATTAGTGAAGCTGACGTAAACTTCCTACTTTCTAATTCGGAGTCATAGTATCACATGTTCTTCCAAGTTTAGTTTACTTTTCATCTTCTCCACCTCATTAGCCTTTCACAAATCACCTTCGCTCCTTCCCATTATTCTGCGGGTATTCATATACCCCCCGAATATGTCGGGATTCGATGCATATGGCAGACCCCTCTTGGGTCTTGAGGCATACTACGCCCAGCAAAATAGGCAATCATCACCCTCACTCTCGGTATGGGGGGACAACTACTCAACTAATCAGTTGTCAACACAAACTCCAAGAATCAGATATAATTCATCTTTTCAAACTGAGGAGTTAGATCAAACCCCTCGAACGCAACAAACAGAGCCTTCAGGCTCGAACAATATGACGTTCACCGGAGAATCTGGATCATCTCCTCAGGTGCTTGTTTAGACCACAAATTAGTAGGCAATCAGACCCATACCTGGTCTTAGATGATGAACAGTCAATACGTTATCCTAGGAGTGAACAACGCTCCCGGGGTATCTACCCACCTATAGGAGGTTTACAAATACAACCCGAGGTCTCTTTTCAAGAAAATACCTCTATGCCACTACATATAGGAAATACTCTCGGAGAAACTTGGCAAGATAGCGATCAGTTCATAGCAGGATATCACATGCCTATACAACACCAGGGTATACAACAAACGCCGCTAAGGCAAAGCACCGTGACTTCACCAAATGAAGTCATTTCAACGTTAGTAGAAAAAGTGAGAGGGTTAGAACTTGCTCAAGCAAGTCAAAATTCTCAGTTCATGCAAGCAGGAAGTTCCAATCCTCCATACCACCCTGGCCAAGTAGATCTCCTCACAGGAGTAGGCACGTTAGGCATGCCTCCTCAGTATCCACAACAAACGCCAACAAGGCCCATCATCTCTAACACCTTTCCTCCCGGTCTAGTATCAAACAATCCATTACTAGACAATACCCCGTCATACTTAAACATGTACTCCAAATCACCACAAGGAGATATGTTCTCCTCTCCCGGCATGTTTTCTCAAACACAGGGACTTCCCTATGCCCCTGCCAATGCATACGCTGCGCCGTATCAACAACCCATCCCACCACCACTCCCTCAGCAACCACCATCAATGGTCGAAACCTATGCGATAGGGACTTATTCAGAATATTTGAAAGAGCCCTTAGACTTCACCATACGAAGCGTCATGCTTCCAAGACCTCTTCCCGATTTACCCAAGTACAAAGGTGAGGGAGATCCAAACGCGCATATCAAAGCTTACACTACAGCCATACGCGAACTACTCCCTTGGGATGGGGTTGTTGCTAAAATATTCCCCAAAACCTTGGAAGGCATTGCTCTTGATTGGTATTATAGAATACCTGAGGCTTCCATCCATTCATTTAAACAACTCGTATCAGAGTTCATTAAGGCATTCGACATGAACAAACTGTTAAGAACAGGAATCAGGGAATTCTTGCACATCAAACAAGAACACAACGAATCTGTCGCCCATTTCATCCAAAGGTGGCGTACAGTCCTTTATTCCTCGGCAAGTGCTCCAAATATGGATCAGATGGAACTATGTGATTTATTCCTTCATTCTCTCAGCAAAGAGGTGAAGGAAGAAGTCCAGAAGTTCCCACTAAAAACTTACGATGAAGTACTCGAGAGCGCTCTTCGAATAGATCAAGCAGCGATAGATAGTGGCCGTAAAACATATGGAGCAAACGGGAGGTTAATCACCCCCAATCAGAACACTACAAATTATCCCACTACCACAAACGTCAATCAGGGACCTAAAATCCTTAACAAAAATCGGGGTGTAACAACGGATGGAGTAACCGACCAGCCCAAGAAGGTAAATGTTGTCAATACTCCATCACAAACAAACAACCAACGAAACAACAACTTCACCCCGACAATCAATACAGTGGATTTTAACCATCCACAACAACAACAACAACGGCGAAATCCCATACAAGGGCCAAGCCAAAACTCATTTGGTTATCAAAACCAAAAACAACAAATGCAAAACTTTAATCCTAATAGGCAACAGTTTGATCAGAATTTTAGGCCACAATATACACCAAACCAACAAAACAGGAATTACAATCCCAATTCATATTGTGGTTTCCACAAGATTCGAGGTCACGATACTAGAACGTGCCGTGACTACAACAAATTCATGCAACGTTTGCCAGAAGAACAAAGACAGTTCTTCACAGATTTGTTTTTGGCAGATCCCGTGTCACCACCACCAAACACGCTCGCAGGGGCAGTTTCCCCTCAGAATGCTCCCCTCAAGATCTTTAACGATCCACTCCCAAATCATGATAGCAACAGGCTGAATCTAACTGGGACGAAAAAGGGTGCAATGACGGGAAACAATGATCATGAAGCCTCGACTTCACTAAATCCATCAGTTGCGCCACAATTAGGAAATCAACCGAGACCCAAGATAGTCGGTTTGGTAGAACTAGACGCTGAACTACCTATCGAAGCTATAACAAGAACACGAGAGTATTTCTCTCAACCAAGCCCAAGTCATCTGCCAGAAACAGATAAGAGTCAACAAATAGTAGAAAAACCCGTAGGTGCCTATGATTTAATTAATGACCTAACAAAAACCTTCTCACACATTTCATTTTTGGACTTACTAAAGAACTCTCCTACTCACAGAGCTGCTCTTTTAGAAGCATTAGGTTTAGGTCATCTAATTAACATCACTCCACCTCCTGAAACACAAGTAAATCACGTAGATTTTGATATCCACCCTCCGGGGCAGCCGGACAAGGATGTCGAATTTATATTCGAAATAAGTAAAATGCCTACAGATGCTGAGATTGCACGCCGAGGTGATCCAGCCTTACACTTACAAGTATGGGTTTATAATAACTACGTAAAACGGGCAATGGTTGACGATGGGGCCGCAGTTAACATAGTCCCCTTCTCTTTCCTCCAAAAACTAGGATATGGGGAAACAAACTGTTCCACCACTCGAAATACATTGAGAGGCTATGATAGCCTTAAAGCCACTTCGATAGGAACTATAATACTACCGGTCACCTTAGGACCCAAAACAATCCTGACTGAGTTTTATATTATAGATCGGGAAACTAATTATAATATGATCCTCGGCCGACCATGGATACACCGAATGAAGGCAATCCCTTCTACTTTATTCCAAGAAGTAAGATTCCTGCATCTAGGAAAGGTATTTGTAGCCAAAGGTGATCCAAAACCTTTCGATATACACCTAGCTGACTTAAAGAAAAGACCAGGTGTGCACTCAGAATTTGAACTTCCAACAAACCAACTTAATAAACCCACTGACCCAAAACCAGAGGAGAAGTTGGTACCTACAACGGATCTTGAAACTATCAGCATAGCCAAAACAACCCCAACCCCCAAAGATAAGGCTAAAGAAACGGTGTCATTAGGGACTACTGCAAAAATCGTTGAGTTAATAGAACAAGATTTACCAATGTTCTTACCATTTGATTCAGTAGGCATAGGATATTCACTAGGTGTTGGTTCCCTTCCATCAGAGGATCTCTGCATGGTAGAAGTGGAGTGCGCAAACGCAGCAGATACCCCAACATCTATACTCCCGGCTAAGTATTGGACTCTCCATTTCGACGGAGCTAAATGCCGTTATGGAGCGGGGGCAGGTATAATTCTTACTTCGCCCGAAGAGAAAGTCCTACCATTTGCCTTTAAGCTAAATTTTGAATGCACAAACAACGGCGCTGAGTACGAAGCCCTCCTCCTTGGCCTCACCTTAGCCAAAAGAATTGGTATTGATAACATCAGAGTCTTAGGAGACTCGCAATTAGTGACAAACCAGGTTTCTGAAGTATACGAAACCAAAGCCGAACACTTGCAGCTTTACAAAGAAGCCGTATTAGATTTAAGCAAGGCGTTTAACTTCATATCCATTGAAGCAATCCCGCGAGAGAAAAATCTTCTCGCCGATTCAATAGCAACTTCAGCATCGCATTTTACTCCAAGCAATGAGTTAGAAGATACCCATTTCACGGTGTCCATTCATGATGAATCATTGATAAAAACAATGACAAATCCCCTTTCAAGCGGAAGTGAATCTACCGTCCTAGACCATGTTGATAGTGACATGGCCACTTTGGATTACTTAAACACCTATGCAGCACTACATCTCTCCTATCATATGCTAGATTTGTCCTTGATTCCACATTCGTCTTCCTATTTCGGAAATCCCATGATGGATCTCCCCTCACAAATGGAACCTAGCATATACGCAGTAGAAAATGGGGATGATTTGGATTTGCCTCCAGCACCACCTGAGTTTGAAGAGGGTAACGCCTCTTTAATTGAGGAAACAATCGATGTCAACATCGGGACAGAAGATGAACCAAGGATTTTGAAACTAGGATCATCCTTAACCCCAGAAGAAGTAGAGATACACACTCGGATCCTCAAAGAACATCAGAAGGCATTTGCATTTAATTATAAGGAGATGACAGGAGTCGCACCCCACATTGCGGTGCACAACCTCGTCACTAAATCAGATGCAAAGCCAGTTAAACAAAAATCAAGACCCATGAAGCCCAAGGTAGCTCTCATGGTAAAGGAGGAAGTAATAAAACTCCTCCAAGTAGGATTTATCAAGCCAGTCGACTACTCCCAATGGGTATCGAACATCGTTCCCGTTCTCAAGAAGAATGGAAAGATACGCATCTGCATAGATTTCTGAGACATCAACAAAGCATGTCCTAAGGACGACTTCCCGTTACCATCTATCGATGTCATTGTTGATGCAACAGCTGGATTTGAACTTTTGTCTCTCATGGATGGATTCTCGGGATACAATCAAATCAAAATATCTGAGCAAGATCAAGCTAAAACTACATTTATAACTCCTTGGGGAACCTATTGCTACGTTGTTATGCCATTCGGTCTCAAGAACACCGGTGCTACGTACCAGCGGGCTATGACATATATATTCCACGATTTAATTCATAAAATCATGGAATCCTACGTTGATGACTTGTTGGCTAAGGCCAAGAAGCGTTGTGACCATCCAAAAGTACTCCGTGTCATTCTTTCATGCCTAATAGAATATGGAGTCACACTAAATCCAGAAAAATGCGTCTTTGGCGTAACAGGAGGAAAGCTCCTAGGTTACATCATATCGTCACGAGGGATAGATGTTGATCCAACCAAAATTCGGGCTGTCCTCGAAATGGTCCCACCTTCGAATGAATCTGGAATCAGGTCATTTCTCGGAAAGCTGGGTGCAATACGAAGATTCACCCCAGACTTGAGCTTCGCATTCATCCAATCAACAATTTACTCAAGAAAGACTATAGCATTGATTGGACCGAAGACTGCAATGAAGCCTTTGATGCAGTTAAGTGTTTCCTGTTGTCACCACCTACGCTAATGCCACCTAAGCTAGATCACCCGTTAATTCTATATTCACGAGCTACCAATGTCTCATTAGCTTGTATGTTGGCCCAAGAGGACGATGACAAGAGAGAACGTGTGATTTATTTCATTAGTCGAACGTTACTTGACTATGAAACACGTTATACACAGGCAGAACGAGAATGCCTTGCCATAGTCTTTGCTACTAAACGCTTAAGACACTATATGCTGAATCAAGAAACGAGGGTCATGGTAAAAACGGACCACTTACGAACTTTCCTCGCACAAGGGTCATTGTCTAAAAAGGCTGGATGTTTTATAACCTTAATGGGAGAATTCGAATTAACGTTTGTAAATCAGAAGTCAGTTAAGGGACAAATCATTGCGGATTGGTTAGCTGATAACCCATTAGATGGAGGCGATCTAGTAGATTTAGATTTTCCAGATGAGTGCGTATACTACATCGAAACCCGACCTTCTATCTCTGAGTGTCCCTGGTACACTGATATCATTAATTATATCATGGACCATACATACCCAGAAGGAGCTACACCGCAACAAAGAAGGCGGTTACGTATTATCGTAGCCAAGTACGTCATTATAGAGCAAGTGCTCTATCGAAAAGCATTCGATGGAATGCTCCTAAGATGTGTCGACACAGAAGAATCCAAGAAGATTCTGCATGAATCCCACAGTGGAATATGTGGAGGCCACTTCGGTGGCCATGCCACCGCTCGAAAAATACATCGAATGGGCTATTTCTGGCCCACTCTAGAACATGATGCAGTAGAGTTTGTACACAGGTGTCATAAGTGCCAAGAATTCTCCCATGAGATCCACATGCCGGCACAAGCTCTGCAACCAATTGCTACTCCATGGCCCTTTTCTACATGGGGCCTGGATTTGATAGGGAAATTCTCTCCCTCGTCTACAGATGGCCACAATTTTATAATCACGGCCACTGAATATTTCACCAAGTGGGTAGAGGCTATGCCTCTTACTACTGTACCTGGTTCTGTAATCACCAAGTTCATTTTAAACCAAATCATTTGTAGATACGGTATCCTGCAAATCATTATCTCCAATAATGGAACTTCTTTTAAGAATGAAGAGGTTCGCAAACTATGCAACAAATTTAAGATAACCCATCATACGACTTCCTTGTATTACCCTCAAGCCAACGGACAGGCTGAAGCGACAAACAAGACACTAAAAGCCATTCTTCTTAAAACTGTGAAAGAAAACAAACAAGATTGGCATTTGAAGTTATATCCGGCCTTGTGGGCCCACCGAACTGTCGACACTAAAATTTTCCTCCATAAATTATATTTCATTAATGTATGTATTAGGAATAGGATGTTGTTAAGTATAATTAGTAGTAGCGTCTGATAGAAGATAACGGCGCCATCAGTACGGTGTCGCCAATAATGTGGAGTACGGTAACAATCAAAGTACAATAGGAATGTTGTAAAAAGTAAATATTTGTCGTAAGTGGTCCGGTAATGTTGAAATGTCAAAGTTTGGGTAAGTAGAGAAGTAGGGTCTACATGATTAGGAATTAGAAATATTATATTGGTAATAAGGACAAGGAGTGAGGTCATAAATATTTTGTGTATTTTATTTGTAAAAAGTCTAAAAATGTGGAACCCATGTAAAATGATAAGGTTTATCTTATCTTAAGAGATAAGCTTACATGTACAGATAAGAGTTAAGGTATGGAATATGATTCGTCAGAGTGGATTTCTTATCCTATCTTAGAGATAGGATGGATAAGCCTGGAAGTTCTATAAATAGAGAGGCCACCCCCCTCATTTAGCATAGAAGGAAGTAGTGAGAAATATTGTAGGAAGTGTGCAAAGGAAGCCATCAGTTAAAGGTGTGTTGAAGAAGCCATTAAGAGGTGTAATTGTAAAGTTTCTCCCATAGTCAAGTGAATTCAATAACACTTGAAGTACCTCATGGGTGAGATTGTAACAATTTCATGTTAATATTATAATTTACTTTGATATTTCAGATTTGTCATCATTCCTTCTTATCATAGTCGATGGTATTCTTGTGTTATGTTGTTGTTTTGTTTCCAGATTACATCCACCAAACTAAAGGCTGTGCATTAGTAAATAATCATAGCACGAGGAGTTCCCGGTGAAGAATTATCATAGTGCCGGATTGGTGATGACATTTTGGTTCCGTTGCCGGGACCATTCCTCGTTGGTGGATTTTCTGGAGAGATATTCCCACTTAGTCAAAAATAAATTGGAGGGTAACCTTGTTTTTACTGTGCATAGTAGTTACCATGGTAAAGTCATTTTTACCGTGAATAGTAGTTACCATGAAAGTAAAGTCAGTAAAGTTTTTTACATGAATAGTATTTATCGCAGTAACTTCACTTTTTACCGTGAATAGTGTTTACCACAGTAAAGTCATTTTTTACCGTGTAAGTCAAGTTTTACCATAGTTTACCGTGGTCATTTCTATTTTAGTAGAAAGTTGTAAAGTCACCGTTCTAGTATAGTGATTCCAATTATTTGTGCACATAAGTCTTGTTGATTGTACTTGTGGGTTGGTATTTCACGGTGGTTACTTTTGAAAATGGGAAAGATTCCTATTTCTTCAGCTCAATCTAATGAAGATGCTTCTTCTTTCATTCAAGAGTTTAAACGATCTTGTATTTGTAATGGCCTTATAAGAAGGGAACAATGGACTGAATTTTTTGCTCTACCTTTTTGGAATGGTTCAGCACTTAATATGAGTTTGAAACACTAGGTGATATTGAAAAATTCATGGGATTTATTAATTGAAAGTTTCTTGAAGAATTTGGTGAACAACAGAAATATTAACGATCTCATGATCGAGATCACAAAGCTTCCTGGAGAGAAGGATAAGATAAGGGATTATCATGCTCATTTATCTAGAGCTAATTAGGAAGCTCGATGCAGATTGGAATAAGGATTAGCAGATGGGTTATGAATGGCGTGGATAATCTTGTTGTTCCACTATTCTGGGATGAAGCCTAGAGATCAGACAACGAGTGAAGTATGACCGCCCAGCTACCATTCAAATTTGGCAAAGGATTGCAATTACGAAGGCATTGAAGAATCATTAATGAGCCCAAAGAAATTGTTGATTAACTAGAATGCTATACATATTATAGTCAGAAGTTGTTGACAACTTCATTTTGTAGTTGACGCAAAACAACTAAATTTCTGTTTTGTGGAGTGCATATTTGTTATACATTTGTTAAGTTTATGTTTTTGCAAACTAACCAATAAATCGTTTACCAGATCTGCAAAAGGTATTTCTCCAACATTCCATCTATTTCTACATGAAGAAAAACAAAACACTCAATTCATGGCTCATTGGCATGTATGACTTTGATTTGATTAACAAGGAAAAGAATTTAGGCTCAGGGAGTCTATGTTATAATGTCAAGAATGGTGATCCTAAACGTGGGCAAGATATTAGAAGCTTTACTGGATATGAAATAGAGATACATTAAATTTTTTCATTTAATTATTTTTGTTGTAAGGCGGCATGGATCATTGCATAAACTTTCAAGATCGGGAATATTGAGATCTGTGAAAACATCATGCGTATGGCATGTCATAACATGAGGGACAGGTTATGTGGAAACACAAATGCATCTCATAATAGTGTGAAAGTTGTGATAGGAGATTGTGTGGATGGAAGAAAATTTCAAACAGAGGCAGTATATGTTGAATAGCCGCTGTTCCTTAAATTAGGTTTATCCACATTATTCTATTTATATGAAAAACCATGCATGGATATTTCCAAAGTTTGAGATGCAGTTTTCTTTATTTAAGCCACGTTCTTTAGCAGTTATAAACTTTCACTTTGATTATTGTTCGATTTTGTGGAGTTTCAAAATGGAAAAGATGGTATGTAATTGAAATATTATTTGATGGTAAAGATGTTCCACACTGAGCAAGTAAAAACCCAATACAATGAATGGATCTGCAAAGACTTATGTTGGTCAAAGGAAAAATACAAACCGAATGATGCAGATAAGTAGCTGAAATGGGAAAGTAAGGATCGGAAAGCAATAGGACAATTATTCGTCTTGGTCTAGATGCATATCTTTATCAAATTGATCTAACCAATTCTCCAATAATTTTGGGTGAATTGAAAAACAAGTTATTTGGACTTTCTGAAAAAGGTAATCAATCCAAGCAAAACTTTTTGGGCTAAAGATAGAAAACTTCAATTTTCAACATATCAGTAAGTCATTGATCCATTTTAAATCAATTACTAAGTTTTTCCAACAAAAGAAGAGGTAGATGGAGAAGATGTCAAGCAATCCTTACTCATAGTTTGCCAAAAGAATATTCGAAGTATTGTTGGTTTACTCTTATTCAAGATCAACCTTTTGGAAAAAATAATTTCCACATAACATTTGCTTGATGAGTCGGAAAAAATCAAAAGGTTTACAGAGAGCAAGAAACTTTCTGGTTGCAAACAATAAATCATCCTTCTAGGAAATGTAAATTGATTAAATTTGTCAACAAAGACACTCATTTTGTGTCAAGACATACTGTTCAAACAGATCAACATGGTAAAATCATTGTAAATTAAAAATAATCAAGATTCTTACATGGCATAAGTTGGACTAAGTTTCGCTTTATCTGCTGAAAACAACAAGATTGGGATGACATTAAAGAACATGTGAAACCTGCACCCAGTGTTTTTGTACAATGAACCTATTTCACATCTATCTGATAAGCTATAAGAGTTTTACAGCAAATAATCATGTATTTGGAGGATGAAGGCAACGGAGGCAGGAGGACAATCAGCGTCCTCGAGTTCGTCACTACCTCAGAGGTCGCAAACTGCTTTAGTGACATCTTTGTGTTTTGTGTGATGAATAAGAACAAATGAGCATCCCACATGTGTGCAGTACAGTGCTTGTGTGTCCCCCGAGATGATGGGAATTGTACCATTGATACTATTGCAGGAAGTGTTCTTGATCAGACTCATTTGATGGTTGATGTGAATTGGTTCAGAACAGTCCCAATTCATGTATTCATCTGTATAGGTTGAAGGTCCCTGGACTGATGTAGTTCCCACAGTCACTGTTGAGGATCCTAGACCATGTGCAGGCTACGAGCGGCATGCTTCTTGGTTGAAGATTGTTTTCCCCATGTTCACACTAAGGGGGGGAATGAGGAAAAGATATCAGCGTGCTCTCATTATTATATGCTTGTAATATTATTAATATGAGTGGTATATTATAACTCATTATTAATAATACAAGGTTTGTTATATTGTTTCAACAATATAATTTGTTGTACCCGTAATGATATTAACGGGTGTTTTGTTGTGTGACTTCCTGGTTTGTAGGAAGTCAGTTTTCTATTTCCATGGCTATTTATTAGCCTTATTAACTGCATTTGTAATCAATACTTGAATACAATATACAGTATGGTATTTCCTGTGTAAACAATATTGACTTCCATAAACTGTCGGTGGGCGATAGCTACCTTTTTGGATGGTTCAGCCCTTAGGTGGTTTGAAACACTAGGTGATAATGTGAAAAATTCATGGGATTTATTAACTGAAAGTTTTCTTGAAGAATTTGGTGAACAACAGAAATATGCAGATCTCATGATCGATATCACAAAGCTATCCCAAGGAGAGAAGGAGAAGATAAGGGATTATCATGCTCGTGTTCTAGAGCTAAGGAGGAAGCTCGATGCCCAGATCCGGAAGGAAGGATTAGCGGATGGGTTGATGAATGGCGTGGATAATCTCCTCTGTAAGCACTTCATTCTTGGGATGAAGCCAGAGATCAGACAACGAGTGAAGTATGACCGCCCAGCTACCATTGAACAAGCAAAGGAGATTGCAAGAAGGCAAGAAGAAAGCATGGAAGAGGAGCCCAAAGAAATTGTTGCTAAAGTAGAGCCTACACCAGCACCTTTGGTCCAGAATCCACAACCACTCCCGGTGAGCACAAATATTTCTCCTAGTACATCTACTGAGTATGAAGATCTGCTCAAAAAGATGGGTCAGTTAACTATTAATCTTCTTCAAGGAAAGGAATTTAGTTCTCAGGGAGGAGATAGAGGTCCAAAAAGAAATATTTCTGAAGTTGTATGTTATGGTTGTTATAAAAAGGGTCATTATAAGTATAATTGTCCAGATAGAGCTTCTACATCTGGTACAAGGAGATAATGATAAAGGAAAAGCACCTGTGAATTCTTTTGATGTAGTAGATAAGAGCAGAAATAATGAAGTAGATGTGTTTGTAACAAAAAGAAAGAAAGAAAAAGATAATCAAGATGGAAATGATCCTAAGAAGATGAAAGAAGAAACTAGTAAGAAACATAGGAGAAGAAAGTTGGGTGTGCAGGATTTTCTGATTTCACAGGGGCAAGGACCATACTCCATCTTGGAAGATCTGTCCAAAAGGCCTGCAAATATTACATATGGTCAACTCTTGGCTATGTCTTCTGAGAAGAGGCGGGAGCTGCGAAGTGGACTCAATGCTCGAAGAAGGAAGGAGGTTGAGGTCCCTGTTTTGGAGGCAGAGGCAGATCCCTATGCTCCACAAGCTGAGGTATTATGTAATGGTATTTCAATTCATGATGTCTTAGTTGATGGAGGTGCTGCAGTTAATGTAATGACCGAGTCTGTAATGAATATGTTGGGTTTAAAAATTGATCGCCCTTCAACACTTATGTTAAGGTCATTAAATAAGGGAAAAACTAAACCAGAAGGTGTAGTTTCAAATGTGGCAATATCTGTTATGGGTGTTGTATGTGTGGTAGACTTTCAGGTGATGAAAAATGGTACTGTTGCGTACCCAATGCTGCTGGGAAGACCATGGCTAAGGAGAGTTCATGCAAGAAACTACTGGAATGAAGGTTTCATGACACTTGGACGTGGTAGAGAGAGGGTGAAGATAAACGTGATCCCTCGACATCATAAAGTAGAACCTGTGGATTCAAGTGATGAAACTGATGATTGGACATCCTCTGATTACTCTAGTACCAGTGAAGTGGACACTGAAGATGAAGAAAGTGAGGTTGATGTTTCAGTCATGGATATCCTTCCAGTCACACCAACTCATGACCCCATAAAATTATCTGAAGAAGAAGTTGATGATCGTCTCCAACAAATAAAGATTGGTGATGCTGTGATGGAGAGTGAGAAGGAATCCTACCTCCAGCTCTTTCGAAGGTACATACACCTATTCACTTTTGATTACAAGGAACTCCGTCAAGTAAGTTGGGTAGAACATTGTATTGAGCTGGTAGATGGTGCTAAGCCCATAAAGCAAATGCCATATAGAATGAATCCTAATTTTTCCAAGACTGTAAAAGAAGAAATAGATAAGTTGCTTGATGCAGGATTCATATTTGCTGTGGAGAATTCAGAATGGGTTTCTCCCATTGTGATCTCAATAAAAAAGAATGGGAAGCTACGCATTTGTGTTGATTACAGGAAGCTCAATAAGGCAACAAAGAAGGATCATTACCCTCTTCCATTTTCAGATCAGATCTTGGACGAAGTAGCTGGCCAGGAGTGCTATAGTTTTGCTGATGGATATAGCGGCTACAACCAAGTTCGTATAGCAGAGAAAGATCAGCTGAAGACCACGTTCACCACTCCTTGGGGAACGTTTGCTTATAGAGTTATGCCTTTTGGGTTGTGTAATGCTCCAGCAACATTCCAGCGTTTGATGAATAGGGTGTTCGAACCCTACATTGGGACCTTCATCAGAGTATTTCTGGATGATTTTTGCATCTATGGGAGCAAGTTGGACCACCTGCACCAGATGGAGACAACATTTCAAAGGTTAGATGAAGCACAAGCCTCACTAAACCCTACAAAGTGTGTCTTTGGATGTTCTAAAGGCGTTTTGTTAGGGCATGTTGTATCCAGAGATGGTATTGGTACTGATCCTGATAAAGTTTCAAAAATCAAAGATTTACCATTTCCTATGAATAGAAGTAAGTTGAGATCATTTTTAGGCCATGTGGGTTACTATAGAAGGTTCATCAAGAATTTCTCAAAGATTGCACAGCCACTAACCCAGTTCTTGAAGAAGGATGTTACTTATGAACCAGGAAATAAGGCGCATGAAGCTTTTGGACAACTGAAGGAAGCCCTGGTGTCTTCACCTGTTTTGAAGAATCCAGATTGGAGCAAGCCATTCATTGTGTACACTGATGCCTCAGATGCAGCACTAGGAAGTACTTTGAGCCAAAAGGATGAAAATGGGAATGAACATCCAATTTACTTTGGGAGCAGACAAATGAGCAGTGCTGAGGTAAACTATACTGTAACTGAAAAAGAGGCTCTGGCTATCATTTTTGCTGTAAAGAAGTTTAGAAATTACTTGCTAGGGCAGAAATTTATAGTTGTAACAGATCATCAGGCTCTAAAATATATTGTCAATAAGCCTAACCCATCAGGGAGGATAGCAAGATGGATAATTTTGCTACAAGAATTTGAATTTGATATTATAGATAGGCCAGGAAAGAAGCATGTCAATGCAGATGCACTCTCTCGAGCCTATGATGGTTTAGGATCATCTTGTGATGATGATGATTTTCCCGATGCAGCATTGTTCTCCCTTGACACAATCCCTAGTGAATACATAGATATTTGGAATTATCTGAATGAATTCAAGTTTCCTGATGGTGCCAATGCAAAGACTAAGAGAAAGATTACTCAAGCCAGTCGTCCATATTCTATTCTGCATGGAGTATTATTTCGAATAGGACCTGATGGACAGTACAAGAGGGCAGTTGGACGTGATCAAGGGAAGGAGCTGCTAGAAGAATTCCACAATGGTACATGTGGAGGGCACTTCTCTGGACAACTTACAGCAAGAAGGATCTTGGATGCAGGTTATCACTGGCCCACTCTTTTTAAAGATTGTTATAATTATTGTAAGACATGTGATATTTGTCAAACACATGGTAACCGTAAGACTTCATCAGCTCCATTATGTCCTATTCTTCCACTTGGTCCCTTTGAAAAGTGGGGAATAGACATTGTAGGTCCACTTCCAACTACATCACGCCAAAATAAGTATATTGTAGTTGCCACAGATTATTTAACCAAGTGGGTTGAAGCTAGGCCATTGAAAACAGCTTCCATGGATGAAGTGGCAAGGTTCATATATGAACGCATTGTCACCAGATTTGGTTGTCCATTAGAAATTGTAACAGATCAAGGAAGCCACTTCATTAATGAGGTGGTAGAAGCCCTAGTCAATAAGTTTTCTATTAAGCACAGGAAGGCAACAACATACAAGCCAAGCACAAATGGACAGGTGGAACGAACAAATTTTGTGTTGTGTCAAATTCTAGCAAAAGATGCAGCCTTGCAGGTACATAAATGGGATAAAAGGATTCATGCAGCATTGTGGGCATATAGGGCAACATCAAAGTCAGCAACAGGATACTCCCCATTTCAGTTGGCCTATGGCATTGATCCAGTTCTTCCTATTGAGTTTGATATTCCCACTGTGAGAGTTATGAAAAATGAAAGGATGGATGAAAGTGATTCAGTAAAAGAAAGGTTGGTACATCTTCATTTGCTAGAGGAAATGAGGGAAATAGCAAAGGATACAAGCCATAAGAAGAAAATGAAGCAGAAGGAATACTTTGATCAAAAGATCCGGTGGTCTCCATTTCATGTGAATGACTTGGTTCTAGTATATGATTCCAGATACAAAAAAAGAAGACAGAGAAAATTTCTTCCAAAATGGATGGGGCCCTACAAAATAGCAGCTGTGCATGAAAATGGTACGTACCGACTGGAGGAATTGGATGGCACTCCCATTACGAAATGGGTCAACCACGACAAGTTGAAGATTTTCCAAGCACCAGAATAGTCTACTCCGAGGACGGAGTAGAAGCTAGGAAGGGGGAAGATGTCGACACTAAAATTTTCCTCCATAATTTCTATTTCATTAATGTATGTATTAGGAATAGGATGTTGTTAAGTATAATTAGTAGTAGTGTCTGATAGAAGATAATAGCGCCATCAGTACGGTGCCGCCAATAATGTGGAGTACGGTAACAGTCAAAGTACAATAGGAATGTTGTAAAAAGTAAATATTTGTCGTAAGTGGTCCGGTAATGTTAAAATGTCAAAGTTTGGGTAATTAGAGAAGTAGGGTCTACATGATTAGGAATTAGAAATATTATATTGGTAATAAGGACAAGGAGTGAGGTCATAAATATTTTGTGTATTTTATTTGTAAAAAGTCTAAAAATGTGGAACCCATGTAAAATGATAAGGTTTATCTTATCTTAACAGATAAGCTTACATGTACAGATAAGAGTTAAGGTATGGAATATGATTCGTCAGAGTGGATTTCTTATCCTATCTTAGAGATAAGATGGATAAGCCTGGAAGTTCTATAAATAGAGAGGCCACCCCCCTCATTTAGCATAGAAAGAAGTAGTGAGAAATATTGTAGGAAGTGTGCAAAGGAAGCCATCAGTTAAAGGTGTGTTGAAGAAGCCATCAAGAGGTGTAATTGTAAAGTTTCTCCCATAGTCTTGTTGAAGTAATAACACTCATGGGTGAGATTGTAACAATTTCATGTTAATATTATAATTTACTTTGATATTTCAGATTTGTCATCATTCCGTCTTATCATAGTCGATGGTATTCTAGTGTTATGTTGTTGTTTTGTTTCCAGATTACATCCACCAAACTAAAGGCTGTGCATTAGTAAATAATCATAGCACGAGGAGTTCCCGGTGAAGAATTATCATAGTGCCGGATTGGTGATGACAGGGCCTCGACAAGGTTCTTTTCTTCATTTTGAATCAACATTTGACGTCCCACAAGTCATTATCAGATAATGGCACATTTTAAATCACGAATATTTCAAGATCAACCATGGGTAGAGGCTATGCCTCTTACTATTACCCTTCTGTAAGCCAACATTTTGAACCACAGATGGTGTCCACATTATCTCAATAATGGAACATTCTTTTAAGAATGATTCTTGTGCATAAATTTAAAATAAGCCATCATACTCAAAACCCTGGCTGAGGTGACAAACAAAACATTAAAAGCCATTCTCCTTAAAACGGTGAAAGAAAACAAATTTGAAGTTATATCTGGCCTTATGGGCCCATCGAACCTCAATAAGAACACCAACAGGAGCACTCCTTTCTCATTAGTATTTGGGGCATTTCTCCTGCACTTGAGGTTGAAATACCCAGCTTATTACAAGGGATTCTAGATGAAGATGCCTATAGAGAAGCACGTATTCTCAACTAGAAAGCCTAGATGAAACTAGGTTAGATGCTGAACAATGGCATAGAGTCTATGCTGACTGATGTGCCGGCAGTACAACAAGAAGGTCTATGAATGTGACATATACGAAGGTGATCTAGTTCTAAGGCTAGACAGCCGGATCGACAAGAAGACCGGCGAAGGAAGGAAATTCTAGCCCAAATGGTTGGGCCCATACCGAGTCATGAAGGACTATGGAAATGGTGCATACCTCTTATGTACGCTAGAAGGTGAGGAATTTGGTGAAACAGTCAATTCCCTTAAGGTTCTACGCATAAGCAACTAGCACTACTTATAATTATATCTTACATTGCATCTTCATATAGATTAGGATCATTTTGTCCATTGTTTCTGTACAAAAATTGTGATCAAGGAATCTATTCTCAAAGCAATTCATTAGCAAACTCATGATGTTGTTGGCATAAACACTCTAATCATACCTCTCCATTTTCATGATATCATCAAATTATCTCAGAATCATTTCATCAAATAAAGCTCAGAAATGACAAAGTCTTAACGGTAACCATACCAAGATCTGCATTTATTCTCACTTTTGTTTCTTCTTAGGATAGGTGTCTTGCCTATGGTATGTTCTAGAAGCTTCATGGTGTCACATCTATCCCATATTTATATCTCTTTGGAAATAAGCACATACTGACATTTTACTCAAGAAAACAAGTCAAAAAGTGATTAAATAGAAAATTTTAATTTTACACATTTCCTTGCCCCACCAACCTTCGGTGATGAGCTTGCGTCTCTTACTAGTGACGTAGGGTTGGGAAAGGATGGAAATGCCCTTACTCACCTATACCTTGCCCACGGTGATAAACCCACGCTTCTTACTAGTAGCATGGGGCAAAGTGTAGGGGGTCCTCTTGACAAACAAACATTAAAAGGTCATAAGAAAACAATTCAAATCTTGAAACTTTGAGTCAAAAACAAATGAATCAGATGTTCAAAATTCCAAGTGAGTTAAAATCCTAAAAACCCAGATTTTGTCTACTATGTGGCCATCTACGGATCTAAGTCTAGATAAACCGCAAAGTAAGTTGCATTCTAAACTATGAAGTCACTCGAGTAGAGTAAGCTTGTAGCTGTCCTAATTTGGTTCCACTAAAGCTTTGTCTATCTTTCATCACTATCATTTCAACACCTCATAACTTGTGCCCTTTCTAGCTCTCGGTGATGAGCCCTCGCATCTTACTAGTTGCGTGGAGTTAGGAGTAGGGGCAAGTTTATCTGCTCATCATACCGTTTATCTTCACCACTTTGCCAAAACAAACATGAGGTATCAAAAATTGCTTAAAGAAGCTAAGATTCAAAATCACATTATATCTACATCATCATATGTCAGCATCATGAAATACACAAAAGGAAAGTAAACACTTGCATCATTTGTTCTCCATTGCATACATTCTAAAAAGCATATAAACATACATCGTAGTATACATAAGGAAACTGGAAATAGAAACAAATTCAATGCCAAAAGTTTGATCCAAAAAGAATATATATATCATAAATGATCAAAGTTTATGTACAATGCCATCATGCACTAAGCATGGTCAAAACACTCAAAGAGCCCGGGATATACAAAAGAATATATCAATACAAAATCTACAAGAGCCAAGTGGCCTCTCAATCCCTACGAGACCCCTCCGAAGGTGCACGCCCACGCCTAGGACTCCGGCTACGCCGGCGCTCTGAATGTACAGAGGGCTCAGGATCCCGAGGGGCAGCCGCAGTCTCACCATGAGAATGGCTCCTCATAAGACGCTCAGCCGTCCTATACCCGCTAGCTCGGTGCAAAGGGTCGATACCATCCTGGCCACATGCCAGACTGGAGCAAAGACATCAGTATGTCTACCAGCTTCTGAAGGCTCCCCAGCATCTACAATAGCTCTGCACGGGTCCTATCCATGGGGATCATTAGGGAATCGGTGCATACCCTGCGAATCAAATCTCGCCACTCATCAGCGGTCTCTGCAAACAAAGGAGAAAACAAATTAGAAACCAAGTAAAAAAGAATTAAATACAAGATAGCAACTAAGGAGATCCTAACTAAAAGAAACATTAAAGGGAAGAGAGGGTAACTTACTCGGATCACCAGGCCTCCAGGATGGATCTCTAGGGTCAGCACCTACCACAGATGCCGCCGCCGACTGAGGGGCTGATCCCTGTGGCTGGAGCAACGTGTCCCCCGCAACGGACTCATCCTCTCCACCATGGCCCTGGGAGAGTGGCTCCTCTGAAACCAGAGTACCCTCTCTGCACTCTGCTCAGCCCTCTCTGCCTGCATGATATCCTGAGTGTCATGCCACTCAGGATCATGTCATCTGGTAAGTCCTCCTCTGTCTCCCCCCTCTGTAAACTCCTCAGACTCGGAGTTCTATGTCAATAGGGTCATCGCTGCTATGAGAAAGGACCCGCAGCAATCCATAAGCAAAGGGTGCCTGAGGCGCACCGGCTCTCCCTCTAGCACAAACTACCCTCCTGGCCGCAATAGGAACGCCAGGAGTAACACTGTCCAACCTCCGGCCTCTAGGACCCCCTCTGGCCTCTCAAACTGACCTGTATACTGGCGCCACTGGGGGAAGCATACCCATGTATGGTAGGCCAAACTGCTGAGGAACTCGGCCAAAGGGGTGCATCTCCACTCGCCCACTCTGTCAATAAGCTGCCCTGTGGTGGAGCAGGAGATCAAGGTAAGAGCCTCCTCGCCCCATATGCCTGCCATGGTCTGATATGGTGTGGCCTCCATGTCTATCAGTAGTCAGAGAGGCAACTGGCTGATGAGGTGCTCTAAGCACTGACATGTCTGTCCATCTGATTTGCTGCCCTCACAGCTCCAGGATCTGCCACCTCCACACCTCTGCCATAAGGGATGAAGTGCTCATAGACCCAACTCATGACTAGAGTCGGGTGGCTCAATGACTGCCCCTGTAAACAGACTACCCTATATAAGTCATGGTAGGTGGTCCCAAGAATGTCTGCTCCCCAGGCGTATATCCGGCCATGCCCCTCTATCTGTGTAATAATGGGGGACCAGCAGTATAACAAAGTGTCTCCTCCCTTGTCCCCGATCAATCTCGAGGCAAGGATCCCCATGATAGCCTGGCGAAGTAGGGGGATGGGAAAGAAGGAATAGATTGAACTCTCACCCCCTTCTTCGACCCCGTGGAGATGACTGCATCTCCCATGTAGGTGGCCCACTTGCTATCAATCTGTGCCCGTGGATAGCCTGCTGTCTCTAGGGTAAGTCGTCTCCCGATGATCGGGACCCCCAGGAATAACATTTTCGATAGACGTCCTCCAATGTAATGGTCCACTCACCACGGACCCCTGGCAATCGGAAGGTGTTCCGATCTGCATCCCAGTATGAGAAATAAGGTCACAAAGAATGTGACTAGATGGTGTAACATGGGGGAACGCGTGAGATGCGTAATATCCCGGCCCTCTGAAGAGTGTCCTCCTCATCCTCTGAAAGGGCATCTAGTACTCCTGGGAGCCAATCACACTCCCTCTCTCGGCTCCACCAGATATACTCCTATCTCACCTGCATACACCCAAAAACACACAAAATAGACCAAGTTAGCATCCAAGTAATACTGAGAAAAATCATAAAAACACGTAGAAATGCTAAAAATACAAATGCAATCTCAAATACAGGTTCCTTTTGCATTCTGTGCAAAACCGCCGCCCTAAGCAGGGAGGCGGTTTTGTAACCAACGCCTTAAGGGCGGTGGTCATGTAACCACCGCCCTGGCCAGGGTGGCGGTCGTGGTCCGAAAACCCACGCAGGTTTTTAATTTAAAAAGCCTAAAAACACGTAAAAAAATGACCATTTTACCTTAAAAACGAAGCCTACCCAGTAGGCGCCCCCCCTAGGTGGACCTTTCAACACTAACATTTTCAAAAATATACCCCCCCATTGCAAAGTATTTAGCATTTCAAATTTAAGGGGGTAAAAGGGAGAAAAACTAAGAAAACTAACCTGTGATCTCATGGGTCGATGTTCCGCACGTGGAGGCATGATCGCTATCTTCGTCGAGGACGTTTTGACTCTACTCACACAAGAAACCGTCACCGTGGGTCCTAGAGCTCAAAATCAATCCAAATCGACTCGCGCAAATGAATAGGAAAATGGGACCACTTTTATATATATAGCACAATGATTCGTTTTAAAATGACTTTTTCACAGGTTTGGAGTGCCGAAGGAGGTAAGTTCTTATCCCCGCACAAATGGTACATTCTCATTTCCTTATTATTTTAGTGTTTATTTTCCAAACTGTTTGTATCTATCTGCACTTGAGTTCTCTTTTCATTTTGCAGGTAGTGGGAATTTGGATGGCGTCATTTCAACACACGGACGTATCAGGTATAACTTCTAACTTCCCATTTCGGGACTGCCATACTCAGACCCACCGTTTTACGCCTCTTCATGGCTAAAACGCTTCTCCGAGGGGGCAATATGTACGTACCCAAAATTGTAAGGTACTGTACTGCCAGAACAACGTAACAAGTGCCCCAATGATGATACAGGTCTCCTCGCAAGGTGTTCGGGATCCGGAAAAGCTCCCAAGTGTGCGTTAACATCCCGCATGCCCCGCTTAGCCCCCGCATGCCTTTGTTTTTCCTTTTTCCCTCTTTTCTTGGCCTTTTTCTCTTCAGTGACGAAACCGCCGCCCTGCAGGGCGGCGGTCTCGTGACCGCCGCCCTGAATAGGGCGGCGGTCCTGTAACCGCCGCCCTGCACAGAGCGGCGGTCCTGTACGCATTTTCCAGAATGTTCTTTTAACGCGACTCACGTAAAAATCAACGTTTCACCAGCTTTTCTTTGCCGCCTTAGGCTTGCATTTATGTTTTTGGTCCCCTGGAATAGTGTTTTTCCATTGTTTATAGTTTAGAGTTCAGTTTGGTTTTTATCTTTGGGTGAATGAAAATGCTATAAATAGATGGCTTGTGCTCAAGCAAATGGCCCCTCATTTTACTCTTTCTCTAATTTTTAGGTAGCCATAGTTCAGTCTTTTATTATTTTTGTTAGAAGCCATAGTTTTTGTTAATTCATTGCATGCTTAGTTAGCATTGTTCTTAGCTGTTAGTTCAGCCATTATATGCCCATTCTTGTTGGTAAGCACATATCCAGTTGTGCAAGCAGTGTCTTTATTTTATCCAATCCATTGGAGTAGAATAGCTTAGGAAGCCATTAAAGTTGCAGGTTTTGCTCTTCAAACAGGATAGTTTCAGGTTCTGGACGCTTTATGTTGCATGACTCGCAGTAAAAATCCCGCTAGGAATTGCATAAGCCAAGCTCTGTACTCTTGCACTATCCCTCTCCTAATCACATTGTATTCAGTCTGCATTCTGAGCTGTCCTTATCACAATATCTACTTCTATTGATGCTAGCATTACACGCTTTTCTGGATCCATGTGAGCACGAAAGAACGAGGAGATCACACTGAGGGGACAAGATCACACACACCATCGGATTCGCCACTGTTCTGCAGGAATCCAGGTTCTAGCTTTCAAAGTTCTAGTTAGAATCATATCAAATAGAGTAGTAATTGCTTTATTTCAGTAAATTCTATTCTCGATATTGCCAGGGAAGCTGTGGGGATTGATAGTTTCTGAGAAACTATGATTCACTCCTCACTTCTGAGGTAGGATCGAGAATCTCGCAAATAGATTAGATCAAGCTATTTTATTTATTTAGAATAATTCTACAAATTGCACAGGCAAATAGCTACACTCGGTTATTTTGTTTGTTTTAAATTGTTATTTTAGTTGTTATTTCTAGATATGTTTAAATAGTTGCTTTTTTAAATTCATTAAAAGATTCATCAGAAAAATAAAAAATAGAGAAATCATATATGCTATAGATATATTTCATGTAGTTAAATTTCATTTGTTACAGTTAGATTTACATTTTGCTTTTGTATGACAATCACGGGACCTAGGAGCCCAGGGAATATATATTCGAGCCAATCGTGCCTCAACCCAATCTCATCACAGCAATAGTTGATATAGATCAAAATCTTAGGATACAAGTCTTCCAAACAACAACAGATTTACAACTGATCAGTTCTCAGTTGAGAGGACTAAACATAGAAGACGACCAAGCACACACATTTTGGTCAAATCAACCAAACTACAGATTACCCTAGATAAAGCATTCACATGACTGTAGAAGGGTTTGAAAGAGAACAAACATTGGTTGTGATCCTTTGGTCCCACAGCCAGACGCAGGAGACACTCTCGTAGATATAGATACCAGCTTAAGAATCCAGGTTGCAGAACGCCTGTGAGGTATTCTGAGAAAATCACACAGTTATTGGTTCTAAACATAGAAGCTGAGAAAGCATACGATTACTGGATACTAGGGATTAGGACTTGATTTCTACATGACCATAACAGGTCCACAACAACCAAGAGTCTACGGTTGTGATCCACAAATCCCACAACCCAACGAATCCATAAGTCAATCAGACATAGACACTGGCCTACGCACACTAGTATTCCAGTCTACTCCACTTCCACCCATCATCATCGAACAATTATCCTTACTAGACATAGCGGCTAATGAAGCTAGAGAATTCTGGACTAGGCCAGAGAATCGTCCATAGAGTTGATTGTACAATTATTTCACCATCCACCATATGACCTTGTCTGGAGACATACACGAAACTATCCCAGGTCATTTTCCACGTATTCCACAACCTATAGATCGAATCACGCTAGAGCTCGATATTGATTGGAGCCTTCGAGCAGTCATCCTTGCTGATCGATCTATCACACCAGTTCAAGTTAGAAGGGCCTTCTTTGCCCTAGATTCACAAATTCCACTAGTGCGTATTGAAGACATTAGATTGCCTAACTAGTTTGTCTGTATCCCACGCATATTCCATACCCCCACCGGCTGTCTCGGCACGACCTCGAGAGGTCGGGTATGCGAGGAAGAGTTACTTGTAGATTCCCACGCTCGCCTGTCACTTTTCCGTCGTACAATGCACCTTAATGCACTCAGCTTATGATGCTGACCTTGTCATGCCTTTGACAAGTTGGTTGGGTATAAGAGGGCATGGAAAAGTGTCATAGTTTTGGTTGGATACAGGTTTCTTAGAACATATTGTAACAGGCATTAATCATGTGCTAATCACCTCAATGTTTGATCAGAAAAATTCAGGCATTTTTAAACTTTAGGTTAAATCATCTGAAGACTTTGATTTGCATTAGGTATCTCTGCATAACGAGATTCATGTTATATTTCTCACATTCATTTGGAAAACTCAATATTATGTTTGGATTGTGTACAAAATAAAATTTTCATCACTGATATTTGGTCCATGCTTGACTTTCTATTTCTTGCATATGTTGGAATCTTGAGGACAAGGATATCTAGTCTAAGGATCTTCCTCAATGACCAATCATGTTTGAGACATAGTCACTATAGAGATGTTGAGTACATAGATGAAAAGAAGGTTCTCCATATTGTCACAAGAATTCCTTGCTTTTGTGATTTTAGAAGTATTCTTCGCATAAGAAGGGAATCAGTTTATTTTCTTTCATTGACTAATTTCTCACTGACATATTCTTTTTTGAGCTTGGTGATTAGAAGCAGTTCATTTGGAGTTCATTTTGTTGAAATAAGGATAAGCCATGAGTTTATTGGGGTTTAAGGTTGGACACCACTAGTTTGGAGTGTTAGGAGTATGTTATAAAGGATATTTATAATCATGAGGCACAAGCTTGTTTCTAGGGACCCCCCCATCTCTCACAACTCAGGTTCTCATTGGTATTTTTATTTATTAACATGAAAGTCACTTCTTTTTTAGGTTATAGTGCAACCCTAGATATGAGCTTATGGAAGGCAATGCACTTTAATTCAGATGGTTTGAGGTTATGATCAGAGACCATACCTTCAACTGCATCAGGGTTAAAAAGGAGAATGTATGTTATCTTTCTCATGAGACTGATGTCTGTAAGTAGGAAAACCATGATCAGTCATTTACGTAATTGGTAGGTCAGGGTTGACCGGGGTTGGATCTAGGTACAGACCTAGAATGGTCAGTTTGGTCCTATAGGTTTGACAACAGTGACTTATTTACCATTTTTACATGTTGCCCTTGTTTGCTTTCATCATGCCTATGGTAGTTGTCCAAGAATATGTCCATGACATTGGCCCTTGTTGGTATTTGCACTAATTATTAGTAACATGGTTAACATGGTTGTTTTTGCTAACGCATTGATGACCACATGATTCATATATGGCTTTGGAGTTAGTCGGTGAGAGAACTTGGAGCTTTTGGAGAGCTTGGTGATATGGATGGATGTACATAATCATTTTGTCACATGTGGACTATCATTCTTTTTTGTGATTTATGATGATGCAAATATTTCTTTTGCATCCATGGATGCCTATGAGCATGGTTTAGATGCCTTGAGGCATGAGTAGGGGATGGTTTGTATTTCCTCTTATTACTATGTTACTCCTTGATAGATAAGTTATTACAATGGTTGTCTTGGACATGTCAGTTGTTTATGTAGGGTTGGATTTGCATAATGAAGTGTTTGGATTCTTTGAGTTATGCAGGTGTTGTGGAGTACTCAACCACTAGTTGCATGTAGAACTCATTTGGGTTTATCTTGACCTAGGATCTTGTTTTTATTGCTTACAATATTCAAGTTTGACTTGTCTTTGAAATCAGTTGCATTAGTGGTTACATGGAGACATGGATAGATGGTTGGAGAACATGGTCAGTTTTGGCTATGGTGTGTTAGAGGCTTAGTATTTCAATTTGAGTGGGAGATCATGCAGGTGTTTTATTCATGGTGGCTTGTTGCATGAGAGGCTTGGTGTTATGATTTCAGTGGGAGCTTGATGTATGGATAGCTCATTATCATGGATCAGTAGTAGCTTTGTGCAAGTATATGGTAAGTCATGGGTTTGTTATCTTATTGGTTTTAGAAGATGGTTTAATATTCCTAATTTAATTTGAGATAATTTTTGATATAAAGAATAGATGGTCTTCACGGTATGTAGAGGATGGTGATGTACATGTACATGTACATGTTCAAAAATTTATCTCCAAGTGGGAGATTGTTAGGATTGTGGAGCTAAATTGCTTCACAATTAGCATGATTTACACCTTGTTGGTTTACACAGTAACCAACAGTTGGTATATTAACTACCATCGGTCAGGGAGGAACCCCTAGCATCGGTAACAAAAAACGATCAGGGTAATTGACACAAGGTAACCAACTGGTTACCTGTGCAGTGATGTTTTATTTCCATTTAACTCACGGGATTAGATCTAAATTTGTTATAAAGTGATCTAAAGGTTGTAAATGCATAGCTAAGTTGCCCTAAGTTTGTATATTAGCTTATATAAGCATGGAAAGATAGGGTTAGAAGGTGATAAGGATGTAGTTGATTATTGTTAATTCTCCTTGGTTGAGAGGATGAAGAAGAAGAAGAAAGAAAAATGGTTACATGAAGACAAAGCTTCCATGGAGAGAAGCTGGAAAAAGGAAATAGCAGGTACATCTGAATGGTGAGAAGAGGGTTATGTCTTCTTACTATATTTACTTTGTATTGTCTTAGTCTCAATGTAATGGCTTGCATAGTATGCAAAGCACATAGAGTTTCTTCTTATAGATCCACATGTTGGTGAGATCTTGTATTGTAGATCTCATGAGATCATTGTTTATTGATCCATGTAGATGGATAGATCTTGTATTGTTAGATCAATCATTGTGAGATCTTGTATTCATAGATCCATGAGATCAGTTGTATTATTGATCCATGTAGATCTAGATATTGTAGAGGAGGTTGTCTTCATGTTTGCACAGGTTGATGCAGTGATGGAGAGACAAACTTACTTCTTGGTGCACAGTCATGGTTGCACATTGGTAGACCCATGTGAGAGGTCTTGTTGCAGATCCACAGAGAGCTTGGTTGCAGTTCAGAGATGTAGTAGTTCCTAGTTATGTGAGATCTATTGGTGGTGTTTGGAGGCACAATTTGTAGTGCACTCATGTAGATCCATTTAGAGATCTGGAGGAGAGGAGATACTCTTGGAGAGATGCATTGTACTCTTGTATTGAAGAGTTGGTTTGTACTCTTGTTATATTATATATATGAGATCTCTATCTTTGGTGGATGTAGCCCACATTGGGTGAACCATGGTACATGTTGTGTTATGTGTGTGTACTTTGTTTTGATTTGGATTATTCTAGTTTATACTTCCATTGCTATAGATTTTGGGGAATTGTTTAGATCATGTGCATGATTTTTTTTGTTATTAAATCATAAGCACTATTCCCATGACCAGTACCAAGGATTGACCAACATGTATGGTTTTGGATCTTCTTGTATTATGGCTCTCTAACTTTCTAGGGAAGTGTCACATACTTGGAAATCGTTTATCATCTATCAAACCCCATTTCGTTAGTCCTGCTGCAAAGCCCTTATTAGACATTATGAATAAGATCTCTTAAACCCTAACCATGGGTGGGAGACCCTGTAAAAGCAAATATTAGTTGGGTTATGTAGGCACCCCCATACACCACTCAACATTCAAACTACTCTAGAAGAGGCCTCAACCACTATGCACAATCATTATCCACCTAACATGTGATATCTGAATGAATATAACTAGATTTGGTAAAATTCTTTGACAATGTTTGAGTTGATTAAGGCTCTTGCTAAAATAATTCAAGAAGGGATGTTTGAGTTCTTACAAGTGAGATGACCTAACTTCTTAACTCAGTATGATACTTCAAAATTGTAGTGATTGTTTCCCTAATGAGTGTAGCATGTGCTTTGTGAGATTTAGAGGATACTTGGGTGTCTTTTTGTAAGAGTAGGAAATGAGTGTGTCAATGCGGTGCATATGATTTTCAAGTGAGAATGAGGTAGTGTTAACTTGCTTATATAGGGTTCTCGGAGGTAAATTATCGAAGAAAGGTCACCAGAGGGAGTAAAGGGCCCATCAAAAAAAGGTGAAATTGAAAGCAAAGATAGAGGATATGCATGTGTAAAACCAGATAATTAGGTTAGGACCAGATCTAAAAACCAAATTACTTGGCCTTGTCCAAGGATGAGAAACCTGAAAATTGGAATTTACATCTTGTCAGTTGGGATTTGTTTATGTATTTTATGTATTGAGCTCTCTAAATCTATCGGCATATCAGTGTGTATGACTAAACAAGCTAGACAATAGATCTCGCGATATTTTAAGTGGGAATATAAAGGGTGTGTTTATCTTAGCAGGAGTGCATTGCCAAAACCAACAGTGTTAAAGATTAAATTACCAAATTTGAGTGTTTACAATAGGTGTTGTTTATTATTATATTAGATAACATTCCTAGAATTGATGATAGAGCATAGTGTAATGATAAACAATTCATATTGAGGGCTAGAGAGATGAACTCATTGGATTTTGAATGTGAGCATTCATCTTGGCAAGGGAACATGATCAAACCTCACATCGCACAAGCATAAGTTACCAAATTTTAGTGTCTACAAGTAGATAATTATGCAGGTGAATTTAGCGTTTATTTCATTTTCCCTATCTAAACATATATGTAAAAGAAAAAATACCCAAAATCCCATCAAGAGTTCATTATGACTATCAGTTTGACATAACTTGGGGAAAATTTTACGTTGTAGATTTTCCCCCTGATCCATTTTTCCTTTTTAACCTAATTACCTATTCCCAAATAAAATGTGAAACCTACCAGTGGATCTATTGATGCATGTCGTCTTATACATTCCCCTTGATTACTTGCTCATACTCATGCCATGGACTCTGCTTTTGTTAAAAATGAGTAAACCAAAGCTCTGGAATCTTAATATCTCTTAAAGCAAAGAGACAAATGAGTGGTCTAAACGCCTATTTATAGGAACTCAATTAGAATTTGAAATTTTAAAAAATTTACATCCATATTTCATAAAATCGTCATAGCTTTACAAATATCAAAGACAAATTAGAAAGAAGTGCCAAAACCATGGCTTCACAAGGAATTTTATGGTATATTGCAACAATTTATCTTGAAAACTTGAAATATCACTTATTTTTTAGGCTGGCATGACCAACTTCATTTCTTATCTTCACATCTTACATCGTTTTTCATCATTATTTTCCTATTCTGTAGGCCTACTAGACTTGTGCTCTCCCATCGACACAACTTATATCACTTCTAGGTTTTTTCTTGGACCTAATTTAGCCTCCCTTTATAGGCTATTTGGACCCGACCTGGTCCTATTTTAGGAAACTATTTCTATGTACGTGGACCTAACTTAAGGTTACTTGACACTGATTTAGTCCCATTTTTACAATCGACTTATTACCTATCATAGGTTATTTTAGTGTGACCTAGTCTTCTCAGACTTGTCATAGTGCCCATTGATTATCTTCCATAGGCTATTTGAATCTAAACTATCCTTCTTCACTTGACATGTTCTAACACCATCCTCTAATATTTTTTACAATATTTATCCTTACTTATTTTATCTTATAGTGTTGTTCCTTCAATCATATATCATTTGGGTTCACTAAGCAACTTTTATCCCTCCACAATAAAGACACAAGATTCATCATATATCCCAATTCATAGGAAGGTAAGTTCAAGTAAATATATTTCATTTGGTTGAGTTCTCATTTGCGACTTCATCTATAGTCATTTCCTTTTATGTTAGTATACCATGTTTCTTTCTAGAAGACCACTTTGCATACACTATTATGACACACGATGAACTTCAGTTGGGGTATATGCATACATATTTTTAACAACTACTAATTATAAACCTTTGTTTGTTGTTGACACATTAAACTCCTTGAGTGTGTGCCTTAAAGGGCATACTGAAAATATTGTTAGATTGGTTGGTAGTACCTAGTGAGATTCGTCATGCACTGGCCCTAACTTGTTCTAATGTTTTGTCCTACTACCTTCACACTACCACTTTACGACCACTTGATATCCCTACTTACCACCTTCATATTGTCTACCTATAACGCCTTCAAATCACATTCATACATACTCCAAGTTTATACTCTACCTATATTCTCTTTGCTTCCTTCACCTTTTTGTCAGACTATTTGTGGCTCACAACATTGATCATGGTTCATCAAAATGTAAAATCATAAGGATGTGTGTAAGACAATGCAAGTTCATCAAAATTCATTTAGGACAATGGATTTTATACTAAATATGCAAATAACACGAAAATGCATTTGGGAAAATGGATTTTATAGTGAATATGTAAATAGATACAAATAACACTTCTAACTCGAAATAAAATAGGTGTAAAACACAAAGTCATACCTAATTTATTTTTCAAAACCAAAGTAATTTATAAATATGTTGGGTTAAGGCTTATCTTTTTCACAAGAGTGATCAAGGGTCACTCAACAAAATCTAACACAAATTAGGGTTTTCTAGCATGATAGAGAGAACCCAAAAAACTCACAGCAACAAGAGTCAAAATGTCTACACCATACACTTGACACTCCTGAACATGTACAGACCGTGCACACTAACATTCTCAGGAAAGTACTCAGAACTAGAATTTTCTTTGATGTCTGATTTCACTAACTTGTCTTCCAAAAACCTCACTCAAAAATTTGTCTTTGCTCAAATCACTAGGAAATTAATGTTCTTCATCCTAAGACTAATCGAGCGGTTGAATATACAATAGGAAGAAAAATGATATGTTTTAAGGTCTACACTACACCAAGGATAGTTGAACTTTTGATGTTTTTCAAGCACATGAATGTTGCATAATATCTAAAACAACACACCAATAATTGCAATAATTTATCAGCCATGTTAATCAATGAAAGTGATGTTTCTTTACTATTATTTTAGTATTTCAATGAATGCTCTAATGATTGCTCAACCTTTCAAAAAGCTTGTAAATGCTCAATCATTCTCTTCTAAACTTTCATTTGAAATTTTATTGAATGTCTTTCATAAATATTGGGTGTTTCTTCTAGATTTCTAGATAATTGAGAAATGTCAAGATGAGCTAGAGTGCTTGTTTATATATAAACAATTGAAATTCAAATTAGCACCATATTTACATGCAAGCTACCCCAAAAGGGTTGAAAAGGCCAAAAAAGTACAATTCAGGTTCAAGAGATGCCAAAAATATGGAGTCTATGTTCTAGATATGATGGGCCCCAAAAAAGTAAACAAAAGGGAAAGATGAAATGACAACTAAAGAATGCAATGAAAGGATGTGGGGACCATAAAAATTCATGAATTGCAGTAATGAAATTAAAGTTAGACTAATAATCAACAAATATTTAACTTCTCTAAAAACATCATACATTTTAGAGACTAATAATGAACCATACAAAATAATCCTTTATTCACATATTACTATATAACTTTCTTGAAAAGATATTCCTTTCCAATAAAAAATTATATTCCAAGATTGTTATATTTAATATTTCTTTAAGTCCATTAAGTATTCAAAGATTATTATATAGCATTCCTATAATCTATTATTAGTTTGGTTGAGATTAATAAATAAATAAAATTATTTCATCTAAACTTGTTTGATATGGTACCAAAAAGCTCAAATTTATGCAATCCCATTACAAGGACTATCTCAATGGAAACAAAACCTTTGTTATTACAATGTAACTGCATAATAAGAGTACATAACTATTTATGTGTATATAGAATAAACATTTGCAGTCCAAGTACAGACACACATGCTTCAATCTCTATTGTCTCTGTTCCCGTGTGGGGAGCAGTACATTCTCAGCTCTGATGAGCAGCACTTCTCATTGTTCAATGCAAAAAAAATCACCACCTTTTTCAAGTACTTAGTTGGGCTTCTAAACCAGATTCTTCTTTACCATGTACCTATAAGCTGCAACCTTCTTCTTTCTTGATAAGGTGTTGTCTATTATAAGAACCACTTTTCCTGCCTCTGATGCCTTGAAGGAATTGCAAACTGGTTCATCGGACGAACACAGCTTCCTACTCTTGTCTATAACAGTTGTGTAGCTTCCGCCTGCGCTAGGAACAAACTCTGCCCAATAGGTTACCTCCCATCCACCAACTACAAGGTCCCACAGAATAGTTGCTCCAGACTGAACAAAATAAATTGGTTATATTAATTTAGGTAAACATAAAATTCATAATGCTTGTGAAGAATTCCAAAACACAGAAATCTACTCAAAAAATTATGAAAACAGGAGAAACAAAATGCAATGCCTATAAAACTTGGGAATTACTATAAGAACAAAACCTCACTCCAAAACCCTTAAGGTTTATAAGGAATACACAAACATAATTCAAATCCATAAGATATTTTGTCAGTGTGGCTCAACTCTCAGGCCTCAAAGTTAGCTGACACTTATTAGGTGTTCTTGTTTAAGAAATGTGGCTCACTGGGAGTAGAAGAACCGCAACTAGAGAGGGCCATGAGGTTACATCTACTTTGTGAGGAAATCACACCAACCAATAAAATGGCAAGCCCAACAAAACCACCTTTGCAAACCCCATCCCATCCATACAAGCTTTTGGCCCAAAAGCCAGAACTGAAAATGTAATTCAAAGACAAATGCAAAGCTCACTAACCACAAACTCTAGGACAAGATGAACTTCTATATGATAGTCACCCACAAAACTTACAAAGAGATTTCTTATATAATCATTAGTGTATGCAAAACATAAATCAGGAACTTGCAAGCCAAAGCAGCCAAAATCAATTAGAGACAAAATTTTGATTAAAACAGAGATGCAAACTGAACTTACAGGGGAATAATTAGGTTGTCATAAAAGTTTAAAACCTATAAAACTTCAGGAATGCATTTAGGAAAAAGAAACATCCAAAACTCATGGGTCCTAAGGAGGAGTTCGATCTCATTTTCCATATGCATAAAGTTTAATCAATAAAACTCCAGAGGAAAAGGAAAAACCAAATAAACCAAAGCCAGAGAGGCATGCAACTTTTAGGGAATTGCAAGAGCATTCAAAGCATGCAAAGTTTAGAGGAGAGATATTTTTACCTCGACACCCTCAATCTCAAGATTTATCTTTTCCCCACCCTTGATGGTGAACTCTGCTGCAGGTTTGTTAGGACCAAGCTCTCCATCCTTGGGCCTGCTCAGTCCACCATACTGTATAGGCACATTCTCTGGAGATATAAATCTGCAAATAATATTAAATTTTTGAAATTTATAAAACAAATTGTAAGTGCCTCACCAAGCACCCCGGTTGGGGTTTTCGGTGTGGATTTACATTTCAAGTAAATTGATTCATGTTACAGAGTTAAACCGATCCATGTTACAGAGTATAATCAATTGTATAATAGATGATTTAGCAATTGTATAATAGATGATCTTAATCGTTACTTGATGATAAATAAACTTGATAGCATTATTGTTTACTGTAGTGTATAGAGGGATGTCAGAATCTACACCTGAGAAGGGAATTAACTTACTTATATAAGGTCTCTGTGACTTTCCCCTCGCGTGCAATAACAAATTTGCTCTTCGTACGTTGGGTTAGGAAAGGGCTAAACATTGAATACAATGCGCTGAAATACCATGGGACATTTATGAATACCTAGAAAACACACCAGAATATAGATTAACAAGTGATCAGCACTTCGATACCATTCTGACTGAATATAAATACAATGCACTAAGCAAGCACTCTAGATCTCCGAAAACTGAAGCTTTCACTGTATGGTGAAGGCTTATCTGAGAGGATTATTAACAAGTGATCAGCACTTCGATACCATTTTGAATTTAAATACAATGCACTAAGCAAGCACCTAGATCTCCGAAACCCAAAGCTTTCACTGTATGGTGAAGGCTTATCTGAGAGAATTATTAACAATTAGTAGGAATTTTCAAACCCTCATTCATAGAATGCACTAACTACGCGATCTAGAACTCCAAAACCCAAGCTTTACACCATATAGCAAAAGCTAATCTCAGAATAATTAACAATTAGTAGTTCTCAAGCCATCATAAATACAATGCACTAATTAAACATTCTAGAACTCCGAAAACCCTAAGCTTTGCTCTGTATTAAAAAAATGATAGTTCTCAAACCCTCATAAATTACAATGCCAGGCCATCTTGAAACAGACAGAAGCGACCACAATCCAAAAGTAAAAATGAAAGGGAATGTGTTTCATGAGCCATTATCCTGAAATGAGGTGTGTTGGGGATAACAGCCTGTGCTCCTTCAGATAACTGTCATGGAAGGGCAAGTAGCTCAGTGGTAGAGCAGCATTGGTGGCCATGGTCTTAAATCCTAGCCTGACCATTTCTAGGATGGTGTTTAGAGCAAGCGTTGGTTTTACAGTACAACTAGGACCTGAAAAGGAGTGTGGCTTGAAGGTAACAATTCGCCTTCCAAAGAGAGATATGCCTTGTGAAATATCTTAGCCTGTCAATGATTTCTAACAAGGTGAATGGGTGTTTGATTCCTGAAAAGATAAAACAGTCCACTCATATATCTAGTTCTTATGAAAATCTGGGATGATTTGGTATTCTTGAAAGATTATCTGATATAAGATGGAAAGGGTGGCTTCCTCCTAAGCTTCACAAAAAATAAAAATGAAAAACATATTCCACAGTGAGGACTATTTGACCATGATAAGTGATGGCCCTTCCTAAATGCAGATTGTATACATACAAAAATCCACCCTATAAACATGCAGATTGAACAAGGGATGTTTGATGGGGTGGAGGGAAAAGTGGAAGTCTTGCCCACTTAATCCAACACTGCGAAAGTGCCCTATGGACTGCATAAAGATGAGACAAAAGTACATGGACAGAAAAAAGTAGTTGTTAGTTGATCTCCGTCAACATGTAAACATATAATTTTGAGGGGAATCTTTGCTTTGCTCAAGCATAAAAGCACACAAAACATAAATCTAACATAAGATAACTAACAATTATATATAGCAATATGCACAGCAGGTCCTTTTGTTAAACCTCAATATATTATCCCGATCAGGGTAATCATCAAACAATTTTCTGGTTTTCTGCAAGAAGAGAATGTCATTTGTCAGTAAGAAATGCATATACTTATCACTAAATCAACAGTACCAATTGTGGCTCTACCAAAATTTACATAAACAGGTCTACCTAGGGTTCTAGATTGTAAACACCAAATCTATGTTCATTTAAAATAATTTTACTGAAATGCATACTATTATATGGATCTAAGCAAGCATGTAATGTGGGGAAAAAGACCAAGTTTTGATCAGTTCCAGACCTTTTTAGCTACCATCTCTGGGTAGTTATCTTGAAAAAGTGCAAGAATTTGATTAGATGCAGTTCTCAATTCCCTCTTTGGCATGTTCTTGAGATCTGTGATCTGGATCATTGCATTGACACCACCAGGCTTAAAATTGAGGAGCTTGATGCCTTTCTCCAGAATTTGAACCCTCCACCTCAGAAACTTCTTCAACTTCTCATCATCTCCAAAAATCTTCTGATAGAGATCCTTGTTGCAGAAAATCCCATAAGCATTGTAGCATACAGGATGCCCATCCTTATCATAACAGTGCATAAAAGCAACTGAATCTAGATGCTCATCAAATGCCAGATCCTCTTCAAGCAAATTGTCAGCACCAAACTTCTTCCTCCATGCCACACAGTTCTGCAACATGACAAATGCATCATTTATCCTGAAGTCTCTGGCCCTTAGAAACTTCAGGAGTATAACATCAGTCCTCTGATCATTCTTACTGTGAAGCAGTGGGACTCCCCAGATGGATATATCATCATGGCTCTGCACAACCTCTGCAACACTTTTACCATTCTCACTGTTTTTTTCAGTCCTAACACCATTGTTATCAGAGTTATTAGTGTTTTGACTGGTGGGTTTCTCACCCTGTACTTCCTTACCATCTTTAGCAACGCCCTGTTCAGATGCACCCAATAAGAACTGATTCACTTTGATGGAAGTCTCAATTTTTTCCTTGAATTCCTGCAGAGCTTTCTTCTCCGACTCTTTGAGATCTGATAAGTAGTAGCTATCCTCCTTGAATGATGGTAATGCCAGCTCAAAGAGGCTGTTTTTCTTGAATGAAGAACCCTTCTTCTCTAGGGATTTTTCCTTGCGACCATTCATTTCCTCTTTCTCTTCTCCTCGATTGAGATTAACAGCTTCTTCATTTTGTGTATCCATTTTTTTTTTTGGGCAGTTTCCCCAAGTATCAGAATGCTTAAGAAATCCAAGCTTCCACACACATTCACAATGATCCCATCAATCTGGCTACTGGCAGACACCCATGCTTACTTATCACAGAGCGCTGGCTATAAACAAGATTTCTCTTGCAAATATATTAAAATATGTATTGTACGACACATACCTACGAAGCATGTTCTGAAGCTCGCAGAGTCACATGATAATCTCTATGTACCCATTTACATTATACCATTACTTCTTCCGATTAAACATTTTAGAACATGGAACAGAACACTATATAATTTTTCAAAAAATTGAAAATTGAAAATTGAAAAAATCTGTGAAATAAAGCATTAAATTTAACCAAGTCTATGACTTTTAAGGATAAATATTTAATAAAAAACCAAATCGATGACTTGAAATAAAGAACCAAATCTATTACTTTTAACGAATTCTAAAGGATAAATATTAAATGAAAATTTTCAATTCAGCTCGAAGGGGTGGAAATAAAATAGGCCTAGCTTTTTCAGTAGTATTTCCACAGCTTTAGAAAAGCAGGTTCTGTCAAAGATTCATAATTATCATTGTTTTTTGTCATGCGCGCGCCGTTCATATGACCTTTTTGACAGGGTTGTGTTTATATACATTTGTTTGGGTTCCATCGCCCCTTTTTTTATACGGGTTAAATTTGCCGGTTGGGCTTAACTGTCAATTGTCGTAGGCGTAGACTCTGAAGGTGGTGTTGATAGAAAGTGTCAAAATTCGGCAATATTTTCTGAGCAGTCTTTTTCGGACAACATTTTTGACTGAATTTTTGAAATTCTTGGTGGTAACGGTGAGAGGTGTCACGGCCAACTGTAGTTGTTATGAGGATCGTGTTGCAGGTTGGCGAGCTCCATTTTCTCCTTCCCAGCCTAAAACTGCAGTTCGTGCTAACAGATTTAGATATGGCTTCTATCAGATATGGTGGAAAATATTCAGCTTCTGCTGTGCCAAAATAAATATTTGTATTCTCTCCGGCGTAATTTAAACTCCTATTGCTAGTTTTAATTTTAATGTTAATACGAAGGATAGGGAGCATCACATATTCAGGATAAGTAAACAATTTATTTATTTTTGGCTCGATAAATGTTTTTATCAAGTTATAAATTTGATAGGTGCTAGTATTTCTAGAGACTCGACATAAGTGGATCAAATCTATGATTTAGTGTAGATTAAGTATTTCACTCATTACAAATCGTTGGATATATTTAAACAAAATTTAAAGTATCATAGATATCTTAAATATAGTTATCTAGTTATCTAAAATATGTCCTCGGTATCAATCTCAAGGCCTCTCTCTAAAAAACATTATAGAATAAACATACATATTTAAAATATGTCAATGGGTATCAATCTCTATGTTTCATATACCAAATTAATTAATGACTTTATTACATTCTCTACTAATTTTTTATTTCTTTGTGGTAAAAGGTGTCAATTTAATTGTACCATTGTGTTAGTTTCGAAAAACTTTATTCATGGAAAAATAAAAACAGACTCAAACATCATTATATGATCAAGATATTACTATTTTTTGATTGACTTCTTCAATGGACATCAAATTTAAAGATGAATTATCACATAACTGTCAATGGACGTCAAATTTAATATTGACGATAAAAATGATCAACTCGTGTCATTAGACTACTTAGTTACCATTGTAAAAACACCTCCCCACATAAACAATTATAATTATTCCTATAATTTTCATAATTATTAATAATTATAAATATACTCATACACTTGTCAAATTTGGCCAACTCATCAAGTATGATATGTATATGTACCTCACCTAATGCTGATAGAGTTGTGCCCTACATTGCACATGAATGTCTTGCATAATGGAATGTTTTCTCTATGTATATAAATACATGTTATAAAACGTTATAAGCATGCCACTTGTAACGTCCACCTTTACAGTTAGGTAAAGTAGTGGTTGACAAATATTGTAACAATGCGGTGCCCTCATAATTGGGATACATGGTAAGTTCTCATTTAACCAAAGAAAGTGGTCTTAGTAAATTATTATTTTATAAGCCTATGAAAGTGGAGTTTTTAAATATAGTTTCATGTAAAGGTGTTGAAAATTTGGAGGGTGTGTCCTTGCAAGTAATAATGATATGGAGTGTGAATGAAAGAAAGAGGGCTGCTGATTTAACTTGATGTGTGACCACCCATTGGCTATAAGTAGTAGGACTAGGGGGGACTAGAGAAGCATCTAGTGATTCCTGTTTTTATCTTTGATGTTACGCACTTTTAGATAAGGACCACTTGCAGGTTTGTTAGGGTACAAAATGGCACTCCCTTTAGACCTTAATCACCAATCTATACATTGGATTCTTCACTAAATTGTCTTTTAGCTAACGAATGGGAATTGCATTTTGGAGATTGAAAGGATTGTGCCTTTAGTAACCATCTTCGATTGTGTATATTCCTCTGGAATCATATTTTGAGTTTTTTTAATTGATGATAAATGTGGTATCCCAACCCATAAAAAGTTAAAATTGGTTTACTGGGTTAGAATACACAATGTAAAGTAAGGAATAGAGAGTGTAAGAGCAACTTTAATAAATTGAAAATAGTTTTTTTTTAAATTAAGAGGACATGCACCTAAGTAGATATATGTGAAAACAAATCATATCCTTCAATGTCTCACATTTTTGTCATATTAGCAAGTTTGTTATAAGGTCGCTTCATACTCAATCTTGAAGAAGAAACAAGTTGAATAAAACAAACAATCTTCTAAGTGTAGAGTATTTTGGAAACAAAGTTTTTAGAAAGATGTTGCAAAGATCTAACATCTCATGAAAGAAAAGAGCCAATAATACTTGATCCTTGTAAGCCATGAAGATCTTGGGACTTATATGATTATCTAAAGAGTCAAAAGAATTGTGCATTGATCTCATATTAAGGAGAGCATTTAAATACAAAAAGATATTCACTTTTAGGTTCCATGGAACAAATTTCGCAAATATAATGCTCCCAAGGAATATGGCAATCAATCTCTATACGGAGGTGGTGTGAACAAACCCTAAACTATGCCAATAGAATTCTCAAACTAAAGGCTAATTGAAGTGTAGTGTAACATATATATGAATTGTAGATATATGTGAAAACAAATCATATCCTTCAATGTCTCACATCTCTCGTCATATCCTTCAATGTCTCACATCTCTCGTCATATCCTTCAATGTCTTAGATATCTCGTCATATTAGCAAGCTTATTACAAGGTCACTTCCTACTCGATCTTAAAGACAAAACAAGTTGAATAAAACAAACAATCCTCTAGGTGTAGAGCATTGTGAAAACAAAGTTTCTAGAAAGATGTTGCAAAGATCTAACATCTCATGAATGAAAAGAGCCAAGAATACTTGATCCTTGTAAGCCATGAAGATATGGAGGGACTTATATGATTATCTGAAGAGTCAAAAGAATTGTCCACTGATCTCATAGTAAGGAGAGCATTTAAATACAAAAGTGTATTCAGTTTTAGGTTCCATGGAACAAATTTCTCAAATATGATGCTCCCAAGGAATATGGCAATCAATCTCTATACGAAGGTGGTGTGAACAAACCCTAAACTACGCCAATAGAATTCTCAAACGGAAGGCTAATTAAAGCGTAGTGTAACATCTATATGAATTGTAGTGGTACTAAAGCTTTGAGGAAAGAGGTTCCTAAGGCTCCAAGCATTTTGGTCCTTAGGTAGACTTTGTAGATCTCATCTTTGATACCCCTATATATCTTCCTTCTAGATAGATCTAACACATCAATTAAAAAAGTATGGGAGAAGTTTATTTATTTCAATATCTCCAAGGCCTAGCAAAGCAAAATCCTTGACATCCCAACCATAATAGATCTCATGTTATGCTAGTTGCATAGAGGATTTGAAGGCTTGATATGGGTATAGAATATTCGTAATATGGCGAAAATTTCATTTTAGGAAAATTTGAAAAGGTGATTTTTTTGGAGCGGGTCGGTGTCCTGTTCGCCTAAAATATACAGTATATTTTTTTTGGGGGTCGGCTTCACCTTCATTTGAAAACATCTCCTATAAAAACCTAGGTGATTCGTCGGGTAGTATACCTCAAGTAGCTTACCAAATTACCAATACCGTGAAGTTTGAACTCGCATACTCTTAAGCACCAGAGATTGTTGTTAGCCTGTTAGGGTTAGTTGTTGACGCATGACAGGGATATAGTTGACGCATGACAAAGAGTTATTGCAGACGCGACAAGGAGATATTGCAGACGCGTGAAAAAGGAATAGGTTTGACGCGCGACAGAGAGAGTTGACGCGCGACAGGGCATAGGAAGTTGACGTGCGACAAGGGCAGAGTTGACGCGGGACAGTGACCTCAGACAGTGGACGCATGACAGTCGTGACGCGACACCCGACAGTGTCAGTTGACGCCTTGCAAAGATTACCTTGTTGACGTGCAACAGGTAGTCGCTACTTGGTTCTTTTGCTGACGCAGGACTCTCTTCAGAATAATGGAAGGTGCTAGTTCTAAGAATGCGAAGACCCTAAAAGTAACTAAGAAATCTCAGAAATCACTCTTCAAGTATTTTGGAAACTCTGCGGATACAGATATTGAAAATACCAACCATATAGATGCCACCACAAAGAATCAGAATACTGACTGTGTGGAAGGTATTATTGAGGTGGACATGCATTCTGCACAGTATCAAAGTCAAACAAATGACACCTACGATAATATGCCAGATCTTGAAGATATTGTTCCTGTTGGGGTGCAACCAGAAGTGCATCAAGATATCACACATACAAATACTCAGCAAAATGGAACACAGAAATCAAATTCAAATTCCGGTCCAAGAAAGAGGAAACCAGGTGATTGTGATATTGCTCAAAATTCTACTCAAAAAAGTAAAACATTGAAAACGAACAAGAATATGTGGACCATTGGCAGGACATACAAGTTTGATTGGGCAGCTAAATTTCCATTTATCGAACCTGTACAATCATCTAATTATGAAGAGATCCCATCTAAATGTACATGTACAATATGTACGTGGAAATTGGGAAAGCAACAAAAAATGCAAATGAAGCTGGACACTATAGAAAAACATTGTGGAAAACAATATTTGACTGTAACGGGGGCGGATGGCCAGAAAATCAAAACACACAGGTGAAAAACTGAAAAAGAATGCATGCATGTTAGATACGCAGCGGAATATGAGGCAGAGCAGAAAAAACACAGACATCTCTTGGAAAAGGGAGGAACGATCACATCGCATATTGGTAAGATGAAACAAACAAATCTACATGCAAAACTCATACAATTCTCTACTCTATTTCACATACTAAAAAAAGGAAGACCGATTTCAGATTTCCTCGATTTCAAAGTTTTGTATCAATATAATGGAATGCTAAACGTACCTCAGTCTCATTGGTCTGAAAGTAGTGGATGGGAAATGGAAAAATGCCTTTCGATGATAGAGAAGGAAGATTTGAAAGAGAATGTAAAAAAATCAAAGTTTATCTCTCTTTCAATTGATGAAGTGACAGCAGTCGACAACACTGCATGGGTATGTATCCACGTCTATACTTTAGAAAATCATATAAGGACACCTCATCTGTTGGGTGTTATGAAAATGGTTGAAAACTGCAATGCCGAAAACCTACATAAAATAGTTGTTTCTCATTTGAAAGATATTGCTGGAATGACTGATTATGAAATTGCTACGAAGTTGGTATGCATTGGAGCAGATGGTGCATCTGTCATGCAGGGTCACCGAACAGGGCTGTGTGTTAGATTACAAACAACAGTGGCCCCATATATGCTACCAATTCACTGTATGGCTCACAGAATGAATTTAGCGTATAAAATGGTAAGCAACCATGAAAATGTTGCTAAATTAGAAGACCTTATAAGAGAACTTCATGCCTATATATCAAGTAGCCCAAAGTGATTTCTTGAGTTCCAGAAATTTGCAATTGGAATTACAGATGGCAAAAAACTTCTGAAAGATGTTGAGACTAGATGGATCTCCTTGTATGAACCTGCATGCAGAGTTCGTGAGGAGTATCCTTCGTTGGTTGGTTTCATGCACAAATACCGTCATGAAGTTGATAGGGCAAGGGACTTGTTGTTCCGTTTAACTGATTTGGAGACATTGCTTACATTGGTTGGTATTCTTCCAATGTTGCAAGGAGATCAATACACTGATGAAGCATGCACAGGGAAGATTAATCTATATTGTGGATTTTATACGGATGAGAAAAATGGTATGTCAAAGTCTTGATATCTTGTACTGTTCCCAAGATAGTTTTGATACACCTATTTTTGAGAATTGGAAAGCTTTATTAGATCTTAAAAATCCCAGTAACTATTTGAGATTTAATATCCACGATCACCTCTGCATCACTGTTAATGGGAGGGACATACCACTGCACATTGTGCAAAAACGTCAAGATATTACAGGATCGGAACGAGAAGATGTTCCCGTGACACGTAATCTCTTTGAGTCTGTTATAGTTGAAACAAGAATAAAGCTTAAGAAAATTTCAGAATCCTTATCATCAGAAATTAGAGAACGTTTCTCCAAAGATAAAATTCTTGAAGCCATGGGTGTGATGAATCCTAATTTTTGGAATACTGAAGGTGGTCGTGCTGACTTTGTAAGAAAGCATTTCCATAAATCCATGGGTACAATAATGGAACATTTCACAAAGACTTCAGAGTTCAAGGGTATGGAAATCAAAGGTATACTGAATGCTGATTTATTAAAATTTCAATCAACAAATTTTGCAACAACAATGAGGAACCAATATAAAAATTTAGACGAACCTTCTGAAAGTGGTGCTATTACAAGGCTGTGGCGAGGAATCTATCAAAGTTCTATCTTACAAGAAGATATCAGTGAATATTTCAGATTATATGAGTTATGCCAAACAATGATTTTGGGGTCTGTGGAGGACGAAAGGGTTTTCAGTGCACTATCATTTATAAAATCAAAACTGAGAAACAGGTTGGATAAAAATCTGGAAAGTTGCATGAGGTGTTATGTTTCTCGATACTCCATCGAAACCTTTCCTTTCGACAGAGCAATTGCGCATTGGAATTCCCTTTGCGAAAGAAGAGGTGTGAATAATACAGCTACAAGTACAACTGTTCCCAACGTTGAGAGTGGAATTGGCGCATTGTCACACTCTTCAGAAGAGAACATCGAGTTTGAAGAAGCTATTGATAATGGATTGTTTCAACTTTAAATAGGTATCTTCTTCACCTTAATCTTATTGTTTGTCACTTTACATTTTTTTCAGCTCTTGTTATCATTAAAGATGTTACAGGTCTATAATATTTAAATATTTAACTACAATACAATTTTATTTTTTTTGAAAACGTGGGTTGACATCCATTTAACTACAATCTTTTTATTTTTTTTGAAAACGTGGGTTGACATCCATCTCTTCTCGGGAATGACAATGTTATGCAACTCACCCATCTATCTACTAATCAATTTCTCGTGTTGAGTTTTCTTAAAACACAGATCTAGCACATTACCAGTGGCAGTGATGATTTCAACTTTAAATAGGTATCTTCTTCACCTTAATCTTATTGTTTGTTACTTTACATTTTTTTCAGCTCTTGTTATCATTAAAGATGTTACAGGTCTATATATTTACATTTATTTAAATACAATCTTTTTATTTTTTTGAAAACGTGGGTTGACATCCATCCGAGGAAGCTGTTACTTCTCGGGACTGACAATGTCAGGCAACATCACCCATCTATCTACTAATCCATTTCTCGTGTTGAGTTTTTTTAAAACAAAGATCTAGCACATTACCAGTGATGATTTCAACTTTAAATAGGTATCTTCTTCACCTTAATCTTATTGTTTGTTACTTTACATTTTTTTCAGCTCTTGACACTTGTTATCATTAAAGATGTTACAGGTCTATATATTTACATTTATTTAAATACAATCTTTTTATTTTTTTTGAAAACGTGGGTTGACATCCATCCAGGAAGCTGGTACTTCTCGGGACTGACAATGTCAGGCAACTCACCCATCTATCTACTAATCCATTTCTCGTGTTGAGTTTTCTTAAAACAAAGATCTAGCACATTACCAGTGATGATTTCACAACAATCTAATACACTAGAGGTAAGTTAAACCCTATCATATCATCTTTCTTGATTTCTTACAATTATGTTTAATTTATTTTTTATATTTGCAAAATGCTTTGATATATTTTTTTAACTGTGGGATAAAATGACACAATTGAATTTTACAGAGGAAGATATTTCTATACTATACAATTCATAATCCACGATACATTATACAATTTATAATATACGTCCACATAAAATTCATCATCATCCATATATATCATATCATCACCATATCATTATCATAATCCTGAGTCCTGACACTACAATTATTATTAAAACAATTATTTATCTAATTTAAATTTATTAAAACAATTCCATTTTTTTAAAACAATTCATAATCATATCATTACAAGTATATCCGTTCTAATTTCATCTATATCCATTCTAATGTCATCTATATCCATTTTAACACATTCCATTTATTTATCATCTATATCATTCTAATGACATCATGATCATATCATTACAAGTATAGAGAAGAAGAATTATCTTAAAACAAGTTTAAATGTCTAGAGAAGAAGAATTATCATGCTTGAAGCTAAATCTACGTCCACATTAAATTGATCATCATCCATATATATCATATCATTATCATCATTCATCATCATTCATCATCATGTTTTTAAAACATTATAATGTCTCATCATTCATCATCATCTATATCCATCTATATCATTCATCATCTACGTCCACATACAATTCATGATAATCCAAGTAAACAAGAAACATACGTCATCATGATTCATCCCTATCTAATGCAATCACCATTAAGAGTAAACCAAAAAGCATAAACTCCATATACAATCTAAAAATTCTATCAAATCCATATGCAATCAAAATTAAAGATTATATAGTATTTCAAATTTTAAAAGGCTATCAAATCCATATAATTAAATTCAAATACCATGACCACAACATTCAATGTTACAAATTTTCAAATATAGACTCAATATTTAAAGTTTCCACACTCAATAATAAAAGTTTCAACCCTCTTTTTCTGTATCCATTTCAACTCCTGTGCTCCTTTCCCCAATGGTTTCTTCCCCTGTGGCTGTACCCCTTTCCCCAACAGCAGAAATAACCCCAGAACTTATAAGATCTTCCGCAGCACTGTCCAGATTTTTTAAAATTCTTTCTTCTTGCTTTGTCGCATCTCCATGGGACAACAAATTTGGATCAGCTGCTGCCTTAGCTTTGAATAATATTTCAGGGTCGAAGCCGTGCTCTTTAATTATCCGCTTTAGTGTATTGTTTTGTTTGTTAACCAAAACAATATTTTCCTTCAAATTCTTCGCTGCGGATAAATTGTTCTTCGTTGTTTCCAAGTGAACTTGGAATACCTTTGCTTGACTCTTCAAATTTTCATATTTCAACTGCACAAAAAGAGTAATGTCAATTCAACATATTACTAAAAAATGAAAATTTCAAATTAACAAGAAAAATTGTTTGAAAGTGATAGTACTTACAACCGCTCTATCTCTCTCGGCATTTGCAACTGCTACCAGATCCTTGTCCTTAGACCATTTGTTAAAATATGCCTGGGCCTCAGCACTAATATTTTCCAATTTGTTTAATGTCTTATCCAAAATGTCATCTTTATAGTTGTTGTTATACGTGACAGTCCCACTTCTTACTTGGGTAAGTAAGGAATCCATCTTCGCAGGTTGATTCTGGACTGCAGCGTATAAACTATCTCTTTGCCAATAATTTTCAAAATGACTAATAATCTCATTGATAAGAACTTTAGCCCTTCTCTCCCATTCTATGAGCTGATTGATATGAGGTAGAATAAACTCACTGACATGGGATTGACAATCATAACCAATTAAGTTCTCCAAAGGAAAAGGTAGCAACTGTTCACTATCTGTATCTGATGAAGATGATCTTGCTGGAGAAGTATGGGGGCTTTCGGCTAGATCAACTGCTACTTGTTTCTGCCTTTGGGTGGCCTGATCCTGTTTGTGATAAAATTAATCAAGATTCAGATAAATAAATTTAAATTGAAATGTAATTCAATATTGTAAAGCATGTTGAAATTGAAGTATACCTGCTGGCCTTGAATCATCTCACGGGTATTGAAAAAACCAGTTGGGTCATTGCTATCAATGCCCAAATAATCTTCATCTAAATTTATATTATTCAAAACCGATATGCCCGTTGCACTGGGCAAGCCACCAAGTGAGAGCGTTGGAATTCGAAAGGAGGAGGCAATGTTTAGTGTCCCGCTAGGGGCCGGAGCAATTGGCATGCGTTTACCAATGTTCTTTTTCACTGTTCCTCTGGTTGGCATTTTAAAAATTATTGGTTGAGGGGGGGTCGGTGCCGCTGTTTGAACAGAAGGACTGCAATGTGCTGAAAAGTTCAAGAAAAAACATGAAAAACTAGAAAACAATCCAAAAAGGCAAAAACTACGAAATTAAACGTAGTATTGAAAAGTTGTACCTTGTTGTCGAGGGGTAGTTTTTCACGGTGCTAAGGGTGGCCATGTAGGAGTAGTATTTGGTGGTTGTTGAGAAGATATGAATGCATGCGACTGTATGGAGTGAGTTGGGGAAGAAGGTTGAGTTTCTGAAACACGAGTATGGTCCAAAGTCCCTGCAATGTCATCAACATTGAATGTTATGTCAATTCAATTGGTTAAAATTTAAATTGGAAAATAAAAATACAAATTTGGAATTTGTAAATAATATATGAGAAGGTATTACTTCTCTGGCATTTAACGAGTTCAAACTATTGAGGGTTCGGAGAGGAGTGAGCTTCCATTTCAGATTGGGAGTCTCCCGAAGCCTCAGCGTGTTGTTGGCCTCTTCCTCTTGATAACACCTTTTTTCAGGGAAGGGCTTCAATAAATCTTCTCTGCAAACCGTAAATTGTTAATAACTGTGCAGTGTAATGTCAAAAATTGAAATACAAACTAAATAGTTTATACCTGTTGTTCTTCAAATGGAATTGACAACTTCATCAACTCCTCGTCAGTGCAAGTAGGAATTGGTTTGTCTTTTAAATTTAAAAGTGCCTCGTAATAAAGGCCAAGGAGATAGTTTGTGGAATAAATGACAGGTTTTTCTGAAAGCTTTGAATTTGTTATGTCAGTTCTTATTTTTTTTATAGATAGGTGCACCAATCAAATTTTTGTTTTGAGATAGTGGCAACTATGTATGCAATGGCCCAGTTTGGTATATCTGTTTGCCGACCCTGCAAAACTATTCTGGATTGAAAAAATGAAATCACTGCAGCAAGAAAGTGGTGTGCAATTGCTTGCGTATCCACACCACGCCTGGATTTATTGACATGAGCTGCAAATGCCAAACAGTGGGAATTAATATAAATTTATAACACTAAATTGTATCACAATAAAAAATAGAATAAAAAAAATGATGAATGAAAACGAACTATACTTACAATCAACATGGAAACCGAACGTTGATTCGAGATATTTCTTGTCATCTTCCAGGAGTGTTGCCTTCATTGTAACAATTGGTAAATTTCTGAACGGAAGGCCCGTAAACCGATGGATGTCATTTGCTTCGATACTGAATTGAAACATTCGGCCATCATTCAGAGTAACATAAAAAAGGTCATCCTCTGTATTGTAGGACGAGAGAAGGTAATTCAAAATATCTGGATCTGTTTCGAAATGGGGCATGTCAACGAGCCTAGTAAACTCACACGCATCGATCAAATCTTTATATTCGGAAGACATCTTTAAAACAGTATGGATGTGGGGGCACAAAGGATTCCTGTAGATGATCTTGCCCATGGATTGGACTGGATTCTCTTCTTGATTTTTGTCCTGAGCTTGCGGTTGGGAAGCACTTGAAGTCACCATTGTAGTTGTGCTTGCGTCTTTGACAATGAGGGATTCCTGCAAAAAAAATCGAGAGCCGGAAAGTGTAAACGAGAAAATGACCGGCGGGAGGGTATTTATAGGCCAAATAAAGCGTCAATGGCCTCTGTTGACGTGCATCAATGGCCTCTGTTGACACGCATCAATGGCCATTGACGCGCGTCAATAGAGGCCATTGACGCGTGTCAACAGAGGCCATTGACCATCAACCATTGACGCGTCAACAGAGGCCATTGACGCGCGTCAACAGAGGCCATTGACGCGCGTCAATAGAGGCCATTGACGCATCAACAGATTCCTTTGACGCACGTCAACAGAGGCCATTGACGCACGTCAACAGACCCTTGACGCATGTCACTGATCCTTGTTGACGCACGTCAATGGACTCTGTTGACGTTGTGTTGACGCGCGTCAATGAGGGTTATTGACGTCGTATTGTCACGCGTCAAAGGTGCATCGATGTCTGGAACTCTGGTTTCTCTGGCTCGAAAAACCTGGTGAAAATTTGGTTTTGGAATACTGTCAAATTCACCTTTCGCTGAAACTGGTTCCAGGGATATTCGCCAGGTATTTTCCACCTACAATTTTCTCGAGGTGTCTTAAAATGAACCTACAACTAAAGCCATCTAAGCATTGTTTCTTAAGAGTGGTGAGGGTGGGCATACCCTTTTCTTAGTCTAGACTCGATAGTTGGTACCAAACTAAAGTGTGGCCCCAAAAAAATTCCCATAAATATGCATATGAAAATACCATCTCAACCCTTTGACCTTTATATGTAAGGAAAACATGTTTTACATTATTCCTTGAAGTGTTAAACACCATACCTTTTGTTTTCTCAAGATTTACCTAAATACTATTTGTATCACAAAATGATGCTAAGAAATGTAGTTATCTCTAGAGACCTTCCTCTAAACGAGACATCAAAATGATGAGTGGAAGCATAATAATGTGTCCCACTTCTTGTGACAACAACGTGAGTGACGGATTGTGGGTGTTAGAATTTTAAGGGGGTTCGGGTGAATACCCTCTTCAGGCGAACTGCCACATATGCACTTAAAGGGGGTTCATGCGAACACCCCCTTTACCCGAAGGGGGTTCGGGCGAACCCCCTCTTTATATATTAGTGGCGGCTCCAAATCCGCCACTTTTTCTGCCGCCAAAGCACTACAAAGCTTTTGCCTGAACCCTGTTGTCCCCAACCGCTATCCAATCACTCCACATCATGTCTTTTATTGTTTTTTTTTCCAAAAATTAAAAAATAAGGGGGGAAGTTTTCAAATTTTTAAAAATAAAGTTAAAAACATGAAATTATAGCAGTAAGTAATACTGGGTGTATGTTAGCTAAAAATGTATTCTAAAATGAGTTTTTTAATTTATTTTTTTACAATTATGGTGTCTTCTTCCATTAATTTACATGAGAAAACTAAATTAGAGATGGCCAAACTCTCATCTATTCTTCAACAACCGATTACAATTGGCCACTACAAAGTACATTGTGAAAATATATTAAAAGACCTTCAAAAAATACAATGAAACTTAAAAGCATTCAACCCCTTCCAGCCTGAGTCACAAAAAATAATTATAGATGAACTAAAATCTAGTGTGACAGGCGATGTGGGGTATAATGAAGTGGTAGGTAGACTTTTGGATAAAGAAGTTGTTAAGAGCTCGTGTTGGATGAGCTATGTAGGAAAACGGAAAATCAAGGGATATTACGTAAACAAATGTACATGTCGCCTTTGTGCACCTTTGATTTATCCTAGATTTGTGGCCTCTCAAGGCCGATTTCCCAACAATGATCAATTACCTTTATACTTTATTATGGTGCTACATGTTGGGGTACACCTAAACCTAAAGGTGAACCATTTAGATATCCCGGATTATTTCGGTCATGGGTGTGGCCGCATTAGTGACATGTCTGTATATCGACAGGAAGGAGCTCCCCCTATTGTTGACGCGAGACAACTTGTAGAGAGGCCACAACCTTTCCAACATAGATTTTAGGATATTTTCGCGCCTATAATTTTGAGTGCCCATGAGGGGGCAATAAAGGGTCTTGGGAGCATTAACTGTGAGACCCACTTATCTCTTCTGATAATTGTGTTGCGGAAAAGATAAGAAAAAATCCTTTTTAACATTAATTTTGTATCATTCCACTATAAAATATGTTCAAAAATAAAGATAATGAAGCTTTAGATCCAAGCACTGCCTAAGACACTCAAAACCCTTAATTTGGCCCTATATGGCGGGTTGATGAATGCCATTGAGTGGTCATAGGCATCCATACAAATCATTGACAATGCTTCACCAAATGCATCAAACACGTGTCAACTTGATCAGTTTAGGATTGTACTGGTATACTCCACGACAATGCCAATATTTGCGTTGAAAAGACCTTGGAAACTTTTGAGCAAATGCAAGTTGGCAGGTGTAGAGCCAGTTACCATAACCAGGCCAAGAATCCTCCCAGTCAATGTGTTCTTAGAATGCAGGCCCGCAATAGTTGAAAATAGGTATAACTGCACATCAGGCATGCTATTTTTTTAACAAAACGCCTTGGGAGCAGGTTTATCTCAGAAATGCAGGCCTGCGATGGTGAGAATCTTCCAGTAAGTGTTGTTTGCCATGTTGCAGCCGAGTTTATCTCTAAGATTGTTGTGAGAGATGCATATGAGTTCCTCCATTTTAAAGAGGGTTGCATTCTTGTGGGGATTATCGGCAATGTTTAGTGCTTAGTTGGTCAAGTTCTTCAAAAAATGGAGTCTCTTAAAATTCGTGGTTGTAAATATCTACAAGAACACATTTTGATTCAGCGCTAAGAGATCAACTCTTTCCGTTCGCTTCAAAGAATCACATCGGCAGTATACTTGCATTCTTTTTCTTGATATGAAAGTGAAGCTTTAAATTTCATTGCTAAAACACATCTTCTTTATACTGATGTGAAGTTGAGAAGATGCGTCACTTGAATTTTTGTCTTACGTAAACATTTAGCGCTAAGAAAAACGTTGTATTCAGTTAACTCCCCCCAACCTCCTCCTGAAATATTGCTAAAACATGACATGATTGCACGTCTGTTTGTTTTCTTGGAGTTGGAACCACACAGGGTTATAATGCAAAAACAACCCTTTGTTTTCCTATCAAAACCCATTTGGTCACTATTCTCAAAAACTAATGATTTAATTGTTATTAGTATTGTTGGAAGGGAAGTATATTATAGGCTTCATATTTGCTTAAATAGTTATTATTTATACTTTTTAACCAATAAGATATTGTTATTATTTTTCATAAACAAATATACACATTTCATATTAATGAACTTGCACAATTTTTAACAAAGTACTTTTAAAATTTTATTTATCTTCAATGTGATTGGTTTGTAAATCTAGATGTTATCGCAACCTTTAGCATTTTCGAGAAAAACAGGTTGTCAGAATATTTATTGTAATTTATTACATCATTTAAAGTAAAACACCGTGTTTACAACTATCAACCGAACTCGTGTATGTATCAAAGTAATTATATATTTGATTGTTGCCCTGCGTATTTGACACAGATGCAAGGTTTTAGATTTTCTTGATATTTGGTATGACTGTAAACCAGATTTATGAGCAAAACAACCTTTAAACATGAGGGCAACAGTGATTCCCATCCATGGCAAAGCTGCAGCGTGGAGCAAGTGGAGGAAACGAGACGTTTCTTGAGAATTTTCCCCATTTTCCCATCGTGATGAACTGTGCAACAACACAACTACAAAAATTTACAGTTCAATATGGAAGCATAATGCACAAAAGTGTCACCAAACGTTTTAACTTACCGCCAGCCTTAGTGGGCATTGTTCCTCTTGTGGTACTACTATTCCTAGTGCCCTTGTACAATTTGTACTTCATATTGTTTGTCAAGCACTTCACAGGGCATTTTATAGGACTTCCCACTTACACAGATCATGTCTAGGTCTAATATTCTCCTCCGCTTCTATGGCAGTGACCATCATAGTGGAAAGTTAGCTCGGAGGAGCAATGTAACCGAGTTGTCAATAATGTGTCTTGTTCCTCAATTTTTCTTGTCTAGTTTGGCTTGTTTTTTTTACCAAAGTGGGGCTTTAGGAATTCTTCTATAGTGAATCACCTCTAGAGATGAGATCCATGTCAATCACATTGAACGTTGCATCAGTTGCGTGGGTTATTTTATGAGCTCCCTATTGGTCTCCCTCACCAATTACACCACTCATAACAAGAAAAATATTGGGTAGTCAGTAGTGCAATCTCAAGGATGGCTCTTGTATAATGACCTTAATAAGGAAAATCTAAATCTGTTTTACTGGTTGTTATGTGGTTTCAGTGTTGTTAACTTCTTTGGCTATGCCGCTCCTACTACTACTACAACAACAACAACAACAATATAGCCACTTTTCCACATGTTAAATGTGATCAAAATAGCAACATTGTGCTTCAACAAGAAGAGCAAGGTCGTGATAATGTCATCAAAGATGGCATTTCTATCAAATCAAATTGACAGTTGATCCCCCCTCATTTGCAATTGTTGTGATAGACAAATCAACAAATCAGAGGAAAACCTGTTTGAGATCTTGTACACTTTTGACAGTGACGAGAATACACACTCAATCATCATTACGAAGCATTGATCAGTTGACCTTTTCTATTACTAGGTCAGTACTTGGCAGCATTGTTGCTCTTGTTCTTTTGCTTTAAATTGATGAATCTTATGTTAGACTAATTTTATTCCATAAGATAATATTTATTTTGGTATTTATTTGAGCCCAATTTCTAGGTCACTTTGCTTATTTTTAATAACAAATTCTTGTTAACCTTTCCTAACCCATTTGAAATGGGTGTGCCACAAGTAGTTGTGATTTTCTTATCTATGACCTAATGATATGAGTGCCTTAAATTTAGCTATAAATTAAAAAATCATCAGTTGGATTAATTTTACCACTTGGGTAGGTATTTTATCGATCCCAGTTTCAGAACAATTTGGTGTGATGCTCGCAAAGATACTCCTCTCACCTTGTGAATGCCCTATGGAATGATAGGGCTAGAATGAAGTATATTAGTGAAACTCTTTTCTTTTGACCCCCCTACTATTTCGTTGGCTGAGTGAATACAATAGAAATGATGGAATCAATTTTTGAGTATCTCACAAATTATTTTGGGGGCTATTATGTAGGTGTCTTATCATCTTGGAACTAGTGTTTTTCCCTTAAGTGGTTTGAATTTAGTTTGACTCCACGACCCAACCTTTGTTGGGACTTTTGATCTATTAAGAGAGGGTGGTCACAAGGTAAAATTTTTTGTTGTTTAACGTGTTGTGTTGGCACAATGTATGATCACAATTATGTTATAAAATACATTTTGTGCACATAATCAAACATGACTCTTTACAAAGACTAATTAGTAGTTATGATGGTGGAGTATTTAATGCTTGAATGTGATCATTATGATGTTTTATTCTTTCTCAATCCCTCTATTCTCGAATGGAAATAATTCTTGCATGAAAGAAAAAAACACCCCCTCTCTCTCTCAAAATTAAATGATATATATAATTGATTACTTGGTGAAATGAGGTCCATGTGAGCTTGTATGTTGATCCATGATATTACAGGTTATATGTTGCTAAGGGAAAAGATTTCAAATAAAATTAATCCCATTAAGAACACTATATATAATCGAACTTATAACTTATATTTTACCCTATATGAAAGGAAGGATGGAATTGTTGATAATATGAAATTGTTTAATTGTACAATTTGTTACCAAAATATTGTGTAACATTATTAAATAAAATGTAATATTATTAATAATGAGTTTATAGAACTCATATTAATAATATAGGTGTAATAGTTTAATTATTTGAGTGAGTTGTGAGAACAATTCACGTAGCTATTTTGTAGTGTGAGTGATCCTAGGGATGTTTGAGAGATTCGTGGAGAGAGATATGAGGGATTGAAGATGAGTATTGACTCCACCATTTTCGGAGATCAAACACTATATATGTAACCTCTATTGATATCAATGATATCCCAAATGAATTTAATTTCCATTTTTTAGTAGGAGCTCAATTACTTCATTTTAGCATGCAATTGGAACTTGCTGGAAAACACAGTAACCGACATCGGTTAAGGGCAGACCGGCATCGGTCAGGGAAGACTGACATCGGTCAAGGGCAAGTAGGAACCGGTGACGGTTAGGCAGAACCGGCGTCGGTTACCTGTGTGACGAAGTTTTAATTAACTCTCAGGAATTATATCTATTTTTAGCATTAAAATAGATTTATTAATTGTAATTGCATGGCTAAGTGCCCTAAGTCTATAAACGACTATATAAGCATAAAATTAGGGTTTAGAAGTAAGTGTGTGGATCATAATTACAAGATAATTATGTGAGAGAGAATTCTTGGTGAAAAAAGAAAAAATCTTGAAGGAAGAAAGTACTGAACATCTGAGAGGTGTGGAAGATTGTAAATCTTCATTGTATATCTTGTCAAAGCTTTGGATAATAGATTGGCTTGTTTCTTGGTGGACGTAGCCCACACTGGGTGAACCACGTTAAATCTGGTGTTGATTTATGTCTCTTGTTTTGTATATTTCTTCTGGTAGAATATCTGCTTTTATTTGCATGTATGCTTAGATCTGATATATTGTCTGTACAACCGGTGTGCTAACCCCAACAACTGGTATCAGAGCTTTGTTTGAGGGTTTTGTGTGTTGACAGATTTACTCACAGAGGGTTTTCTGATTGAGTGGGAGCTACAACAATGGCAGAAGATAATAAATACAAGGTAGAGAAATTTGACGGCCGAAATTATCAATTATGGAAGATGCAGATTGAGGATTATCTGTATCAAAGAGATTTGTACTTACCGTTGGATGAGAAGTCTAGACCTACGAAGATGACTGATGAAGAATGGAAGATTCTTGACAGAAAGGCTTTGGGATCTATAAGATTGAGCCTGGCAGCATCTGTGGCTTCCAATATTACAGAAGCAGCTTCTACGGTAGACTTAATGAAATCTCTTGCTAATTTATATGAAAAACCTAGTGCTTCAAATAAAGTTTATTTGATGAAGAAACTATTTAGTTCTAAGATGCATGAAGGTGAATCTGCCTCTAGTCATTTGAATGATTTCTGATCTATTGTAAATCAGTTAAAATTGGTTGCTATACCATTTGATGATGAAGTAAAAACACTTTTATTCTTATGTTCTTTTCCTGATAGTTGGGACAACTTGGTAATGGTTGTTAGTAATACAACATCTGCTAATAATATTTTGAAGTTTGATGATGTGGTTAGTATAATCTTGAATGAAGAAATTCACAGGAAGAGTACATAGGAAACATCATCTGGAAATGCTTTGAATGTAGAAAGCAGGGGCAGGCAGAAGGAGAGATCCAAGAGTAAGAGTAATGGGAAATCAAAGTCAAGGGATAAGCAGATCTAAATCCAGAAGTAAGGGAATTACTTGTTGGAAATGTGGAAAGAAAGGACATGCAAAGAAATATTGTTGGTCAAAGGATAAAGAGAATCAACAACCAGACAAAGGTAAAGAGGTGAATCTTGCTTCATCAGAGGTAATGCAAGATGCTCTTATTCTTTCTTTGGACAATAGAATTGAATCATGGGTTTTAGATTCAGGAGCTTCTTTCCATGCAACCCCTAATAAGGGTTATTTCAGAAATTATGTCCAGGGAAATTTTGGGCATGTTTATTTGGGTGATGATGAACCTTGCAGTATTACTGGTAAAGGGGAAGTTCATCTAAAATTACAGAATGGAAATACATGGGTATTGAAAGATGTGAGGCATGTGCCAAGCCTCAGGAGGAATCTTATTTCTGCAGGGCAACTAGGTGAATCTGGTTGCATGGTTACTTTTACAGGAGACTCTTGGAAAGTCACCAAGGGTGCTTTTGTTGTGGCAAGAGGTAAGAAGGTAGGAACATTATATTTATCTACCTGTATTACTGATTCCTTTTCTGCATTATCTACTTCAGATTCAGATGCATGCATGTGGCATAATCGGTTGGGTCATATGAGTCAAAAAGGAATGCAGATCTTAAAGGCTAAGGGTAAGTTATCAGATTTGAAAGATTTAGATCTTGATTTCTGTGAGCATTGTATCTTTGGAAAGCAAAAGAGAGTGAGATTTCTCAAAGTTGGGGCAACTAAGAAGGAGCAGAAATTGGAGCTTGTACACTCAGATGTGTGGGGACCAGCTCAGGTAGCTTCTCATGGAGGATCCCAGTATTATGTTACTTTCATTGATGATGCTACAAGAAAGGTATGGGTTTATTGTATTAAACGTAAATCTGATGTTTTTGAGACTTTTAAAAGATGGAAAGCCCTTGTTGAGAATGAATCAAATTCTAAGTTAAAGTGCCTTAGATCTGACAATGGTGGTGAATACTGTAACAAGGCTTTCAATGATTATTGTTCAGTGAATGGGATACGTAGAGAAAGAACGGTTCCAAGAACACCACAAGAGAATGGTGTTGCAGAAAGAATGAACAGGACAATCATGGAACATGCTAGAAGTATGAGGATACATTCTAGATTGCCCTTGCAGTTTTGGGTAGAAGCAGTTGATACAACAGTTTATTTGATTAACCATGGCCCTTCAAGTTCACTAGATGGAGGAATACCAGAGGAAGCTTGGACCAGAAAAGAGGTAGATCTTTCTTTTCTTAAATTTTTTGGTTCAGAAGCTTTTGTGCATGTTGATAAGGAAAATAGAAAAAAGTTGGATGCAAAATCCAAGAGGTGCACTTTCATTGGTTATGGATCTGGTGATTTCAGTTTCCATTTTTGGGATTTAGAGAATTCTAAAATTATTAGGAGTCATGATGTTGAATGGAATGAAAAGAGAATGTACAGGGATCAAATTTTGGTACCCAAGGATGAGAAAATTGAGAAGTTTATTGATGAAAATGAACTCTCAGGTTTTAAAGAAACACCTACAGAAATACACAGTAACCGTGGTCAGTTAGTCCCTGACCGGCATCGGTCAGATGAACCACCGATGGTTACAGAGGATCAGAACCAACATCGGTTAGCAGAACCGACATCGGTTAGAGGTGACCGGCATCGGTCACTGTCAGAAGTTGGATACTAATGTTCAGGAGGCCCAGATTGAGCCTCTGGTACCCCAAACTCCTGTGAGAAGGTCACAAAGGGTAAGTAAACTTCCAGAAATATTTACACCTTCTCTATTTTATTTATTATTGACTGATAGTGGTGAACCAGAGAGCTTTGAAGAAGCAATGTAGGATAAGACTCACATTCAGTGGGAGCATGGCATGGATGAGGAGATGGACTCCTTGGAATAGAACCAAACTTGGGATTTGGTTAAGTTTCCAGCAGGTAAGAGGACATTGCAGAACAAGTGGGTTTACAGGATTAAGGAAGAAGAGGGTGGACAGAAAAGGTACAAGGCAAGGCTTGTAGTAAAGGGATTTACACAGAAAGTAGGTATTGACTTTGGTGAAATATTTTCTCCTGTTGTTAAGATGACTTCTATTCATACTGTATTGAGTTTAGTTGCAGTAGAAGATTTGCATTTAGAGAAACTAGATGTGAAGACGGCTTTCCTTCATGGTGATTTGGATGAAGAAATTTATATGCAGCAGCCACTTGGGTATGAAGTCAAGGGTAAGGAGAAACTAGTGTGCAGGTTGAAAAAGAGCCTATATGGGCTCAAGCAAGCTCCAAGGAAATGGTACATGAGGTTTGATAGTTTTATGCATGAGCATGGTTACTTGAGATGTGAATCTGACCATTGTGTTTATTTCAAGAAGCTTGAAAATGGGAGCTATATTATTTTGTTACTGTATGTGGATGATATGCTTATTGCAGGATCTAGTATGCAGGACATTGGTGAGCTTAAGAGAAAGCTAGCTCACACATTTTCTATGAAGGATTTAGGAGCTGCAAAAAGAATCCTTGGCATGCAAATACATAGAGACAGGAAAAACAAGAAATTGTATTTGTCTCAGGAGGATTATATCTACAAGGTGTTAGAAAGGTTCAACATGCAGAATGCAAAACCTGTTAGCACACCTATGGCTGGACACTTCAAATTGAGCAAAGATCAGTGTCCTTCATCACATGAGGAGGTCAAATACATGACACGAGTGCCATATGCTTCAGCAGTTGGAAGTCTCATGTACGCTATGGTTTGTACCAGACCAGACATTGCACAGGTAGTGGGAGTTGTGAGTAGATATATGGCTAATCCAGGTAAAGAGCATTGGAAAGTAGTCCAATGGATACTCAGGTATTTGAAAGGGACATCTAGCATGCAGTTATGCTATGGAGGTTCAGATATTTCATTACATGGCTATGTTGATTCAGATATGGCTGGAGATCTGGATGGTAGGAGGAGCACTACTGGATATATTTTCATAGTAGGTGGAACGACAGTTAGCTAGATTTCAAGATTGCAGAAGGTTGTGGCTTTGTCTACTACAGAGGTAGAGTATGTTGCAGCTACAGAGGCTAGCAAGGAGATGATATGGATGAGTAGGTTCATGGAAGAGTTGGGAAAGGAGCAAAGTGATTGTAAACTGTTTAGTGACAGTCAGAGTGCAATTCATTTGGCAAAGAACTCAACATTTCATTCGAGAATGAAACACATTCAGTTGAGGTATCACTTCATACGACAGGTATTGGAGGATGGACAGTTGAATCTGGAAAAGATTCATACGAGCAAGAACCCTGCGGATATGCTAACAAAGCCATTAGCAAAGGAGAAGTTGGAGCTACACTCCACTTCTGTTGGTCTTCGAGTTTGAGACTTGAAGAGGAAGAAACAAAGCCAAGGAAGGATCCAAGAATGACGTTGTACAGGTATGGTGCAGTAATTAAACTCCAAGTGGGAGATTGTTGAGTTGTGGAGCTCAATTACTTCATTTTAGCATGCAATTGGAACTTGCTGGAAAACACAGTAACCGACATCGGTTAAGGGCAGACTGGCATCGGTCAGGGAAGACCGACATCGGTCAAGGGCAAGTAGGAACCGGTGACGGTTAGGTAGAACCGGCGTCGGTTACCTGTGCGACGAAGTTTTAATTAACTCTCGGGAATTATATCTATTTTTAGCATTAAAATATATTTATTAATTGTAATTGCATGGCTAAGTGCCCTAAGTCTATAAAACGACTATAAAAGCATAAAGCTAGGGTTTAGAAGTTGAGAATAATCATAGTTACAAGATAATTATGTGAGAGAGAATTCTTGGTGAAGAAAGAAAAAATCTTGAAGGAAGAAAGTACTGAACATCTGAGAGGTGTGGAAGATTGTAAATCTTCATTGTATATCTTGTCAAAGCTTTGGATAATAGATTGGCTTGTTTCTTGGTGGACGTAGCCCACACTGGGTGAACCACGTTAAATCTGGTGTTGATTTATGTCTCTTGTTTTGTATATTTCTTCTGGTAGAATATCTACTTTTATTTGCATGTATGCTTAGATCTGATATATTGTCTGTACAACTGGTGTGTCAAATTGAAAAATTTGAAGGAAAATATTTCCATACATGGCAGGTGAGAACTCAATTGTTTATGATTAACAAATATCTATGGGAGATTGTGGAAGTAAAATTCAATAAACCACATGACAGGATGAAGCAACAAAATGGGAAAGAAAGGATCAAAAAGTAATGGCGATTATTGGCCTAGGTTTATTGGTGCCTACCTGCATCACATAGATCTAACAAAATACATCACATTTTTTTTGGAATGACATTGAGCAAACATTTGGGTCATAAGCAGAGAGCACAACAGTGGCACTCAAGTAAAAGTTGTTTTGGACTCTAAATGAAGGAAAAGAGAAAGTATGGTGGAGGCATATTAGTGAGTTTCGTTCATTGTCACCAAATTACGCTGGCCACAAAAGTTGGTGTAGTGTTGATGTATGATGTGTTGTATTTTATTTAGATTTGTAGTATGATCTTCAGAGTGTCCTATTCTGAATATGGTATTTCACATTGAGGGGTGGAAACTAGAATCATGGTTTCAATGATTTTATTTCTATTCAGTTTGTATATAGTAAGCAGTAAGAACCAAGATATTCCCTGAAGAAAGTGCAAGTGGATAGAAAAAAGCATATGCTAAAGGAAGATACAAACATGATTTTTAAACAAGGTTCAAGTTGTCCAAGATCCAAAACCATCCTATTGTTTCACTAGGTTGTAATGGTTGTTGGACATGAACCATCATTTATTGTAGGTTGAAAGGATGTCCTATAATGGAAAATTGTTGAATTGTTAGCTTTCATTTACAAAAACATCCAGATGATGAGACGCATGGTGACAAGCTGCAGAATGAAAGTGTGATTCATTTTTTGATAGTGAGTAAATGATCACAGAGTGATGTAGAATTGGAAATTGATAATTTCAACAATATTGGAGTGAATAGTTACCAAAATATTGTGTAACATGATTAAATCAACAATCTAAGTCACCATTGATAATGCCGTTTAGTAGAACTCATGGTTAATAATATGGTGTGTAATACTTTCTTATTTAGAGTGAGTTTTATTTTGAACAATTGTGTACAATTTGTATTGAATGATCCTAGGGATGTTTGAGAGATATTAGGAGATAAGTTTGAAAATTCACATGGAGAGAGGATATGATGATTGAATGTGATGTTTACTCCTACCTATTGTATTCAGTGAGTATAATTCCTATGTATTAACCTCTATGTAATAACATAGTTGATATGAAAGCCAATGAAAATGAACATTCATGATATTTATTTTTGATGTTTTGATATAACCATCATCTGTTGTGGTTGCTGGTAAGTCATTCAAAAATTTATCCAATTGAGGTTTAGGGTTGATTAGTATCTAATTTGGTAGAACTATTGTCTACTAATTAAGAAAATATTGAATTTTGGCTATCGTGGAATGCCATAGAATCATGACTGCAATGCGGCAAACTAAATAGAATAAATGGTATTAAGTACCAAATAGACACTAAGGGGGGAATGTTAGGAAATATGAAACCCTAGTTGTAAAGAAGGGATAAGACGACTTAGTTGATTTACAACCAAATCTGAACTATGTTGTGTGTAAGTAATATTGTTGTTTAATGAACAGAGAGGGAGAAGTGTCGCATAGAGATCCTCAAAATAAATTTGTATGAAGGTCTGCATGATTGGGGCAAATGGAATAGGTCAGGGGTGCATGCGGGTGCCAACTAGACCTACTATGGGCACCTGTGACTGCTCAGAAATATCCTCAGGAAATCTCCTTTTGCATGGTCATGAGAAGGTGTTCATTGTCCTTCGATTATTGTCACTAGTGTCGCACATTGATCTTCAATGTCGTTGATAAACTACAGTAATAAATCCCTTACAAAATCCTTAAGAGTACATCAAATCCTAAAAAGAAAAGAATACAAATGAGGGCTCAGACTATCCTCAATAGTCAAATGAGTGAAATTACGACTGAGTGATGCACTACATTTAATACCCAATGTAGTTCTAGGTGGGTGTGTGTGTGTGGAATTGTGTCCCTAGGTGGCTCATGTGTGTGTCGCACTTGATAGTGAACAATAGATAGCTGTAGAAGATGCAAGTAGATGTGTGCATGGAATAGAATGAAATTCCCCTCCTGTGAAGTGTATGCAATAATAATGATAGCCCCTTGCCCTTTAATGGATGTAAATGCTCTTGAATAACCTTTGGATGCAATCTTAGGTGGTAATAGTTAATGCTTAGTGCTTGGTCCCTTATTATGATCACATGAACTTTATATTTATATGATTCCCTTGCTTGAATTTTGTAACCTAACCCCGAAAAGGCTTACTACCAAAAATTTAAGATGCTCAAATGGCTAGAAAGGACCCAAAAGATGTGAACAAAGTATAAAGAGGTCAGGGGTGCCTAGATTGGGGGCACCTAGCGCTGACATCATAGCTGGGTGTTGGTGTCTAAGATGAGAAATGATGAGGTGTGAAAAACATAATTGAGCTAGAAAGAGTGTAAGACCAAAAGTGGAAACATAAAAAAAGTAAAAATGGCCAAGGACATGGGTTAGTTAGTACTTTTATTACTTACGAATCATATGAATAGTAGTATGAAATAAGGACTAGATATATACCTAGAGAGTGTGATTTTTTGTCTACATCTACCAAAAAGGGAACTAGGTGTTTGAAAACCAAAGTAACCAAAAGAGACATAGGGGTTACGTAACACGTCAATATTATAAAATAAATTTGTGTATCACTTAGCTCAACAACCTTCAAAATAGAGTGAGTGGAATGGTTCCCATGGGTGTTACTTGACCCGAAGTAGAATTATTCACCCATAGAATCACACCATTGTAGATGGATCTAGATTTCATATAATGTGTAAAATAATGCAAAGTCAAAAGAGAATGAAGTAAACTCATGCCCTCATCATGTATTATATGAGCTTTTAGGTTCCAAATGATGAAAAATTATAAGGGAATGAACTACACTTGTGCCCCCCCAATATGTATTATATTAGTACTTAAATATGAATATTTGAAAACATATTTTAAAATGATGCCCATGCTCGCGCCCCTACTGTGCAAATGTGATAATACAAATGCATGCCAAATATAAAAATGTGTACTTAATATTAAATTAAAATTTTCATTATGTACTTCACATTTTGTATTGTAATTTACAATGTATTATGTATTGAAACTATTCCATATGCCCCTAAACATGTACCAGAGGCTAGTGAACAGGCTATGTTTTAAAAATGAATTTATTGGATATTGAGAGTTGCCTAGGATGGTACCATCCCTTAGGATAACAACTTTTGATGGTTCTATCCACTTTTGGATGGTTTTGTCTAGATCTACAATATATGAGTGATTTTTATTTGTTCTTATACCTATGGACCCCTATAAACTATTCCATTCTATTCTATAATATATCTATGTGCCTAGATTATATTGATATTCTTGTGGTAACGGCATTGAATTCCATTTATTTGGAGGTGATTGAGTGAGTGAGATAATATATATAGCTCAAACTAATTGAATTTGTTCCCATGTCAAATATATCTTGGATCACACATAAAAGATAATTACATGTGGCCACCATATAGAACTTGGCCCTGTAAGAGGGTGCATGATATTAAATAATGACACAAAGAGATAACACACACATACAAACATGAAAGTATATAAAACATAGAAGCACATAAGCATACAAATACATTAATTAATGTCAAACTTATTGTCATGGCAGAAGGATAAGGATCACATAAAAGGGAAAAATAGTTTCGTACACATAAACAAGGTTTGAATGGTCATACATGAAAAGGAAATTAAGGCCAAAATAAACGACACAATAGTTTTATGCACACACATATAGAATTCCAAGGGATGTACACATTGGACAAAAAGATAATCAATACAAAGTGTAATGATAAAGAGAGATAATAGTATCAATAAGATCATATAACAAGAGATACTAGTTTGAAGTACAATCCATGTGTTAGTCCCAATTAGATCCAAATAAGTAGCATATATCAAACATATAATATATAAGCATAATCATGATGTGAAAGAGCATTGTGTTATAAATAAAATAATAACACTTGATAGTGTAGATGATGCCCCCATAATTAGCAAAACCACTTGGTGAAGGGTGAGTCTAACACTTACAGTCATGTAGAATTTTGTTAATCCTATATCATGCTCAAATACCTCATAAAAAACATGTACATAAAATATAGAATACTCTTTCCATCAAACTGTGTGATAAATAACATATGTAAAATAAAGAACGAGTAAATAAAGTCATACTTGAGTCTTGATTGTGTATTTTTTGGAATATTTGAATGATTTTGTTTTTTCGAAATATATATATATATATATATATATATATATATATATACATATATATTGAAAATGTTTGACTCCTGATAAGAGGAGTAAGGATAAGAGGTTGACAAATTGGAGTCCTCTTTCAGTAGGTTGGATCAAACTAAATTTTGATGGGGCCTCTAAAGGCAACCTTGGAGCCACTAGTTGCGGGTGTGTGTTTCGTAATGTTGATTGTCAACATGTCCTTGCTATGGCTTTTGATTGTGGTGTAGCTTCCAATAATTTCACAGAAGGCATGGCCTTGTGGCGGGGTCTGGCTAAAGCTAAGCACAGGAAATGGTCTAGAATTTGGGTTGAAGGTGACTCTCTAGCTATCATTATGATAGTGCAAGGAAACTCTTCTCATGCATGGCAATTACAATCCATTTGTGATAACATCCAGGTAATTTTACCTGATTTTGAGGAGGTGATTTTTTCTCATATTTGTCAAGAAGGCAATAAGGTGGCAGATGGTTTAGCTAATATTGGTGTCATGCTTTGGAATAAGGGTCAGGTGATGGCTCAATCATGGGAGACACTTTTCCCCAAATACATTCAAACCCTTTTAGTTAATGATGCGTGTTTGGCTTGTGCATAGGGGACTTCTAATCTCTAAAGTCGTACCTCTTGTTTTCCCCCTCCCGACAATGATGGTTTTTTAAAGGAAGGATTTGGTTTTGGATTTGAAGTATGGCATGTACCTAGCATTCATTGGATTTGGGGAAGGTGTTTGGATTTTAAGTCACATTTTGGTTGCCTTTGGGTTATCTTTTTGGCTCCTTTTTCCATAATTTAGTTGGTTCACCTTCAGGGTGGGTCTGGTAAGTTGAAGTTTGTTAGTATGTTTATCCTTCTTCTCTCATGGCATCCAGTGGAGACTCTACAGGGGGCTCTGGGAGGAAGCGGTGTCATGATCAAACTGGGCCTGATTTGGGTGATTCCTTTTTGGAGTGGCTTAATGGGAGAATTAAAAAAGTGGCCATGAAGGGGTGGCTGGAGAAGGTTTGGTTAGTGGCTGAGAGCATTGAAGATGATGAAGAAGAATTGGTTGTCTGTGATAAATTGAGGAGGTTAATGTTGGACCCTAGTCAATCTATGGGTCGAAGGAATGTGTTTGATGTGGCGCAAGGGTTGAGCGCGACCAACATTATCTCTAATTCAGTAGGCCAATTTCTCCTCCACAAGGAGATGAAGGACCTAGAAGCGAGGGTGGTCAGTTTACAATTTCATATTCATGCCCTGACTCATGGAGTGAAAGCTCTCTCTCGTGGCTTGGTGGCGGTGGTGGAAAACCAAGGACTCTGCCTCCCGGAGAAGGCCAAAGTTGATTTTCTGGATTGTTGTGCTAGCTCTTCTTCGTCTCCTTCGTCTTCAAGCGACTCAGAGGTGGAGATTCTGGTGGAAAATCCTTTGGGCTCTGCCATGGAAGATTGAATTTGGGGTTCTATGATTTGAGATTGTTTAGTATGGAGTGGTTATCACTCTTTTTGTTTATAGTCTAGGAATGTACAATTCAGTGATATATATACTGTTGTATAGGAATTGGTTTTTTATTTTTTGTAGCATGATAAAGTTCATTTTACTCTCTTTGTTAAGTCCAATGATTTGTAGATTAATCATGGATTGTAATAGGAACTTTTTTTGAGGCTAGGGCCTTCTCCCTAGGTAAGGAGCATGATAAAATATTGTATCATATTGTTCATGAGAAATTGATAATTTCATTGTGTATTTTTAGCATATGAGTGTCCTAGTATAGGTGAATTTGTAGAATGGACCCCCAAAGGAGGAAAATTCCTTGATGAAGTACCAAGTATAGAAGAGGATTGTGTCGCTTTGAGATTAGGTTACCACAATAGGCAAAAGAGTTGAGATATTTATCTTGAGGCTTTCTTGTAGCAACCTCATTAGGTGGAGGGAGGTATACAAGGTTACACTCAATCAAATTTTGTAAGATCATATACCATGGGGGTAGAAAAACATGTGAATTTAATTTGATAAAGATCCTATAATTGAAGCTTTATAGATTAAGATTGGAAAAAATGAACATAAAGGCATGCATTAGCTAATGTTATTCCCATACTTCAAGATGAGTAGAATTATGGAACTGTTTAACCAGATGGTATCTCAAACCAACTTGAGGGAAAGGAACCTTATAACTTGTGTAAATATTAAATATTTTCATTGCACATGGTGAATGAATATAGTTGAAGAGAAGAATGAATCCTAGAAGTAGGAGTATGCGCAAAAATGTGATAAATAGAAAACATGAATGATAATTAAGGATGGAGATAGAAGGCTTGATTTGGAATATGGTAACCTAAGCCAAGTAGGTTATGGTTTCGATAAATAAATGGGTTCACGAAATGATTTAACCTGGAAAAATAAATAAGACGAGGAGAGGAAGGGGGAAAGAAGAGGTTACCTTTTTTGAATTCAGGTTAAAATTAGAATATGATGGATATTCATATTATTAATTAATCATTAACAAACATATCTAAACACACATATAGATATTTTAAGGATAGATCAATTAAAACTTATGCTAAATAGAGTAAAAATTGAGAAGATGATTGCACTTAGCTCTTTGACTAGTTTGGAGGATAATCTAGGTGTGACAAAAAGATGATCTGGTTAGAAATATCCTTTAGATGTTTTTCTCTTATTCTTGTTTTGCACTATACACAGGGATGAAACCAATGTATTTGGGCTCAAGTTTTTGGTGCTCTCTTCATGTTAGAAATTTTGGTCTGGGCAGTAGATGGTGCTTTATAACTATCATAACCTCTATAAGTGATTTGTATATGTTTCATTATGAAGTATTAATTCTAAAAATATGTGAAAACTGAGTTGTAATCAATCAATTTGACCAAAAACCTTAACCTAGGGTAAAACCCTTGTAAAAAATTTGATGGATAGGTTGAAGTGTAATTTATACACCTCATGCATTGGCACTACTTTGAAGACGCCTCAAACTACACATAGTTTTCCACCTAGAGATGTGGGATGCAACTATATTTGATCATTTGAACACGTCATAATGATTTTTAATGATTTGTCTTAATTTTTTTTGACTTGGATTTGAGGGATATTTATTTGGAAATCTAAATATTGAACCTAGTTTGGATTGTTTCAGACCTGTGTGGGGACTACGCCTAGTTTTTGCTATTTCTTTAGGGACATTTAGGATAGCTTTTCATGATTTTTGAGTGATTTTTACTTGAGTTTACTAGATGAATTTAAGGTATTTCCAAGTGAGTAAATAATTGCATTTAAATTGCTTATATATGGTTCCATGGCTATAATTTTTCATTTAAAACAAAACCATTGTAGAAATACTAACCCCATAAAAGATATCAAAATTGATAAAATGACTGTTAGGTGGCCCTAGACAGGACATTTTTTCCTAGGACTAAATCATTAGATGGTTTAGTGTTATTGAACGGTTTGATCCAAGAGGAAGATAGTGTTATAAATATTTGTTCATGAAAATCATGATAGGTGGATTGTTTGTGACTTATTTGATCATTTATGTAGGTGACTGAGAAATGTAATGAGGATATAAAGTCTTGTAAGAGGACTAAGGGTGGACTAGAATAGAACAATTAAGATCAGAATAGGCTTGCAAGTCATGATTTAAGGGATTAAGCCAATTCTGAAGCTATCAAGTGATGAATTACCAAATTTACGTGTGTACAATAGGGGTGGCTTGTTAATATCAAGATCAATTAGGAAAAGCAATGAGGAGGCTCCCACACAAAAACATGAATCAAACCCATGTTTTCCCTACTACATAGATAATTTGAAAGCAATATATGGAAACCTGAAGTAACCACTCTGGGAGTTACCCAATTACCTTAGTCTCTTAATCATAGTCACCACATGAAATATCATTGAAAATTACCAATGTTGTGCAACATTTGGTAAGGATGATTACATAAGGGGCTAATATCTTTGCATGAATATGTTTGGATATTGTTTTGACCATCACTTTATCTATTCATTTTTTGTCCTCAACTTGAAATTATGGTCCCCAAATCTCATAACCATATACAAGGGTAGGTGTGACCAATGAGTGAAAGAGATGGATCTTCATCTACATGTCCTAAAACTATATCCAAAAACAATGCTTTTCAAGGGTGGCGAGAGATAAAAACACCTTATTAAGTCTAGGGTCAATACATAGAGTCAAGCTAAAGCGTGGTCCAAAGAAGAGGACCCCTAAATATACATATGAAGAAACTATATCTACACTCTCCCCTCTGTAAGCAAGAATCAACTCACTTTCTTTATTGGTAGATATATGAAAGTCATGACTTTTGTTTAATGCAAATTAACTAGAAGCCCATGTGTATTAAAAAAAGGCTAGAATATCAAGTTGTTTCTTGATATCTCTCACAAAGTGAGACATTCAAATCATGTAAAATAAGAGAATTACAATAGAGAATTTGAAGAGTAAGAAAACGTTTTTTGCACCCATTTTAATTGAAAATATTTTCTCAAGCTCATCAATATAAAGACAAAAAAGCATAGGACAATTTGGGCATCATTATTTAACACCTTTGATATATTGGACATCCTCTATATTGTCATCCCTCACTCATAAATTACTGAAAATAGCCATACAAAGTATCATCTCCAGTGAAACTGAAAAAGGTGGAAGACCTAAATCATTATGCCTTTTAACTAAAAAGAGCTGAGGAACTATATCAAATGCCTTGTAGAAGTCTACAAAGCAACAATATACTCCATGCTTCTTTGCCTTAGCTTCGCCAATGGTATAGGTCAAACTGAAGATATGATCATCACTATTAAGATGGCCCCTTGTGAAACTTGATTTCCCTTTGCCTCTTGGTATTTTCCCATTCAAAGATATGGGGGCCAAAATTTGTGGTAAAGACCTTAGACAAGGTGTGTCCAATCATGATAACAACATAATTACTCTAGTATCATCCATGTCTCGACTATTGTAGATAAAAGCATGTTAAAACTTGTATGTATATACCTTACATATATTAATTTGAAATATGTTGAGAGATATTAGTTTTGAGGTGCTTATTTTGATTTTTTATATAGCACATTTGTTAATAATTTGATTTTTAATTAAACATTTATTGATTCATATTTTTAAAAAATAATTGGGAAAAATGGAATTTGAACTTCATCGTATGTCCAAGATATCATGTATTTTTAATTTCTTTCTTTGAATAGAAAGAAAAATTCTTGTATGACTATCAAATGAACATTAAATCTAAGGTTGAAACTACCCTCTAAAGATTAAATAAATGTTAAATTTAAGGTCAACAATTATTATTGACATTTACACTATTATACTCCATCACCAATTATGTTTATCAATATAACTATTGCATATATCTTAAAATATATAAATTTGAAAAACATTGATATGTATAAATTTTGAGGCATTCATTTAGATTCATCACATAGTTATGTTTATTGAAGCATTCCATATTGATTAACAACTCCATCACCTTATCTACAAATTTCTAACTTATTGTTAATGAATGACTTCAATCTAGTTGCACTATTGTGTTAGACTCATAAAATATTTTTTGAAGAAAAAAATATTCAAACTTTATTATATACCTAAGATATCACAAATTTTTAATTTATTTTATTTTATTTTTAATATGATAATTAAATAAATATGAAATATAAAATCAAATATGGTTATTAACCCCACACATTATTATACCCATTCATTTCCCACTACAAACATTATAAATTACACGGAATAATATTATATGATGAAAAGTTCGTAATTATATATAAAAGACACTTTATTAATTATGACATAAATTGTTATCATATACATCTTTAATGTTAATGGATCTCAAATAAATAAAGGGAAACTCATCTCTCATTGTGTCTATCTCAAGTACATTATAATAATGCCCAACAATAATCATTATCATGATTATAATGCAGGGATTCCATTTCAGTGGAGGGTACCTACTAAAGCTAGTTTAAATGATAAAGATATATTAAACCTACATATATATTCTAAAAAAATGTTGGGGACATTAAATATGAGATATTTATTTTGGATTTGTTATATTTTACATTGATTAGCAATTAATGATTTATTTATGTTTATATAAAAAATTGATTTGAGTTTATTTATTTATTTTGATAAAATAGAGTTTAAATTATATTGAATTTACTTGCATTTTTTTTTGTTAAGAAAATTGGGTCCAAACTCCATCTTATATTTAAGATTATCATTATTTCTTAATATTTTTTTAATGAATTTTTTAATCATGTGATAAATATCACGGTTGGTTCACTTAGTCTCAACCATCGTTTTAGGTGGTCATGGTCCTCTATACTCCATCCAAAAAGTTATAAAGGGGCTCTCTCGTTTTTTATTAGAGTTTTAAAGCTTTAAGTCGTTAGACTAAACTTCGATTCCTCTAAGTTAACCAAAAAAATATCATATAAAAATCAAATAAACATTAAATTTAATAAAATATTAACGTCTCACATTATTACACTCATTCCTTTCACCACACTTAGTTATCATTATAAATTATATAATAATATCTTATAATGAAAAGTTCATAATGGTACCAAATATGTTATGGTCTAACAATGTGTATGATGGTAATAAAAGATGTTGCATAGCCATCCAATACAAATTTCAAGAGATACCAAGTAACAAGAGATGAGGTTGGGATTGTGCCTCAAACAAATGTGGTAGAATGAAAAGCCCTCAATCCTTGGCCAATGGCTATTCTCCCGACAAAATGCACCTCCTAACACCATACCACCATACCATAACATAACACCACCTAACACCATAGCATAAGCCATGACTAAGCTTCACTTATTTTGCACCTATGCATGTTGGTGCTTTTTTCCATGTTCCCATGCCACACATAGCTCCCATACTCGCTGGAAAGGAGGCCACTACCGGAAAATGAGTGATGGGACCCATAATGGAATCGCTGACTTGGAGGGTACGTCTATCGTTGTTTTGGCGTTTTGGAATTGTGTGCAATTTTGAATTATTGAATTAAGTGCCTTCTCCTTCCCTGCTCCATTGTCGCTTCTAGCCATACCTCTGAATCATTCTCCCACATCCCTCTAAATCATCCTTCACAGTTAATCAAACACTCCCTACTTAACAAAGCAATCATCGCACGCCAAAGAGACTTCACAGGTTCCTCCTGGTTTAATCACCATCTCTACATTTAGGGGGTAAAAACACAAGTTTTTGTTTACATTTTACCAGTTTAGTTTCTCTCGCGGGTGCTCATTTGAGCCAGAGGAACGATTGGTCGTAGAGGAGGATGCCACAATGGTCACCATTACTGTAAGTGCCATATCTATCACCATTAATGGTTGTTTGTGTAGTTGTTATAAGCGCTGCTACATATTTACACATCAATATCACTTTCTGTATTATATGTCAGTATCTTGTGTAATACATTAGGCTATTATATAGCCATCATAATAGAAAACAAGTACCCTATAAAATAGGAACCCATAAAAACAAATAAACCGTTAATAGATTTACGGGTACAACAATAATAATATGATCTAAGTATGTAATATTGTTTATAACAATATTACTAACCACCCAAAGTATAATGTAAACATTAATATTTAATTTCCTAACATTCCCCCCCTTAATGTTTACATGGTAACATTAGAACTTTCACACTTCCTTTGTAGCCTGCCGCCTCTGCGCGCTCATGATCTTGGCACACACTCGAACTGAAGGTAGAAGAAGGAACACATCAACTTCTTATCAACCATGCACTATCGGGAACACATCTGACCGACGAGGATGGGAACATGCTCAGGAATCATCTGCTTATCAACCAGTCACTCTAGGGAACACATCTGACCTAACAGTGTGGGAACTCAAGCAGGAACACATCTGAACAACCTTCAATGGTTTTCAAGAGGCTAACCACAAACCTAGGTATGAACAGGAACACATCTGACTATTCTAACCTCATCAAGCCTCATGATGCTACATTTCACTGTGTTATTTGTTCTTCACTATGTTTTACATTTGGGGAAATAGGAATAGCCACATACTCAGTGAACAGGAATGAACATTGGATCTTATTTTTCACACCACCTCAATGTGAAATTTCACTTATTCAACACACAAATGGAAATCAAAAAAAGAATCACACTAGACATCAAATAAGGCACACTCACAAAGCAAAAACACATGTGCCACCAAATCAGTGAATGCGGCCCCGTCGTTGGCGACTGACGAGAGGTCGTTGTTGACCTCCAGCCTCCGATGCCTCCATCCTCCAGTATCATGTGTGCTAACTCAGCAAGGATGTTGAAGCAACATTTGTCCACATTGATCTTATTCTTTTCTTCCCTCCCGCAATGTGAAACATTTATTTTGCGGACTTCGGGTAACACCGAAAATGTGTCCGTGAGGCAAACTTTTTTATTTTATTTTTAGGAATTTTTCAATGACTTTTTTGATAACTCAATTAAACATGACGACTCTAACTTGAATTTTGACTTTGACAATGACTATTTTAACCTAAAAAAAGACTCAAATTAATGACTAGTAATAAAATGAGATTACTTTTTAAATAAAAATGAATATTAAAAAATGAAAATCACCAATGGAATAATTTGACTTGTCAAACTTTTGACACTCATAATTCGACAATAACATACGTACACTACACTAAAACTCAAACCTTAATTTTTATGTTTTGATTATTGAATGGTACGACATTACACTAATAAAATATTGGACACAAACTATACAAATTCTATATTAATGGCAAAATTACTATAAAGCTAAAAACACCTTACAAACTAGATAAACCAATACTTATTAATACCAAAATTTCTAAGTATTAAAATTATAAATTTTGAGTCTTTAAAAACTATGGACAACCGTTTTATGTAAACTATGCTCACAATTTTGCAATAGGAACAAACAACCAATATAGCAGATGTGAAGATTGCTCGGAATGATTCCTTTGGTAGAATTAAATGAAATATGACTTCCTTGGTGTGATAGATACTTGGAGTTGGAATACAAATTTTTCAACGTGCCCATTTGACAAAGTTCATCCAATATATGGTTGTACATTCAATGAACAATAGTCACTCCAAATGTGAGATATTTCCAGGAGCTTTGACTGAACGCTAATTATATCTTCTTGGAACCGCAGACGCCGTGACTGACAAATTTTGAACATGGGTTGCCAAACAAATAAAAATCACTCATGAACGATGAGTGAAAGAAGACAGATTGTAGATGTTCTCCAACCGCAAATTTGAATTGTGCATAACAACAGGATAGCATCTAAGGCATGTATAAACTGTATCAAGGACTATAGCTGGTTTCAACCGATGAGACAAAGACTACATGTCAATGACACGCAAAGACAAGATCCACAAACAACAATGATCATGAATGCTGATATAGTGCATTCCTTTGGATCAATCTGTATGCCAACAATTTGCAATGATTGCAGTGGAGGAATATGAATGGCGTTTGTAATGAAATATCAAAATCTCTATGACGTCGCACTCTGGCACTATTAAACCTTGTGACTGATCAACGATCCAATCATGTTTAGGTAAAGGTTATGCGATCACCCATGACCAAGCTGTTAAACAACCAATCATTTAAAAATTTGCACCTCTGTGGATCTACACACATAGGTTTTTTCAAACTGAGTCTCCACAATTGATTTTTTTTTTTTGCCGGGGATTCCAAACTCCACACAAACATTCAGGTCTATATACAATTGGAATAAATAGATCTTATTCATATGCAGAATAGACAACTTGGAAAATGTAGAGTCTGAGATAAATAGCTGCATGATACAATGCACAGAGAAATAAATGGATTTTCTTGTAGGTTGAGAACCACATCCGCAATAAACCAAATGCGCTCTTAGAAAATACATGTAATACATATCCATGTGAAATGCTCGTGCGCAAAACAAAAGAATTTCAATATATGTACAAAGAATCAATAACGAGAAGCTACATCAGGTGGGGCAATGACAAATATTATGATTGCCCCTTGGACAAATCAATTCACCATAATGTACAGCTCTGATACCAAATATAAACTGCTACATATTTACACATCAATATCACTTTCTATATTATATGTCAGTATCTTGTGCAATACATTAGGCTATTATATAGCCATCATAATAGAAAACAAGTACCCTATAAAATAGGAACCCATACAAACAAATAACCCGTTAATAGATTTACGGGTACAACAATAATAATATGATCTAAGTATGTAATATTGTCTATAACAATATTACTAACCACCCAAAATATAATGTAAACATTAATATTTAATTTCCTAACAGTTTTATCATATGCCCATCATGATTAATGGTTTTTCTTTCCTATTTTGGGGTCGAATAGTCCATTTGAAAAGGGAACGAGCAAAGGAAGGTGTCTTCGAAGAGGAAGGTATTCCACGTAGGCATGAGATTGAAGTTGTCTCCATAGCATTCACAATAAGTTAATCTAAACTTACTGTCACTTCACAAGAACATGAATTTACCTTTGTCTCTGTGAAATGTTTCCTTAAAATTTTAAAATCTTAAGTTGGAAGCTCTACCATTGTTTCACATAAACAACGCATTCAAAATGTATGACAAAATCTTAGGTATTTTAATGGTATTTCGTTGTAAGCATTCAAAATTTTTGACTAAATCTTAGGTATTTTAATGGTATTTAGGTGTAAGCATTCAAACTGTTTGACTAAATCTTAGTTAAGCATTCAAATTCAGGTGTAAGCATTTGAACTCGAATATGGGCAGTTTTGTTCCAAACCCCAAGTTCTTTAAAGCATTCAAACTGTTTGGCACCTATCTAGTCTACGAACTATTTGACAAAATGCCTCAAAGAATCTATGTGAAATGTTTAACAAAATGTCTCTAATATTGCTCCATTCATTTATTGAACCATTATAATATTGGCAATAATGGAATAAGGCATCTAAATACCTCTCTTAACTATTGTAATGTATTATAGATATCTTACGAGTTGCTTCAATTATTATAAATCATAGTAAGTTCTTTTCAAAATGTTTATAATATTAACCTTGAAATATTGCAACAACAAGATATAAACTTTAAATATGACCATTGGTGGCACTGAAATTTAACCCTTGATTATTGGCTATCGAGGCTTTAATCCTACTTTACTTTATCCTTTTTTTTAAAAACTTTGCAAAGATAAAAATGCCCACATGAATAACTTTGACAAATAAGAAGAATTTTATATGGATAATATAATACCTACAATAATGCCAATAGTGCACTTATTGGTATCATTTCCTATCTATTATTGGTATCATTACCTATCAACAATTTTCTACATGGAGGAAATAATTTTGAAAAATGTTGAAAAACACAGTGCGTTTTTCATCATTGTTGAAAACACACTGTGTTTTTCAACAATGAAATTTTAAACTAATTTCTTACTATAATTACTATAATTGAAAAAATACTTGTAAATTTCATGAAATCCCATATTATACCTTTATAAACCATTAGTTACAGTTACTTTTAAACTTTAACATTGAAAAATTGAGTTCTATTTTAATATGTCCACAAGTTTTCCTCCTCCCTTAAAACATATACAATGTAACTCCATGCAGAGTTGTCCTTTTTTTAATATTTTTGAATAAAGGAAAGAAATAAACACATGGCTTTGAGATTCGAAAAGTATTATGTTAATTCATGTTTGATAAGATTATGAAACTTATGGATTGCAATATTTAAGATAATTCTCATAACCAAACAATTCATTAACTCTTTTTCTCAAGCATACTCATTTTTATGGTGTTGATCAAAATTAGTTGGGTGTTGTTGAATCACAATTTAATTATTGGTTTGTGTAAAAACTATTTTGGTGTTGTTGATTATAATTTTAAAAATCCACACAAATCTTTGGAAATATAATTTTAAAAATCCCAACTAAGTATGGCTAAATAAATATGCAATATTGCGGGATATGTACAAATGGGAATGTGTGCAACATGAACGATTTCAACCTTTAGAGTTATGAGGAGTGCAATTGGGACTATGTGGAGAATTTTGAAGAAATTAAAATTTTAGAGTTATGTAGGGGCGTAAATAAAATTGAATTTGTGTGCCTTAAAACACTAGACACCCAAACCCCATATATAAATAATTTATAATATTGTATCTACATAAACAAAGTACACTGTCAATGTAAGAAGAGAGTATGGGAAAAAAAATAGAACTAAATTTTCAGCTAGCGAAAATTACATAGGCCCTCTTTTGCCTAGATATATACAATTACAAAAGTGTTAAAGATAGGGAAATCCTTAACTAGTAATTATCATCTCTTCTTCTAAAGAAGATTTAATATTGTACTAAGGTAGTGGAACTTTGCTTGCAAGGGATTTGGTTTTTACATGTAATTTTAAATATATTAGTTTGATTATTTATATATATTAAATGAGATATACTTTAACTTAAGATTGGAGATTCACTCTTAAAATGGAAGACATACGATGTGAAGAAAATATATTGAAAAGAAAACAAACTTAATATTCTATTCCTTTGAATTTACACGTATCTCATAGATATTAAGATTGTAAAGTGTTTTTACGGAACACATCTACTATTTTTAGTATAAATTTCATGCTTCTTGATATTTAGTTTAATGATTGTGTTTTCATTTCTTGACAACTCTCATTTTTCAATTTTTATAGGATATTGTCAACCTTTCTAGTTATTGTTAGTTATTATTTTGTAGTAATAAATATTAATTATAAATTCATGCTTATATGACATATAGTTATGGGAACACTGATTGCTACATACTCTTATCTCTAAGATAATAAGTTATAGATGTGGATGCAAGACAATGTGTGCCACTAAAAGCCCGAGATTTTTTAATTCAAATATGCGTTTATTTAATTTTGATTTATTGAATATATGTTATAGTGCAATATTTGAAATGTATGGTAGCATACACATGGCACATGATTTTCTTGACAAAATGTGATCTCTATTTGTTGGATATGCATAAGATGCGGGGATAGTTTAATATTACTTTTTTGTAATGATCCTTAAGAGTGCATCTAAGCTCGTGCTAGCTATTTTTAATCTACCACATAAATATTAGTAGTGTAAAATTATTAAATCATGGTCCTAATTTAAATAGGAAGGCAACTTGTTATTAAATGTCACTTTTTTAGATGGCTAATTTGTTGAATTTATAGTCTGCATTTTTTATACCTTCAAATAGTCTCTATTGTTCAATTGTTTTCGTACTATAGTTTCTTTCTTTTCCTATTCTTGTTTTCATACCCAAGCTAAACCCACTTTCCATCCAAGTAGATCCATGGTTAACTTTTCTTAATTTATGATTAGTATATTTTGTCTTTTTTCAATAACAAAAGCAGGTTTTGAAATTTTTGTATCTCTTAGTATAAAAAGAAAATTTTCTCCTCTAGGTATTGTCTTCATTGACAAGTTAATGTAGATGAGAGTAACTTGTGTCAACACTGGAGAGTAGAAGAACTTGATAGGTCATCTTTCCTGGAATGTAGAAGAACTCGAGTGATGAAACCACACTAAAATTCATGACTGCTAATTCGAAAAGGTGGAGGAATTAATTCCAATTGAAATGTAATTTATTTGAGATCTTGACATTAAATTTTGAGGGAGTTACAAATAATTCTATGGTCGTGGGTTTCAACTAGGGAAATGTATAACTTTTGATTCACCTAATGGAATCCTCTAAAATTTTCAACAAATCTCTACTCAAGCCAAGAGAGCATGACCACGAAGTTTCAGAGCATATCATTGAGTGAACACAAATAATTCCATGACAAGAATTTTGAGGGAAAATGGAAGAACACAATGAATAGAGAAAGAGGTAAGCTAAGAAATTTTGACATCTTTTTATGTTTCAACATCCAAGAATAGGTTGCATGATGTTTTAGGGGAATAATTAATGTGTTTACAATGCTATACAAGGTAATAAAAGGATTTTGTATCAGCTGATCCCAAAACCAGTTTTAACTCAGTACTAGAACTGTCTATCTAAATTTGTCTCTCAAATTTGTAATCCAAGATATCAAAGACATATGATACATTGTATTGATTCAATCAGGATATATGTAGATTATGGAAGAATCCTATATCAAAGTACTATATAAAGGCAAGAGTTCAAGCCATGGATCAATACCTTGTTTTAATAAGTTTAATTTCAAAACATCTCTTCAGACTTTCTACATTAATGGAATGTATGCCATGGATAGGCTTGTCTTGAATTCAAGGTGAGATCTAGTAAGGAAGGTCATTAATCATCAATCATCAGGACTATACTCTTAAGCATCATTCATTATGATGTGATCCCCTCAATACGATACCTAAGCATTTTGATTGGACTGTTATGATATGAATGAGAAAGAAAATAGAGTATATAGCTCCACTCAAGATTGAATATCAATGTAGATTGAAGTGAAGAATATTGTACAAGGGAGAAATGGAAAATATAAGGTAATTTATCTATTGAAGGTGATGATATACATACAAACACAAACATCAAAGAAGAAAAAAAAGACCTTAGAGAAATCTTTGCATACCTAGAGAGAAGTGTAAATGATCATTAATTGTCTTGAATGGGGAGTATTCTTGAGATAAATCATGCATATTTTGGAGAAATGCTAAGGTAAGCTTGTTCTTGAGTCACATGATAGACTACATCATTGAGTATATAGATTTGATCAAATGAGAATCAATCAAGTATAAAGGTACAAGAAAAAAGAGTTGGTAATTTCAATTAGGGTCTCTGTCAAGTAAAAATGAGATTGTGGATGATATGAATAACAATACCTAATGTGAGGCATATCAACAATGGTTATGATCTGAATAGAGTTGAGCTAAGGTGGCATCAGTTTGTGGTATTAGAGCATTGGAAATACCTCTATATTTATGTGAGCAAACATTGACCTATATGCATTTAGAGTTATTCATATATACTATATGTAGCAATGATATTGTGATAAGTCAACCTGAATAAGTTATGTTACCCCTCAAACCAAAATTATACTCTTATTTTCCTTATCATTTTAACACACCATGATATGATATTTTCTATTATTGAATTGTAAATGAATGTGGTTTGAATTAATGAAATTCATATACAATTTATTCAACTCTATATAAGTTAATTAGATAACTCCATTAAATTATATAGGGTTAATACACTATGTGATGAAATGTACAATTTATTCAACTCTATATAATATAATTAGATAACTCTATTTAATTAATTTAGGGTTAATGCATTATGTGATGAAATGTGGATGTAATAACTAAAAAGAGAGTTAATTAATATTGAAGAAGATTAGGAAAAGGGGAAGATTAAAATAGGCTATTTATTGTCTCAAATTAGTTGGAAGTGGGGAAATGGGGTTGATATATTCTACTTGCATAAGCATTTTTTTAACTTCAAGACTATGGTAAAGGATGCAAATAGATAAAGAAACCATAAAAGAAGAAAAAATATATGGAAGTGTTAATCTAAAATAGTAATTTGAATCTCAGTAAGGTGAGTACCATTTTATTTTATGGTTGGAATTTTTGCTTCACATTTTCCCCAAGACATTTCATTAAGAGTGTGTATCCCTTTTTAAAGAGTGAAAGACCATTGATTTTAGGAATCACGGGAAGAGGAAAAATTTGAAATTTGAAAAATGAGGGACCACTCGGTTGTGTTTGATTTGAGGGAGAACCCATTTATGATTTCATCATAGACCTAGATAAGATGGGATTTTACTATCTTCACAAAATTTCATAAGCTTCTAAAAATAAAGGAACCTCTACTATTGATAGACATAGGAGTGAGGATGAGTGTTTAAAGGTCTAATACTGTTGGATCCTTATTCAATTTAGCTCTTCTCTACATAAAGTAAATATTAACTCTTGTCTACTTTAGTATGACTATTTTTTATGTTAGTTGATTTAGTATGTTTATCATATGTTAGTTGATGTTAGTTGATTTAGTATGTTTATTATATGTTTAGTATGTTTTTAAATATAATTAATTGTAAATGTTTAGTAATTTTTTAATATGATTAAGAGATATTAGTTGTGTTAAATGGAATAACATTAGAGTAAGTTTGATTTTTCCGTACTAATTATATTTGTAGATAATGGTAATGTGCATATATCATTTGTATATAAAAAATTGTTTATTAGTTATATTTTTTATGATGTAAGTTTAAACTATAAAAATAATTTGACATCATACTCTCACTCTCAATTTGGCATATGGGGGCGAGTGCCTCTATAAAGACAGGAATCAGTGTGTGCTGAAGGGGCTTGCCCTTTAGGATGCCACATCGATACGCCCAATTATCGTTGTGTGATGAAGGGGCTTGCCCCTTAGGATTCCTCCTCGATAGTTGGGTGGTATACTATGCTGATCAAATGTTTTTAAAGTCGCTTGTCGACCCTCCACTCAGAAATTTAACCTCCCATAATATTGCAACCGTCCCTTTTGTAATAGACGGTTGTGATATTATGGGAGGGTGCATCTTGAGTGAAGGATAACCGTTGGCATTTATTGATACTTGAATTTGTCATTGATATTAGCTTTCTGATGTTATGATTATTTTATCATATTGGATGGCGTATATTAGATCTGGCATGTATCGTACTAACGTTAATTATATATTTATGTATGCATGTGTGTTGTATTTAGTTTCTCATTTGTGTGGAGAAAATAAATACACAAAGTTGTATTTATTCGAATCCCATTGGAATAACATTGACTTCTCCCAAATTTCAGAGGGAGGAAGCTTTCAAGAGGTCCACATTTGTGGTCTACATAGACCACCATCACAAAAATAAACCATCGAAACCAGAAATTACAAACATGGTTAAAGCCCGACTCAATTTGCTGGAAACTTCAGTGATTTATTTGTCTAAGTTCTGCACTATAGATTCCCATTCACATGGATAAAATCTAGCGTATGACACGATGGAGGAAGCCTAGAAGTATGAGCCTCTCCATAAGTTGAGGAAGATGGGATTTCTAGTCATAAAACAGACGATAGATCCAAAAAATCTATGCAAAAAATATTTCACATGGAAGCAACTCCAAGTTTTCTTCTAAAAACAAAAAAAAATAGTTATTGCTTTTATATGTTTTGTACTAAAAAAATTATGAAATGTTTGCAAAAAACCTATATAAATATTTATTTTTTGTCGAATGTTGATTCACACGAGCTTAAATATATTTCATTTTGTTGTTCGAATATATTCTTGATTCACACGAGCTTAAATGTTAAATATGTTTTGTATTGGATTAAATATATTTTCCATAGTGTTAAAATGTGTTTCTACGGATTATAGTTTTAAAATTTCTAATGTTTATATATTTTTTAGGAAGTTTAGATTATTAAAATCTATTTATGTTATAATTATATTCAGGTACCAAATGCGTATTAGTAATGATTTTCTAAAATCTTCACAACCCCAAAAATGAAATGTCTTCAGGATTATTTGAAACCAAGCACTGAAGTCTATTTAAAAAAGGAAAATTTAACAAGGTCTAAAAATATTTAAGTATTCATGTCAAATTCACTAAGTATGGGTTATGATCATTTATCCTATTTAGGATTGTATTGGTTCAATTATCATTTCCAATCGTTTATGGTATTCATATGGCCCCCTTTGATTATTTATTTATTTATTGATTATCAATTATCAGTTCTAAGTCTTTTTCTAGGTCAGTGCACTTGACAAGGAATTTAAGTCCAAAAGGTTTTGGTAAACTACATGTTTATGAGAAAAGAATCCTCGTTCTCTTCAAAATTTATCCATGTGACCCTTGGTCTACCTTATTCAGATTTTTTGTTAGTCATATATCAGTTTGTTTATTTGTGTGCCAATAGTGTTCTAATATGAGTTCAACTCATCTAGAGATGCACATGTACCCTACTTAATCTACATAATATAGAAAATCAGTATTGTTTGAAAATGAGTTAATTCTAGAAAATTCAAGTACTCATTGAAGCATGTAATTTTAATACTAGATATACATTACAATGGTTTTTTAGTGAATAAACTATAATAATTATTGAAATGTCATTCGCAATACTATAGGCTATTGATGGACTTGTTAAACATCAAGAAAGATTATTCTATTTGATAAAATGAAAACCCCAAAACATATTACTGTTTCCTTATGGTTTAAACTTCAGCATCCCATTTTGGGAAAGCTAAAGAAGTACAATTTTACCATTGATTCTAATGAATTTTTAGAAACTTGAGAGAGTTTTAGGACCCCTCGTTTCTGGAAAATGTACTGATAATAATATATTTTGAATTAAAGTGCACAATATTACTTGGAATGTCAAGTGTATGGTTTAGGTATGCTTGAAATGTCAAGTGTACATAGTATACACTTTTTGGTTATGATAAAAGTAAGTTTTCTAGTTTTCTTGTGACTCATAAAAATCAATTGATTCTACAAGATTTGGATGATCATCTTCTTATCACTTCCCAAGAACATGATAAATCTAAACTCTATCTTGTATGATCATTTTCTTGTCACTCCTACGAACATGATAAATCTAAACCCTATGTACTAGATATTTCTTTATTGATTTGGTTATGAAAACTAATCAAATGTTATTTACTGTTCTACACCCATGTTAAACCTAATCAAATGTTATAGATATTTATATTGCAAATAAATTGAAATCTATCTATTCATAACAGACTAATCAATTTATTAAGTGATTTATAAAATTTAATATTTACCCATATTTATAAACTCATAATTATAGAAAAACATATTAAAAATATTATAAAATCATTAATTATATGGAAATCATAGTTAGTATCGAGTGGAATGGAACCAAACATTCGACCAATATATTCCAAAATATATTCCCAAGTCTAACATACGAATATGAAGTTTTAGTTGTTGTAAGGAATACAATGTTTCACAAAAAGAAGTTTCTCACAAACACATGACGTTAACTCATTTAGTGTGTATGTCCCTATACAGACTAATAACTCCATTGAATCTCTAATAAGAAATCATTATTAATGAATGAACTCAGTAGTAAATGTTTTAGGACCTTGTCATATGTTAAATTACAGATGGTTGTATTGAAAAAGGAAAATTTGAAGTGTTCATTATGATTTTTTTTGTTGTTTGCTTACGATATATGTTTTTCTATTGTAAAGGTAAACATGGTTTCCATTTGGAGATTGGAAATTCATGGAGTGTTAAATATCTCCAAAAATCTTGCATGTTCATCGTTCATATTATACGACCCTGATGGAAGCAAGATAGTGGAGAGAGGAACAATTGTGGGAAATGCCATTATGACCTTCCACCAGGATGAGTAGAGGGCCTTGATATGTGGTCTCGAGGAAGCGATATGCCACGATGTTCAAAACATTTGTGTTTTTTCTCATGATATACTTGTTGTGAAACAAATGACTATTGTATACCAATGTAACAATGTAAATATTTCAATTCTTCGAGTTCAAGTGCTAGAAAGTGTATCTCGATTTGTGAAATGTTCATATGTGCATGTAAAAGTTAATAGAGGTAGGTTAGATGTATGTCAAGTGTCTAGGGGCACTATAAACCAAGAAGTGGCAGCTTTGCTAGCACTTTCCATGGAAGACATTTCAATATGATATATGTACACACTGTATTTCCTTTTTGCATAATGGTAGACATACATTATTTATTAGATTATGAATAACTAATATTATGTGAATTGTCTCTAGTGTATATATTATATATTTTGTGGATAATATGATGATACATCATATAGTGTAGGTTGATAAACTGGGCATTGTGGATAAAGGGGAAGGATTGTAGAGATATGGGAAGGATGTGGAAGATAGGAAGTATAAATAATAGTACATTCCAGAACCTATGAACATGTCTTGGCAATGAAAAAAAGGATTTAGACAATGATAAGTTTGCACATATTTAATGGCTTCTCATATTACCATGTCAATCCATTTCATTGCTCCTCATAATACCATGTCCATTTGTGTCATTGATCTTCATAATACCATGTTTTGTTTTGTTCCTCATAATAGTATGGATATTTTGATACATATTATGTAGATGGATGATTGGAAAATCCGAGTATGGACACTCTTAAGAAGAATCCCAATGATGGAAGTTGATGAGTTTCATAATGTTTGTGTAACATTGTTAAATTATGCAACGTGTCCACCATGTTTTTATATTGGACCAAATAGGGCTAAATGATTGACTTTCCATATTCTGAACAGAGAATGGGCTCAGAAAAATATGGAGTTGGTCGACATGGTTATCATGTTGGGGATGGTCGTTTGTTTTCTGTTCAACCCTCAGCTCACAAGGACAGACATGGTCACTGGAAAATGGATAGATGAAAAACTCCTTGTAGTAGATTGGCATAAATACCTTGGGCGGTACCACAACATCACATTGGTCATACATCCACCTCTGGATGGAAACTGGCCTTGCTTATCAACATGTGTTCTTGATTGGTGGGATGACAGTTGATCATAAGCTAGAAATAGCTTGATGAGTGGAGGTTTGAAAAATGAAGAGAAACACATTACAACTCGGATGAGTGTGACAACGATTGCAGTGGGGATGCTTGCACTGGCCTTTGTCACGTGCGCTGAGTGATTATGTATTATGTAAAAATGTAATGCACTTATCTTGTAAATGTTACTTCTTCCATTGTTTTGGTTGACGTTTCACTTTGAATTACAAACACAACTTATGAACAACCAAACACATAATATAATTACATGGGATGATACTAGGATGTTCAAATTTATTTTCAACATGTAATGTTGTTGTTTTGATGCTTTAATCCTATCTTGTCTTGTAACACACTTGCAATTCACATTTCATGTTTACTTCAAAAACATCTAGAGTCGAGTATCCAATTTTGAAAAATAATGTGTGTGGATAACTTCGTCACAAATCATTTATTGTGCACGATTTTCTCAATATGAATGCAAAATAGGAATAAATAAGTTCATGCACCATTTGTTTCAGTTTAACTTATTTTACAATGCATCACTTCAACGATGGTTATGACTACGCACTTGAATGAAACATGTGGAAGCTTGGCGACATGGGTCGATCCATGTTCACAATCCATTCTTATGTTTTCGGGGAAGACATAAGAGATAAATAATGAGAAAATTAATTTTTTGTTGTAATATATTAGGGATAACAATTATGAAATTGTTGTCTTTTCACACAAGTTTCTTCACATTCCATGATGGTAATATTCAAATATGTGAACATTACTTCTTTTGCAAAATACTTAATATTTTATGTTGGGCTAATAGTTATGCACTTGTACTCCCTAGATACAAGAACCTTCACATCACATGGAGCGTACACGTTTCGCAAGCATCATAGAGGAAGCAAAGGGAGATTATCCTCCAACAGTTGATGGCAATAAGTTAGATGGTCCTTCCGATCCTATTCGCTCAGATATTTGTGAGCCACCCATAGAGTATAAAACAAAATATGTTAATGGTCATATTCATTATGTTTTGCCAGCATGGATCATGTGTTGTTAGTGGGGACGTTAGGTTTTCCTAGTTGCATAGACTAAATCGACATCGCCAAGTAGAACACAATATTCCCTCTGTGAACCTCGTAAGCATGTCCATAAGCATACGGGGAAATGACCACCTATCTCTCAAGATAGAAGCAAGGCATACGTGTAAAAGAGGGATGCGGAAGTGAACTATGTCCTGAGGAAACGATTCTACTTGCAACGGAGGAGAGTTATCAATTGAGTTTGCAAAAAAAATGCAAATCTCGATTTGAGGAGTTGAGCCAGGAAGGAAAGAGGGAGGTGGATGATGTAATGCATGCCTATGATTCAATGAAGATGTGAAAGGTGAGAGAGGAGCATTGGTTGAGATTGAGAGGAAATAAAAACTCAAATATCATAACATAAGGTAAATTTAATTTAGTAGTATATTATTTTATATATTATGTTTGGTTGGAAATCAAAAACTTAATATTCTGTCATGAACAAAAAGCTAGAGAAGAGGGTGGAACAAGTAGTAGAAATTTTGACCCCCCTACGAATGATAACGTAAGTAATTATTGGTCTTTTGTAAGTAAGAATAGAATGTAGTTTTTGTTTATTTTTGTATATACTAAATGTAGGAGTGCGTAGGATTATGACATTCCCTTGTGTAAACTCCTACACCAGAGAGACTTGATTCATAGTGCAAAATAGAGAGAGGTAAAAACCACTTAACACACACTTGAAAAAATGTATGTTGCTTTATGTTGTTGATACTTAAATTTGTCTTGATGACTCGATTGTTGTAGGTGGACGTTTGCGATAAAACGCCCCCTTCTCAATCATCCTATGGTCTCAATCTTATTAGATATATAGCTTCATGTGAGGTAAGAGAGACAGAGATGAAAAATACTGGAGTTGCAGCTTCTTCGCAGTCGAGGAGAGAGAGGGTGAAGAGGGGAGTCATGAGGAAAGGGGCACAAACACTATTGTTAATAGAACGAGAGAGGGTGGAGCTAGATTGGTAAGTTATTGAATGTTATCATTTTCTTTTTTGTATTCATTTTTGGTGAAATTAAGAAAAAATTATTTATGTGATTGAGATTGTCATTATTCTAGGATTTTCCTGACAAGGTCGAAGTCAGGTTAATGTCAGATGATATGGTTGTCATAAGAGGAGTGGTTTGTGATAGTAGCTTGCACAGAAGTGTCATGGCATCACACTCCCCAAATTTACTATGAAAGTGATTATTTCTGAGGCCATTGTTCTCATTACTCCATTGCCGTACCCTAATACATTTGCAAACACTTTGGCATAGTGTGTCAAATGGTTTTCTATTTGGGATCTCAGCGATATCAGACTTGACACTCGTGAAGAGGCAAGTAGATGTAATGGATGATTTAATTTAATTATGTGTTTTAACCGAGAGATTCATCTATGTTGACTTATTTACTATATGGTTAGATTTCAGGATGATGTGGTAAAGGTTGAGACATCACACCATACTCACATAAATACATTGGATGCCCCACCCATTCTTGGCATCACGCCAAATTCTGTTCATAGAAATAAGAAGAAACATATTAGATTTTATGATGGAGTATTGTCTGTCGCTAACACTAGGCAACGAAGGAGATGAAAACATTTATTGTATAACATTGATTGTGAGGAGTTCATATTACTATATGTGTGTATTGATGATGATGTTACTTTAATGTGTTTGAGGTTTACGATTTAGTATTTCATTATTGATATATTGAATATGGTTTTTGGTTATGGGTTACATAGATTTATCCATTTACGTTCTTGTTTATAGTGCATTACATGGTTTTTATTCTTGTTATGCAGACATTCCATTTATTGTATAAATGATGATGTTGTCACTATGTATCTGGTTAATGTATTAATGTGACTATGGATTGTGGATTACGGTTTATGGTATGTGGTTACATAGTTGTGTTCTTCTTCCTTGTATGCCTACTTGGGTTTGACGTGTTCAGTAATTTATCATAGATAATTCACAATTTTGCTTTCAAAATTTGTGTATTATGGATTATGGTTTATGGTTTATGGTTACATAGTTGCGTGATTCTTCATCCATGTATGCGTACTTGGGTTTGATGTGCTTACAAAACTTTTGTATATATTTCATCCATGATAATATTTTGTTAAGTATAAGTTAAGTGCATTATTTCCTTTATAATTATGTTTGAATGGTAACAAATAGTAATCAATTTTTTTAAATACAGGTTTATTTAAATGGAAAGACAAAAAAACTTGGAAAGCACAAGGCTTCACTAGTGTAAGAACCGAAAGATTATGAAACATTTGATAGTGACACTTATGCATTAAAAAATAATGCAAAGAGCTCTACAAATAAAGATGTCGGTGCTACACAAGAAGATGAGTCTTCCCCGTCATTTTGTATGGAATTAGAAATGAAACTTGTAACAAAGAAGACAAAGATGTATCAAAACCAGTGTGAAATATTTGCATTGGAAAATTTATATTTTACGAAAAAAATAAGGAAATATTAGACGAAATAGGAGAAATTTCCTCAAGGTAGATGGAGTTGGAGCTCGAGGTTCAGGAGTTAGAACTAGAAATTAAGAATTGGGAGACAATGCGTGAAGCGGATAAAAGTGTTCGCAAATCAAGTAGAAAACTTTAATACCGTTCTTAAAATACACGAAGATCAGAAGGAAGTATGGAAGAAGATGTACATGCAGGCCAAGGCGGCAATTGAGGAAAAAATACACTAGGCACTCCCACCGGAGACAATGATAACAAATGAATCTACCAGTCATACAACCTTTGAGATGAAAATATGCTTGTTTAAACACATATTGAACTTACTTATATAGTTGACATCAATGTGTTATTGTACTTTTATATTTCACTTACATATTTGACATATTTTACTTATATATTTGACATATATGTATAGATATTGATTATGTGGTATGTAAAAAATTAGTTTATTTAATGAATTTTGTCCTTTGTAGCGTAATAGATGAGATGGATAGACGTATGTGGTTATATTATGATTATTAGATGTATGTGATTTTACACTAATATGGTTGTTTTTCGGTTGATGTTATGATGTGCACATTAATTAGTATTTAGATCATGTATATGAATTGTTGATATCATGGGTATGCGATGTGATGAATAAGGAAGAGTAATACAAGTGTGATTAGAAGACAAGTGTATAACATGTGTGATGAGGTTGTTACTTTAATGTGTTTGACATGTTATGATTTAGTATTACATTCTTGATAAATTGAATATGGTTTGTGGTTCTGTTTATAGACTCATTAGATTGGTTTTTATTCTTGTTATGTCACATTTCCATTATTGTATAAATGATGATGTTTCACTGTGTATATGGTTAATGTATTAATGTGACTATGGATTGTGGATTACGGTATATGATTAGTATAGTGGTTATAAAGCCTTATGGGGGAATGAAAATCTTCTTCTGTCTACTACCTACGAGGTTTTATTTTGTCAAGTTGGTTCAATAATTAGGCCTAGAGATAAATCCTACAATTTTCTGTTCAAAAGTTGGTTTATTATGGAGTGTCAAAGAATTTGTGAAGATATTTAAAGACTACATAGTTGCATTTCTCTCACCAAATCTTCCAAATGTGGAAAGTGTCACTAAAACTAAAGGATTCTTATAATACTCTTTCCTCATCTCTCAAAAAAATTTGTCATACATATTAGGCATCAAAACATATGTGTGAAATAGTTAACATTGTTCCTCTCTAGAAAACTTAAAATGTGGTACAAACATAAATCCTCTCCTCTATTACCTCCTTTGGCACAACATTGTTGGACTAATCACCCCAAATCCTTTGATAGTTTCCATAGAAAATGACTAAGTCTCCTAGGAACGAAAAAGGTTGGAATGTGAAAGCTCCTCACATAGTGTAAAACAAGTAGGTTTATGTCCTTTCAAATTTTACAGTTCCAGTTTGCTTACTTTGTTCGAAAATACTGTAAAGAGCACTACAATAATTATCTATATTTTTGAGGTCGGAGTTTAGTTTCTATCATAAAGATTGAGTACAAACAATGTCATGCAGGTTTCATCATAGAGCATATAAATTATAACACGTCAATGAATAAGGAAATTTTTTTATAAAACCGTGCATGAAAGACTATAAGGGATCAACAATCCTAGATGACTTATATTTGTCCACATAATTAAGTGCAATCCTAATTGGATATATAATTCCTAGATGCTTCCTATTGGAGGAAGATGGAGTTGGAGCTTGAGGTTAAAGAGTTGGAATAGTAGATCTCTTATAATTGGGAGATAGACGAATGTGAATCGAACAAAAAAGTGTTTGTATAATTAAAGGAAGCAAGCTTTAAGGGACCGTTGTTAACTCAATAGTCATCGAATTTTCACATTATAATTATGGAAGAAGATGTACATCTAGGCCAAGTGCATCAACTAAGAAAAAAGTACCACTCGCTCACATCCTTAAGACCGTCCAATGTTCACATATGACATCCTTAAAATATGACATTATGTAAGTATGTGTGACACTATCCATGCGACCTTTTGACATCAACGTAATATTTTAGTTTGTATAAGAGTAAATAATATATATATACCATACACACACACATAATGAACATATTAGATAGTGTGAAAATCAAATAGCAATATTTAAATTGGAATAAGATTTAAAATGTCTTTGAATTATGTGTGAGTATGAATTCATATCAATTGTGTAATAATGGATTAAGTCTAGTTACCTATTGTGTGTAATTTTCTAGTTAGAATAACATGAATTTATTAGCTAGACTATAAATTATTTCAATGTCCTAATAATATGATCCATGGAACTTTGCTAACAATGGTTCTATTTCTAAGACATGGAAATGTTAATAAGGTTACAACTAGTGCAAAGGGATGTGGAATGAATGGTTGCTAGATCTTATATGAAAAAATTTCTGTTACCATTCATGGAGAGACTATGGATTTGAATTCATTGCTAAGAAGTCCAACTTCTCATCTTCTCATAGTTTTTTGCAATGATATATACAAATTTGATGCAAAGGATTTTCTAGTTTTCAAAAAATGATATTGGTTTTCAAGGAGAAGTTTGCAAGAATAATATTGGTTATGTCGAGTATGTAATTATATTGATTTATACTCCATTCTTATAAGACAAAGAGGAGTACAAATATATGGTTCCTATAAATTTGAGATATTCCATAATGCTTAGATGTACCATGGAATCGTTAAATTTAGATGTTACATTATATCACAAACCAAAATAGAATGGGTATGTAACTAAGCTTGATTTCTAATTTTTCATTCTTTTGATTCTACTAAAGCATGTTTTGTTTCTAGATTGCAAGGAAATTTTGTTAGGTAACTCCTTTTATTTAATCAAGATCTTTTTAACCATGGTTAAATGCCATGATTATATCATGCAAATTTGAGTAGTCAGGTAGGCATAAAAATAGGATGTAATCCTAGGAGAGGAGGATGTTTTTATTAAGGGGAAGGGATATAAGTCATAAATTTAGTATTCTCTAGAAGAATTCTATTGAAGGGTCCAAAAAAGATTAGAGAGATTAAAAGAGAAGAATTGAAAGATTGTAGAGATTTATATAGACAACATAATAGCTGGGGAAGCTTGAGTATTACATAGGGAAAGGTATAAACTAATTGCAAGAATAGGTTTTTCATTTAAGAATAAAAACTAAAAGGGACCAAGGAAGGAATAAAGGAGCTTCTTAGAGGAATTTTGGAAAAAAATATTAAAGGATAAATTGATGAAGTGCATCTATAAGAGGGTTCACAAAAAAAAACACCACCTTGATTATGGAAATGTCCAAAATGCAATTGAGGAGCCAAAACAATGAAATGAAGGTAGGGGATTATTCAACGTAGGTTTATGAACATACTATGTTGGTTCATGAACATGGAGAAGACATCTTAAAAACCATTGTATCCATGCTGATAAATAAAAATATATCTGATAGTGAGAAATTCTGGATAGATACAACTAAGGCCAATAGGAAGATGATAACGGGTTTCAACTTTTTGAGAAATAAAAATTACATTTTTTAAATTACTTGAGAAACATTTAAATTTTTCAACGTGGGATAAAACTAGCTCAATGGAAATTTTGATTCTTTTAATCCACTCAAGCTAGTCATCTACCTATTACATATGATGTGACCTATGGAGTACAATAGTTTAAACAAGTGTGGAAATATTTCAAAATGAGTATATGTGTCATTTTTTAGGCATCCATTACGGTTTTCAAACTGGTACATTCAGGGGAAATTTTGAAAAGAGTGGGGAATGCAATAAACTCTAGTTGTCATGAGCCTTGGATACAAATTCAACCCGTCTCTACCTGAATATGAAGAGTCTGAAGAAGAGAAGTCTAAATTTACAACAAGGGGAAATGTCAGTATTGGTGCAAGCACTAATCATATGAGTGAACCGTAATTAAACATAACTCCATAGTGTTGAATCCATACTACTATGTGAAGTCATTTAGTAACGTTTGTTCGGAATGGGAGGAAACATGACTCTCATTATTTCATAACACACTATACAAATTTATAGCCACATGATGGGCCTATTGATCCATATAATTAATTGGACTCAATTTGTGACATGTGATGGAGGAGAAAAGGGAGTAAATTATTATACTACTAATAAATGCAATCTCATAGGGGAATTGCATGGAAGGGATCTTACATTTATATATTCAAGGAATTTGAGTGCGAAAACTCTCTAGGAAGTATGTGATGCACTTACTCAAGAATTTAAAATTAAAAAGTGTTTAGGAAAGACACACTCTAAGGACCTAAAGGAAATAAAGAAAAAACCAAGAGAGATTTTCATGGAAATATGATATGAGGTTTTCTAATGTAATGAACAAGACTAGTTTCAATTATGATGGATCCAATCATTACAACATCCGGAAATGCACTTGTATTATGATTTTGTAGTAATATTTGTTTTGAATTTGCACAAATGAAATTCAAAAATAAAGCTACAACAATTTCAACGTGGCTATCAAGGTGGACACTCTATTTTTTTATCGCTTATAGAGATAGAAATGAAACAAGTCAAAAATTAGAATCCAAATTGGATGTAGTAATATGTATACTAGAGGAAGTACAAGAGATAAATAAACCCAATAGCCCTATATGGTACACAGAGTGTGGAAAAGAAGGGAATCACAAGACTAATTACACTAAACAATATTAGAGGATGAGTGGAATATTTTGAGGTATGTTAGATATGGGGTCACTCACTCATTAATTGTCACCTACTACAACATTATGTCAGGGAATCTCATAATGCAGTGTGCATTTTTTACAGGGATACAACACACAAAGTAGAAATATCTATTAGAAAACTATTACTGGAATTGAATCATTTCCATGTTACTATAAATGTTTTTTATAGTCCAAACATAATTGTAGTATACTAAAGACAAAACATAGAGATACCAACACTTTTGAAAAATGGCATCCTAATAAAGAAAACTAAGGGAGATGAATTTGTAGAGGGCTCCTTCCATCACCGTAATTAAATATATAGAGCCAAGATACCAGCAATCTTCCACAACTCTAGTCCAATTTAGGAATCCAAGTGTACATTTATACGAAACTAATATGAGTTATGGAACCTCCTATTTTCTATAACCATAAGTTAGATACACAAGTTGCACACTTTCATTTACAAACTTTTCTTGTGGAGGATATAAAAACTAAAACCAAGGATTCAATATGCAAGTAGAATAGACATTTCATGGTGTACACAATAAGGATAATACCAAATTGGATTAGTTGGTAATATAACAGAGGGTGGGAAATTGACTACAGAGACAAGGGGTCCATATGAATAATCAGTCTGTGAAGAGAAAAATCAAATTGTGCAAATATTGTCCTTCAAACCTAGAATGGACAATTAATTTTATTCATATTATAGGGTTAATGTAGCAACCATAATACAAAAGACTTCACTTGCTTTGGAGAAAAAAATACCAACATAGAGCAACTAAATAATGTTAAAATGATAAATGTGTTGCCCAAAGATATAAATAGTTCTTAAGTTTTCACTCAAAGATAAAAGGAAAGAGACTCCCATTTGAACATGTGGAGATTCCCAATGTAGCCAATCTATGACATGCTATCCATAATGAGCACATACTAACAAGAAAAACAATCAAGGAACAAAGATAATCATGTTCGAAAGGAGATTCAAATGATTATTTCACCCAGGATTCAAAATAGAAATGACAATGGACAAAAGTAGTCATGGACTCTCCTTAGGCCTCACAAGTGAGATGGTAAAGCATCACATCTCACTAATATTGTGTTGGGTACACTATATATTAAGTATTTATATCACTGTAACCCTGTGTTAAGAGACATGAGGGAACCCTTCTGAAGGGGTTAGTTATCTATTCAAACTTACAAGAATAACCTATGAGAAGGGTAAGTGCACCAAGTTGATGCAGACAAATATAGGGTTCATCCGTGGACGTCATATTGCGGAAAAAACAGTGAAATCTCAACTTGTAGGAGATTATTAGCTATACATACACTCAAAATTGGAAGATGTTGTAGAAATATGAATCGTAGAATTTTGATTCTAGTTTCTAAGCTACTAAATTTTATTGAAAACGGATAAGTTTAAGTGGATCAAACAACTAAAATACCAACAGATGACTCATGTTTTTTTAAAAAAACATAGTAGAGTGAATTTCATGCCCCCCACCATTTTTTGAGCACCATTTAGTATTTTTTAAAACTCTTTGGTAGAAATACAGTTAGGAGCATCTAGTTTAGGCTCCATTTTTTTTAGATTTTTTTAGCGAATATTTTTTTATTTAAGATTTTTCTAGTACAAAACTTTTATGTTTTGAAAAATAACAAAGCTCCAACCCTACCCCCCTAACTACCTCAAAAAATATCGAAAAATTATTTTTTTTTAATATGTATAGAATTATGCCTAGTTTGGGTTAGTATAATTTTTTTTAAATTTCAATCACCCAAAAAAAAAAGATACACCATGAAAGATAGACATATTTACACTTCAAAAAATAGCTATAAAAAGGCATAGTTAGAAAATAAATAATATGGAAACCTTATATTAGTCAAAAAAATTGAAAATTTATATTTTTAGAAAGAAGAAACTCTTCTCTACATTGTGGTATAATTTTTTAAAATGGAACGATTGTTTTATTTTGATTTATCATAGAGGAAGTGGCATTTTTACATTTTCTTGCAAAACACATCGTTTTTTGTGTTTGTATAGGTCCATGTCTCATGCTTGGGGATCCAAACTGGATCTCAAGCCTTGAGGCATGGCTTGGAAAAAGATAAAATACAAAATTCGTATGCATTTTTCTTTGCTTATATATTGTGGCCCCCCAACGTTCCTTTCATCTCTTTCACAAGAATTCTGTAAACATTTTTTTTGTCTACAATTTTCTCTACATTCTTGTATGATTTTTAGTAGTTCATTTTTTCCCCTACCCCACTAGTTGATTTTTCTAATCATGGGCAATAAACGTCGAGCTAAGGACAAGAGGAAAGTCAAGAACAAGACACTAGAGCAATTGGAAGAGAATAATTAAATTGAAGAGAATGCAAAAACTTTGAGCAGGGCAAGGTACATCCGCTATATCAAATGTAGCTAATGTATTAGAAAATGGGGATGAAATACATAATGAAAATGTAAAGAATAATTATTTTTCAATGAATAATGATATTGAATTGAATGATAATGTTGGTATGGATGAAGAAATTTATATGAATCCAATTGTTAAACCCTTACCTGAGAATCCAAATGTTAACCCCAAAATTTGTATGAAAACACTGAATGAAGAAAGTAACCTTGTAAACAAATCTTCACCTCTAAGAGCACCTCCTTCTATTTTGTGAAGAAAACCAATTCACTTAATTGAAATTGATGAAAACATTATAAGACCAATTCCTAACAAAATGTTTAAAAGAAATGCGAGAAGAAAATCATGTGGAGTTTGGGATAATTACTTTGAGAATTTAAATGACACACAAGGATGTCAATTATTTGTTTCATTGATGAAATTAATTAAGATGAGACCTATAATGAAGACCCTGGGGTTAAAAACATCTAATCTTGTTGATCAAAATGTGTCAATTGTTGAAAACATACATAAAGCATACCAAACTGTAGGTGGAAAAAGACGCACCAAAGATAGTAATGCTACATGGCATGCACTTACTAATTGTATAGTAAGTGATAAAATAGTTAATAAATGCTTGATTAGAAAAAAAAGCAGTGCTTTAAAGCTAAACATAAAAAAATAATGAAAGCAATAGAGAGACGTAAACGTCTTGAGTTAGTCAATAACATTGACTATTGGGCTTTCTCTAGCATACTTCCATGAAAAGACAAGAATACATCTGATATTCTTAAATAATTAATTGTAAAATTTTGGAATGAGAACACAAGGGTGTCACCAAATAGAAGAGATACAGTAAAAAGAAGAATAGGTTCTCGTAATTTTGAATCGTGTGCAAAAAAAATATTATATATGACTCAAACAGAATTGTTCTCTAAGTTTAAGAATGAAAATCCATAAATTAACATTAGCCAAAGATTCTTTGAAATGAGCAAACCCTTTTATGTGAAAATCAATCACTCACGTACCACTTGTTATTGCAGGCATCGTGTTGAATTTTCAATGCATTACGATGTTTTTTGTCAAATACGTTGTGTTTTGCATACTGACATCATGTTTCAAGAGTGTGGAATAAATGTCCCACAAAAATCTTCAAGAGAATTTATTTTGACAATATTTTGTGAAAAATCAACAAAACAATTTTTTATAACAAAGCATGTTTGGATGGAATGTGCAATGTATGTGGTGGCTTGCCAAATCTGAAAATTTGTATCCATAAGGAGGGTTCATATTCAATAGGAAAATAATTGGTTGATTCTACCAAATATAAATCGGTGGCATATCAATTAAAATATGGAAAAGAATCCAAGAGGTATGAGCTTGTTAGAAAACAATTACCTCTATCAGAATATATGGTCAAATTCATAGAGGAAATTTTTTATGAGTATGTAAGGCACACACATAGAGCTCAATGGTTGGATGAACAATTAAATTTAAGCAAGGACACATTCCCACTTGGTACTATTGTTTTAGTAGTTGACTTTGTAGACAATTACACATTGCAGCCACAAATGGAGGTTCAGTCTCAATATTATAACTCAGTGCAAGTTTCTATTTTCGTGCATATACCATTAATGCACTCTCCTAAAATCACTAAGAAAGATCAAAAAATATTAAGAGAGTATCATTTCTACATCAGTGATGATCGGACACATTCTACAGAATATGTACAAGGGTGTTTCCAGGTGTTTTATGTGAACTTGAATGAGAGGAACATTAGTTTCGGTCAACATTACATTTGGTTAGACAACTGCACATCAAAATTCAAGAATACACAGATGTTTTATTGGCTAAGTAGGATGCACAAAGAAACAAATTTAAAACATATCTGGAGTTTTACTAAGGCAAGGCATGGAAAAGGAGAGCATGACAGTGCATGAGCATGTGTGAAAAGAGCACTTGCAAGAGAAGAGTTAAATTTCAAGGATGGTGCTAAATTTACAAATGCAAAAAACATTGCTGATTGGTGTGTCAAGAATATGGGCCACGAATCTCAAGAGAGATCAATGATTCATAGATATTTTTGGTTAATAAAGGAAAAAAATTTGGCAAACTTTGAAGATTGTATGACAGTTGCAGGATTAAGTGATATGCACTCATTCTATAGTTCAGATGCAAATGATTGGACTATTTATACTAGGTGCATGACATGCTTTTGTATATAATGCATTAATTTTACGTGGAATGAATGTGAGTCACAGCAGTGGGTGGATGAATGGACTAGTATTCCTCTAATTCCACTAAACACACATCAAGTTCCATGAGCATTACAACTTGTAGGGTCTTCAGATCAAATGACAACATCACTTGACTTTGACCAAGTCTTTGATTTAGTGCAACAAGGTACATACATATATGTACATGCCATGTTTTAGATTTATAAAGTATTAAATGATCAACTCTTAATGTATTTTTAAATTGACTGAATAGTTTTTCTTTGTGATACATAGGGAACATGTTTTTGTAGTTACTATGCGACAGAATTTAACAAAGAGGGAACAGACTACTTCCTGTCTCGTTGTGTAGAGGGGAAATAAATTGAATTCCATAGTCATTGATGGTGAAGACCTTGAATATCCCACTGGGTCAGTGATAGTCACCGGAACTTGGCTTCAACGATATCCTATCAATAAAAAAACCTTTGGTTGTTTAAAGACTATGAATAAAATTAGGAAGATACTTCACTATTCACATTTGGTCCTTACAACAAATATTAAATTAATCAAATATCAAGGTCGGACCATCAAACAAGAATCTATGGAAGGTTCGTGAATCAGATCATGAAGCAATTCTTGTTACTATCAAGAATAGAATTGATCCTTGTGATTCAATGGATTGAATTTTCAAAGGTATGTTCTTCATGAATTTAATTTGAATATTTACTTAAATGATTTTGTTTCAATTTTGTATGATTTAAAATTCTATTTAATTCCTTTACTAACATGTTTATGTATGTTAGTGGTGCCAAAAAATCTTCCACCTTCACGTGGTTGGGACTATTAGTAGAGAATTTATTATTCTCAAAGCCAAGTGAAGCTAAGAGAAATTAAATATTAGAAAGGAACAAAAAATAGAAATTCTCATTTCAACACCTCTATTGTAAAAATATCTTATTAAAATTCTCATATCACCACCTATATCGTATGAACCACCTATATTATTCAGGTGATTGGAAATGGACAACCTACACTAACTCAATATGAATGGATATGGAGAAAACTGTGAGAGGTTTTCATAGAGGGCCTCAACGTGGAGGTCTTGGATTTAACAAGACATCTCTAGGTGCCACGGAGTTTGAGAAATCACCCGTCAAAGATATGGCATGTTTGGGCCTCAAGGCTCTTAAGGGACTATGCTCGGACGAGGTAGCCTGAAATAACAATGTTGGTAGCGTAGGAAACGAAAACAAATCCTCCACTAGAATTCACCAAGAAATCTAGATGTGTTGGCCCAGATAGTTTAGTCCCACAAGCTATCGTTTGCAAAATATAGCACCTAGCAGCCTTACACTGACTTAGACTACACTATTTGGAGTGTTTTCAAACAATAGGATAGTGAGAGAACCAAATGGAGATGGAGAAAATTATGAGAGGATTTCATAGAGGGCCTTGATGTGGAGTTTTTGAATCTGATGAGACATCTCTAGGTGCCACGGAGTCTGAGAAATCACCCATCGAAGATATGGTGTGTTTAGGCCTCAGGGCTCTTAAGGGACTATGCCCAAACGAGGTAGCCCAAAAGCACGAGTAGTAAAGAGAACTACAAAAATCCTCCACTAGTGTTCACTAGGCCATCTGAACATGTTAGCTCAAACAGTTTGGTCCCATAAGCTACCATTTGCAAAATACACCATCTAGCAGCCTTACATTGACTCAGACTACACTATTTGGAGCATTTACAAACAATAGGACAGCGAGAGAACTAAATGGGGATGGAGAAAACTGCAAGATAATTTCATAGAGGGCCCTGCCATGGAGGTCTTAGATCTAACAAGATGTCTCTAGGTGACACGGAGTCTGAGAAATCTCCTGTTGAAGATATGGCATGTTTGGCCCTCAAGGCTCTTAAGGGACTACACCCAGACGAGGCAGCCTGAAAGCAAGAGGAGCATAGGGAACCAAAACAAAGACTCCACTAGTGATCACCAAGCGATCCGGATGTGTTGTCCCAGACTGTTTGGTCCAACAAGCTACCATTTTCAAAATATAGCGTCTGGAAGCCTTACACTAACTCAAACTGCACTATTTCACGTGTTTACAAACAATAGGACAACGAGAGAACTAGATGGATATGGATAAAACCGCGAGAGGCTTTCGTAGGTCCCTGACAGTTTTTTCTATGTTAGTACTAAAGAGCTTCAAACTTTCATTGAATCATAGTGACATCTTCGCCTAATTTGTTTTCTTCACGATGTTCATTATCATCTAAATTTGAAGACTGAAAATTTATATGGCCTTCGGCTTCTTTTTGGGCACAAACAACCTTTTGTAATGTCCAAAAAAAAATTCATTCTTTGTTTGATTGAAGATATTCATTCTTTCAAAATGAACAATTGGAACATTGGTGGTCTCCCCAACAAAACTAAGTTCAAAGTCTACATAGCTGCATCATGTGGAAAAATCATTAAACATTGGTGGTTTCCTCCACCCATGCTTTTGGGCTACCTCGTTTGGGCATAGTCCCTTAAGATCCCTGAGGCCAAAACACACTATATCTTCAACGGGTCATTTAACATATTTTGTGGCACCTAGAGACATCTCATCAGATCTGAAACCTCCATGTTAAATCCCTCTATGAAATTCTCTTGCGGTTTTCTCCATCTCCATTTGGTTCTCTCAATGTCCTATTATTTGTAAATGCTCCAAATAGTGTAGTTTGAGTCAGTGTAAGGTTGTTAGATATTGTATTTTACAAACAGTATCTTGTGGGACTAAACCATCTAGGCCAACACATCTGAATGTCCTGGTGAACGCTAGTGGAGGATTTGTTTTGGTTCCCTATGCTACTTGTGATTTTGGGCTACCTCGTTCGGGCGTAGTCCCTTAAGAACCTTGAGGCCCAAACACGCCATATCTTCAACGAGTGATTTCTCAAAATGTGTGGCACCTAGAGACATATCATCAGATCTGAGACCTCCATTTTGGGGCCCTCTACAAAATTCTCTCGTGGTTTTATCCATCTCCATTTGGTTCTCTTGTTGTCCTATTATTTACAAAGGCACAAAATACTAGAGTTTGAGTTAGTGTAGGGCTGCCAAACACTATAGTTTGCAAACGAAAGCTCTTGGGACCAAACCAACTATGCCAACACATCATGGTGGCCTAGTGAACGCTAGTGGAGGATTTTTTTGGTTCCCTACGCTCCCCGTGCTTTCAGGCTACCTCATTTGGGCGTAGTCTCTTAAGAGCCCTATCTTTGACGGGTGATTTCTCAGACTTCGTGGCACCTAGAGATGTATTTTTAGATCCAAGACCTCCATGTTGGGTCCCTCTACAAAATCCTCTCATAGTTTTCTCCATCTCCATTCGTTTCTCTCACTGTCCTATTGTTTGTAAATCCACAAAATACTAGAGTCTGAGTCAGTGTAGGGCTGCCAGATGCTATAGTTTGCAAATGGAAGCTCGTGGGACCAAACCAACTATGCCAACACATCAGGTGGCTGGGTGAATGCTAGTGGAGGCTTTTTTTTGTTCCCAATGCTCCTCGTGCTTTCGGGCTACCTCGTTCAGGCGTAGTCCCTTAAGGGCCCTGAGGCCCAAACATGACATATCTTCGACGGGTAATTTATTGGACTCCATGACACCTAGAGATGTCTCTTTAGATCCAAGACCTCCACATTGAATCCCTATATGAAATACTCTCACGTTTTTCTCCATCTCCATCCAGTTCTCTCGTTTTCCTATTATTTACAAAGGCACGAAATACTGAATTCATAGTCAGTGTAGGGCTGTCAGATGCTATAGTTTGTAAACAAAAGCTTGTGGGACTGAACCAACTATGCCAACACATTAGGGTGGCCAGGTTAATTCTAGTGGAGGATTTTTTTTGTTCCCTACGCTCGCCGTGCTTTCAGGCTACCTCGTTTAGGTGTATTCCCTTAAGATCCCTAAGGCCCAAACACACCATATTTTCGACGGGTGATTTCTCAGACTCCATGACACCTAGAGATGTCTCATCAGATCTGAGACCTCAAAGTTAGGGCCCTATTTGAAAGCCTCTCTTAGTTTTCTCCATATCCATTCAGTTCTCTCGTTGTCCTATTGTTTTAAAAGGTGTAAAATACTAGAGTTTGAGTCAGTGTAGGGCTTCTAGCCGCTATAGTTTACAAACGGAAGCTCATGGGACCAAACCAACTATGCCATGACATTGGAGTGGCCTAGTGAATGCTAGTGGAGGCTTTTATTTGGTTCCCTACGCTACTCGTGCGTTCAGGCTACCTTGTCCGGGCATAGTCCCTTAAGAGCCCTGAATGACTAGATTGGCTTAAGAATGAATTTGATAGGCGTATGTCTAAGAACACACGGGAGTTATCAATCGCCTAGTAAATATTTCTTATTTAGTTCTAGATGGGAGTCAGCTGGCCTATGACTTAGTGACCTTCAGTTCATTGATAATTTATGCTATGATAAACCCATGGATGCTTTCAAAATTACCTTCAAAAGGATAGGGGTAGTCATCAATCCTAGTGAAGGGTGTGACGTGATTTCCAAACAACTTGAAATGTCTATAGGTTTAAAGGTAATAACGCAAATTGGATAGTATTAGACAATCAAGAATCATTGAGTGTCTGAATCAGAATGTCATGGCATCTGGAGACATTCTCAAGCATTGGATTAATGTACATGGAGAGACATTCTCAAAATATCAACAGTGAAAGACATCAAATTGTGATGACTCTCGGGTGTTTTAATAGGGGGGAAGAGTAAGAAGTATAGAATAATGTAGTAAGTGCATGATAAGATAAGAACTAGTACAAAGAGACCATGAGAAAGAAGAAGCACAAGTAAGGTAAATACACATACACATTGATAAATTGAATGAATAATTACTTAGATTAGGTAACTCTTTATATACATACATTATTTAAATATTGATTTTCAAAGTTTGATGCATATTATAAATTGAAAATGCTAGTACATGTACATCACCAATAAATGAAAGAATAATCCATAATGTCTTAAATATTGTCAAGTGCACATCATATTAGTTTCATGTGAAAATAATCTCAGAAATATAAGGTCTCATACAAAATTATCAAGTTTCAAATAGTATTTTAATGTGCATAATAAATAAAAAAATTCCCAAATAGGTCATATACCATCAATTTCAAATGCCATATAGGCGTACATACAATGCCATTCACATAGGCATACAAAAATAATGTCATGTAAGACACATATATTTCCTACTCATCAAAATCTATCCCTCTCTTGGACTTTCTCGAAGAAGACCTTGCCTTAGAAAAATATGGAGATCCATGAGATGACTTTGAATCATCTGAGCCCATGCTTTGAGTCCTCTTCCGCTGAATACTCTCATGTAGATGAGCTTGTAAATGCAAACAATGTACGAACGAGGGTACGAAGATAGAGATGGAGGATTCCATTCCCTCAAATTCAAAATGTAGGGTGTTGAAGTTCCCTACATACACATAAGATCATACAATATAACATCAGAATTAGTGAGAATAGAACTAAGTACATGTGTGTACATAATGACAATATTTTAACTAATTTTATCAATATAAAACTATTATTTTTACCCTTCCACACCTATGAATAAAATGAACAGGGATGCTACCTATCAGAGGTAACTCCTACATATACACAATAAAGGACATTATTAACATAATTTAATAATTCTAAAATGAAAGACATTACTAACATGTAATTTAACATAATATGAATTACATGATAAATTTAGTAAAATTTACGTGTTATTTGAATACCCCAGTGAGTTACTGCGTAGATGAAATCGCAGCGGCAACACCTTTATCTACTTGTTGCAAATATGGTGGGGTGTATAATGAACTCAACATATTTATCAAACATGTATATCACGTGAGTTAGATGGACATACAAGAACATACATATATTTTACTAATACACACACACACACACACACACACACACACACACACACACACACACACACACACACACACACACACACACACATGTATGTGAAAATTTACATAATTAACATTCTAAATTACCTATGTGAATGTATGTGTATGCATGGTGCTCATCACCTATTGTCAGGATGAAGATGCACCTCCTGTGTGCTATAATATCAATGCATATACATGTATAAATACAATTATTTCAAAAATTTAACATATATAAGTAAATCAAGTACTCCAAACTTTTTGTAACACACATAACAAAACCTAAAAAATTTACCTACAAAGGTGATGCCGATGAATTTAATCCAAATGTATCACTTATAAGGACATCTGACATAGTGACATTACTGTGTGCACCCCTAGCACCAGGTGCACCAAAATCAATATGCATAAAAGTACCGTCCTCCTCCGGCCCCAAGCATATGCTATTACATGATGAGAAAAGATGTGGCCTCATGCTAGTACTCCTTGAGGGAATACTTTGTGTACTCTACAAGCATCTGGCTCAGAAATCTCCCTCGTATGTCGAACAAGGGTTATAGATAGCCCCTGAAGTGCGTGGAGTGTATCAATCTCTACTGTCTCCTTCACTACTTGAGGGATAATCTCAGGGTGAGGTGGATTTTGTGAGGGGAATCTACCCTACTGAATAAGTGCATAGCACCTGGTCGATCCTGTGTAGATCCTTTTCCTCGGCCTTGGAAATCTTGGAAATCAAAATAATTTGGGATCTCACTGAGGATAAACTTGCAATAGAGTTTTCTCAGAAAGTATAGTGGTACCTCGTTGTTATTATAAGGTGGAAAATCAAACACCATCCACCATCAGTCCCAAAAATTATTTTTAATCAAATTATTATTGCACCAATGGATGGGAAACCATTTATATGACAACGTAACAGGAAAATTAGTGCGGGGGTCCGTGAATAAGGTGCATACGAGGCATTTTAAAATTTATTTTTTCTTTACATCCACATATGACAATTATTTGGAATAATAAACCCTATAACCCTCTATATAATTTGTCCAACAATCAATTTTCCCCATTAACCCCGCGTCAACTTAAACAAGTAATGCCTCCAAGTTGTTTGCCAGAGAGGTGCGGTGGGGGTTTATAGATTGTGAACTCCTCATTGTTTTGATTAAATCCTCAATTTCAATTTTTTTTTCAACTATATGGGTTGCTAAATCTTTTTGACTACCTGGGGGATGTTGAGAAATTATGGGAGTGTCAGGAGGGATGATAGGAATAGCAGGGTTTAGTTGTCATTGATTCCCTCAACCTCTAACCATAACAATAAAAAATATGTTTTCAATTCAAATTTTAATCTATAATTATCATATTTCAATGTAATTTTGAGAAAATAATTGTGATCACCTCTTCTCCATGGTTCTATCGTCGACTCAGATTTTCCTGGTGATCCAGAAATGATCCTTTGAGCTTGAGATCCAGCTGAATGAAAAAATGCGAGGGCACAGTTAAGCTCTAAAACTCACATTTGAGGGAGATAAAATTATAGAGGCTCAGACTTGTTTTTTTCTTTATAGTAGGCATAATGCATACACATTATAATACGTACATGTTATGCCTTGGTAAATCCCAAACTTGATAATTTTAAACGTGATCGCATTATAATAGAATGTGTATGCATTTTACTTTTTTCATATTTTTGTCCACTTTTTGGCCCCCCAACTTCATGCACTTACCCATATAATACATCCCTCCATAAAACCCAAACATAAAAAAAAACTTATCCTTCCATTTAACAAGATTTTATTATTTCTTTGTTTACCGAGTAAACCCATTTTACCTCCACTCTTCTGAAAGACATCAATTTCGCTAAGTTTGACTACTTATCTCCCACACCATTCCTATGGCCATTCACTACCTAAACCGAAACCGAATTCATGAAACAACATAAAAAAAACATGTACGAACAATAAAGAAAAGAAATAAGTAAAGTAAAATAGGCCTACCTTTGGGTCATCTTTTTCACTTAAGAAATCCAAAATCCAAGCAACTTTCAAGAGTTCTTCCTAAAAAAAAAACTTTACAATCCAACAAAATTTAAAATAAATTTTCCAAAAAAATGGCATGTAACCTCCTTCACTAAAACCCAACACATATATAAATTTAAGAGGAAAAGGAGTGATGGTAAGGAGTACACAAGTCAAACAAAAAATAAATAAGGTGAAAGAAAATTTGTAGTTTAATGAATTTTCCTTCCACACTCCAAAATGTTCATCCTGAGGAAAACATCAACATCAAAATAAATAAATAAAATCAAATAAAATCACCCAAAGAGTGAAAAAGGGGAGAAAATACCCTCATAAATGAGAAAAAGTACCTTTTTGACCATCAAAAATCCCACCTACCCCATGGGTGTGGGCTTGGGTTCATTTTTAGGAGTGTGGAGCAAGTTAACCCTTCTCCACACTCTTTGAATAGTGACCCTCAAGGACAAATTCGAGTTTGGAATTTGAGTGCAAAATAATCAGCACAAAATCCAAGACAAACATAATTAATTTGTCACAATCATAATTAACTTAACCAAATAAAACCCACTTAACCAAATTAAAACAAAATTCACTTTTCAAAAGTTTCACATTAGAAAAATGTGTCAAAACTCATTTAAAAATTAAAAACAAAATAAATCATAATTTACAAGGTCACTTGACACAAGTTTACATACACATGCACAAGTGCTCATTAGGTGACCCCCAGATAACACATAACATTCCTCGGTTATTGGCCTTCTCCCTTCCTAAATTTGGTATTTTATATTTTTCTCTGAATTTACCCGTTCTTTCACCTCCAAACCTCAAATAAACATCATACCGCACAACAAAATATATGTCCATATATAACCATGTGAAAATGAACTAAATCGACAAAACACATCATACAATTCACAATAAAATCAATAATTAAGATGAAATTTTAATTTCATTACGAACATCTACATATATGATTCAATTGGAAGATTTCAAACTTTTAATTGTGTCTCATAAATAAATCTAACCCATATATCTATAGATATCACAATAATTCCATCCATAATCAAACATGTAACATACACATAGAATTTTGATTATACACATATAATCCCTGCAAGGTTAGTTCAATAAATCATATAATGTGATAAAATTATCCCCAACATGGTTAGTGAAATAAGAAAATAGGCCATACTAGTATAAAATGTCTATGACGCTATGTGCCTCAAATCATATAACTCATAATGTCTATAATCCAAGTCATCTAGTGTATTGAAAGTAAAAATCATATACATATATAGTAAAACAAAAATGAAGGGCTATTAGCTAAGTAGTAAATAGTGTGTAAAGGGAGTGGACACTACAGTTCACTTAGTAGTAGCCTAGAACATGCAAAACCCAAGACATAGTCATGAAAATGAGATAGGTGGTGAAGATGAATATATATATATGACTATTATAATTGGAGATATTATTAGGGTTTTCCATGATGCTTTCGGAAAAATTTCAGGTTGTCATGATGAGAATTTTACAAGGTATGAAGGTTTGGGAAAAATAAGGTTCTTGAGAGCAGTATTTCAAGCTCAATATGAAATAAATGCTCATGGTTGGAATGTGTAAGGTTTTCATGGGGAGATGGTCGTTATAATGAAGTCAAATGAGCCCCTAACATTTATAAATGATTATTAAGAAGGTAAGTAATTTTTAATGGCTTTGAAACCCTAGTTTGCTAGTGATGGAGAAGATATTATTGGTAGGTGCCTAGAATGGATTGGTTTTGCAAATTTTATCATTGGAATTTTTCGATGACTCCTCCATATTTCCAATGAGGTATTTTATAGCTTGTGAAAGTATGTGGGCCCCACTCAAATAAGTCTATTTCTGAATATTTTCATTTTGTGCAAAATATGTCCATTGAACCTATTGACTAAATTTCCATTTATTAAATCATGGTAGTTTTACTACATGTATATAATAGTTTCAGGTCATGCTTGAGGTCCTAGAGTGCAAAATATGCCCTGTCTTTGAAGACTGGTTATTGGGCCAAGAGGGAAACTTAACAGGCTTAATGAATGGAAGTGTTTGAGAAATTTTGAACATGGTGATGAAGTATAATGGACTTGGAGGTATTTTTTACATCTCATGTCACAATTTTCATGTTTTATTTGATATCTTAAAGTGTACAAATGTGGCATGGTTGAGGTCACAAGTTGACCTAGTTTGAGTGGTTTATGATAGCTTTTCTTTGGCTATAAGATTGATGTAGAATACAAAATATTTGAGTTACCTGATATTTTCTATTAACTTGATATTTAGTAGGGCTTAATTTTTTCCCTATTTAATGCATTTATAATTCTTGAATAGGTCAGCAATGATACAAACCAGTTGAGTTTCCAAAACTACTTCCTAGGAAGTTCAGTTTGCTAAAGAGGAGAATTGGATTCATTTTATTTGATTGATGTTTCATGAGGTATATCATTCATGTATGTGTTTTACATATAATTTTAATTCCAATGAGTGTCTACATGGCATAGTTGATGTGTTTTAGTGATATATTGGGCTTCATTAGTGAATATTGGTTCTTTGAAGTTCCTGTTTTGAGTAGGAAACAATCCTACAAGATGGTGATATGAAGAAAATGATTGATACATTTTTTTTGAGATTATGGATGAAATTTTAAGGGTATGATGTACATGTGTTTATACTTTAGAGGATTTAAAAATTATGATGAATTCCTTGAATTCATTTGAGTGCTCGGTGATGAGGTTTTTGTCTTGTTGAGCTAGTGAGAGCTTGTAGATGTCTTGGTGCATTGATGACCCATATGAGTCTTTCATGATGATTTATATCAGTATGTTGTTCTATTTTTAAGTTAGTATGACAAAATTATTGTTTCATGACCAACCTATGTTATGTTTTTGAGTTAATTCTCAGATAAATGGGAATGTAATGGTTATTTTTTGAACAAGTTCTATGAGAGGGAAAAAATATGAGATAGGTGAGAGAGTAAAAATTATTCAAGGACATAAATACAAAGTGTGAATTTATGAGGAGCATTGAAGAATATGTGTACAATATAGTTTGAGTGAGTTGGGAGAAAGTGCATTTGAAGAGGCTTTAAATATGTGTGAGATGAATTTGTGATCTTAATCAGTTATGGAATCAAAAATATATCAAATATATTCATCTAAATGTGATTGAGTTGGTTCATGATCACATTAGGGGGTTGTAGCCTCTTTGTATGGTTGGTTCCTCACTAAACTAGGGGTTGGTGATCTTTATAGGGTTGGTGTTCTACTAAACAAGGGTTTGGTGTTCCTTATGAAGTTGTTACTTCACTAAATTATTTTAATTTGTTTAATTTAATCAAAATTTCACAGGTTTTTCTTCCCCTTTATGGTTTCCCACTTTCATCAACCATGCATGTATGTGTTGGAACATAATGATTAAGTGGTCTGGGGAACCATTAATGTATATGGGTCCATCACTAATATATAGGTTAATATTTAATAATGTGAAATATTTCTATTTCTATTATTAAATATGTTAACCTAGGTATATACTTTAGGTTAAATATTTAATATCATGAAATGATTATATTTCTAATATTAAATATTATAAACCTAGGTGTATGTGTCAACCATTTTAGGTTGAAAAGGTGGGTCGGGAGACATACCTGATCACCTTATATAAAAATGACTTTAGGTCCTCATTTGATATATTCAGGAAATATATCAAAGGTGTGCAAATCAAGTGATTTGGTTTTACCCTTGGTAAATAGGGTTTCAAAGGAGGAGGTGATCTTACTGGATGTAAAATAATTTCTCTGAAGTAAAAGGTTATTTTCATAGTGGTTTTTACCCTATTGGGGTTTTCTACTATAAATATTGTGTCAATTGTGTTATTTATTTCTTCTAAGTATTTATTTATTTACTTATGCTATGATGTAGTATTTATTATATTATTATATAATATGTAAGTTGATTAAATCCGTATTTATTAAAATCCTCAAATTCTAACATGGTATCAGAGTTGTATTACTCTTGATTAAGAATCCAATTCAACATTCAGAGGAATTCAAAGAAATGGTCTGTATTTTTTTGATGATTTATCTTCTACATCTTGTTTTATATCTCAAAGTTTTAATAATTCAAAGCTATGGCATGAAAGGTTAGGACATGTTAATTCATCGAAGCTTATATGAAATGTATAGATATAATCTTGTGAAAGGTTTACATGTGTTGATAAAAATTCTATTAAAGTTAATTCATTAAATGCTTCTAAATGATGGTTTTTATTTTTATTTAGTAAATGGCCATGATGATGTTTTGATGCTATAGGTGTTTCTGAAACACTTTTCTTCCTAGATTGTAAATTAAATTGGGATCAATCTATGTTTCAGAAATTTCAAATCATATTAACCTTAGGAAAATGACCAGAAGCCATCATATGTAAGGGGCATACATTAATTACCTTGTATGAACTTGAGCCATGAAGTATTATAGGGTCTAGGTGGATATAAAAAGTAAAGTATAATGTTGATGGTAGTATTAAATGACATAAATCTAGACTTGTTGCTAGATTTTTATCAATTAAAAACTTGGTATTGATTATGTTGAGAACATTTTCCCCTGTAGCTAAAGATGAGTATTGTTAGTGCCTTATTTGTAATTACCACTCAATTTGGGTGGGAAATCCACCAAATGAATAAGAACAAGACCTTTTTGAATTATGATTTAAAATAAGAACTTTACATATTTCAATCTAAAGGATTATATGAAGATATAATTGGTAAAGAAAACTATGTTTGTTTGTTCAGAAATCCTTGTATGGTTTAAAAAAATCTCTGAGAGTTTGGTATGTGAAATTTTTTCCTTCTTTAAATTGTTAGGTTTTGTTAATTGTTCTTATAACAATGATATATTCATTAAGAAGACTTGCATATTATCATTATATGTATATATGTTGATGCATTTTACTTATGTTTGGTGACAATTTTGATTTAATTCATAGGATTAAAGAAGAAATTGAAGTCTTACTTTGAAATGAATGAGTTAGGTCTCTTACATCATGTTATTTATATGATTGTATTTCATTATATTGTTATTTTTCAAAACACAATATGTAACCATTGTATTGAAAAAGTTTCTTATGATTTATTGTAAACCATTTTCTACTTCAATAGAAGTTGGAATAAATATTGATCCTAAATATGCATATGAAAAAGGTTGATCATATTTTATATCTATTGTTAGTTGATAGTTTGATTTATCTAACTATAACTAGATTAGATATTTCCTATACATTAGGAATTACTTCAAGGTTTATGTAGAAACCTTTTTAGAGATCATTAGGAATCTTCCAAATATTATTTTTAGATATTTGAAAGGAACAATCAATTATGGGTTACATTATAATAAGAATGAAAATTCTATCTTTTATGGATTTTGTGATCATAACTATATTGATGTTGTGTTATAAAATATATTAGATTTGTGTTCAAGTTTTTTGGTGTAGGAACCATTACTTGGAACAAAAAATACAATCAACAGTCTCCATTTCTTCTACTGAGGTAGAGAAGTACAATGGAAGAAGTAAAGAAGTCATGTAGCTACAACGGATGTTGGTTGAGATACACATGGAAGCTAAAGGAAGTATTTATCTTCTATGTGGTGGTCAGATTTGTATTACTCTTGATTAAGAATCTAGTTCAACATCAGAGGATGAAGAACATTAAGATACATATACGCTTCACCCGTGAGAAGGTGCAAAGTGATGAGATAAATCTCAAGTTCATGTTGACTGAAGAGTAGGTTGCTGACATCTTCACAAAGTCCCTGAGTGCTGCAAAGTTTTGTCACTTTCGTGAAAAGATTGGATTGTCAGAGTTTCCATTGAGGGGGAGTGTGCATGACAATGTCACCTCCTAATGGAACTTGGTTTTTGTAAAAATACCTCCGAGCATTTGTAAAAGACCTTCGGGTAAGAGGAAAAAAGACCTTTGGGAAAGTGTAAAAAGATGTTCCAGCATGTATACCTCCTCGACCTGTAGAGAGATCTTAAAGGAGGTCTTTAAGTAATACTCTTTAGTGCTATTGAGTTTACTGGTAAACATCTAGTACAAGCATATTGTTAAGGAGGTCCTTGGTTGTAAAAGGCTCCTATATGCTTGGTTCAATAACCTTTTATGAGAACATGTAAAACTCACAAATCATACTTAGCCATTGATCATGGGATGATCTTTTGGATTCCAAATCCTTTTGTACCAAAAGGTAAATTGAGTATGATGAAGGTGTTATAATTCCTTCAACCGATATGCTAGCCTAAAACCTTTATGGTTTAAGGATTGTAAATCATGTAGTGTACCACGGGTAGGTAATCTATTGTCATATGTTATGTTATCCCACTTAACATTAAGGGGGAGTATTAGAAACATAATGATTAAGGGGTCTGGCCAACCCTTAATGTATATGGGTCCATCACTAATATATAGGTTAATATTTAATAATATGAAATATTTATATTTCTATTATTAAATATGCTAACCTAGGTATATATTTGAGGTTAAATATTTAATATCATGAAATGATTATATTTATAATATTAAATATTATAAACCTAGGTGTATGTGTCAACCATTTTAGGTTGGAAAAGGTGGGTCGGGAGACATACCTCATCACCTTATATAAAAAAGAGTTTAGGTCCTCATTTGATATATTCGGGAAATATATCAAAGGTGTGTAAATCAAGTGATTTGGTTTTACCCTTGGTAAATAGGGTTTCAAAGGAGGAGGTGATCATTACTGGATGTAAAATAAGTTCTTTGAAGTAAAAGGTTATTTTCAAAGTGGTTTTTACCCTATTGGGGTTTTTCACTATAAATATTGTGTCACATGTGTTATTTATTTCATGTAAGTATTTCTTTATTTACTTATGTTATGATGTAATATTTATTGTA